>OX438621.1:6935000-6945856 GCA_949316135.1 Choreutis nemorana | reverse complement strand
CTAACCTAACCTAACCTAACCTAACCTAACCTAACCTAACCTAACCTAACCTAACCTAACCTAACCTAACCTAACCTAACCTAACCTAACCTAACCTAACCTAACCTAACCTAACCTAACCTAACCTAACCTAACCTAACCTAACCTAACCTAACCTAACCTAACCTAACCTAACCTAACCTAACCTAACCTAACCTAACCTAACCTAACCTAACCTAACCTAACCTAACCTAACCTAACCTAACCTAACCTAACCTAACCTAACCTAACCTAACCTAACCTAACCTAACCTAACCTAACCTAACCTAACCTAACCTAACCTAACCTAACCTAACCTAACCTAACCTAACCTAACCTAACCTAACCTAACCTAACCTAACCTAACCTAACCTAACCTAACCTAACCTAACCTAACCTAACCTAACCTAACCTAACCTAACCTAACCTAACCTAACCTAACCTAACCTAACCTAACCTAACCTAACCTAACCTAACCTAACCTAACCTAACCTAACCTAACCTAACCTAACCTAACCTAACCTAACCTAACCTAACCTAACCTAACCTAACCTAACCTAACCTAACCTAACCTAACCTAACCTAACCTAACCTAACCTAACCTAACCTAACCTAACCTAACCTAACCTAACCTAACCTAACCTAACCTAACCTAACCTAACCTAACCTAACCTAACCTAACCTAACCTAACCTAACCTAACCTAACCTAACCTAACCTAACCTAACCTAACCTAACCTAACCTAACCTAACCTAACCTAACCTAACCTAACCTAACCTAACCTAACCTAACCTAACCTAACCTAACCTAACCTAACCTAACCTAACCTAACCTAACCTAACCTAACCTAACCTAACCTAACCTAACCTAACCTAACCTAACCTAACCTAACCTAACCTAACCTAACCTAACCTAACCTAACCTAACCTAACCTAACCTAACCTAACCTAACCTAACCTAACCTAACCTAACCTAACCTAACCTAACCTAACCTAACCTAACCTAACCTAACCTAACCTAACCTAACCTAACCTAACCTAACCTAACCTAACCTAACCTAACCTAACCTAACCTAACCTAACCTAACCTAACCTAACCTAACCTAACCTAACCTAACCTAACCTAACCTAACCTAACCTAACCTAACCTAACCTAACCTAACCTAACCTAACCTAACCTAACCTAACCTAACCTAACCTAACCTAACCTAACCTAACCTAACCTAACCTAACCTAACCTAACCTAACCTAACCTAACCTAACCTAACCTAACCTAACCTAACCTAACCTAACCTAACCTAACCTAACCTAACCTAACCTAACCTAACCTAACCTAACCTAACCTAACCTAACCTAACCTAACCTAACCTAACCTAACCTAACCTAACCTAACCTAACCTAACCTAACCTAACCTAACCTAACCTAACCTAACCTAACCTAACCTAACCTAACCTAACCTAACCTAACCTAACCTAACCTAACCTAACCTAACCTAACCTAACCTAACCTAACCTAACCTAACCTAACCTAACCTAACCTAACCTAACCTAACCTAACCTAACCTAACCTAACCTAACCTAACCTAACCTAACCTAACCTAACCTAACCTAACCTAACCTAACCTAACCTAACCTAACCTAACCTAACCTAACCTAACCTAACCTAACCTAACCTAACCTAACCTAACCTAACCTAACCTAACCTAACCTAACCTAACCTAACCTAACCTAACCTAACCTAACCTAACCTAACCTAACCTAACCTAACCTAACCTAACCTAACCTAACCTAACCTAACCTAACCTAACCTAACCTAACCTAACCTAACCTAACCTAACCTAACCTAACCTAACCTAACCTAACCTAACCTAACCTAACCTAACCTAACCTAACCTAACCTAACCTAACCTAACCTAACCTAACCTAACCTAACCTAACCTAACCTAACCTAACCTAACCTAACCTAACCTAACCTAACCTAACCTAACCTAACCTAACCTAACCTAACCTAACCTAACCTAACCTAACCTAACCTAACCTAACCTAACCTAACCTAACCTAACCTAACCTAACCTAACCTAACCTAACCTAACCTAACCTAACCTAACCTAACCTAACCTAACCTAACCTAACCTAACCTAACCTAACCTAACCTAACCTAACCTAACCTAACCTAACCTAACCTAACCTAACCTAACCTAACCTAACCTAACCTAACCTAACCTAACCTAACCTAACCTAACCTAACCTAACCTAACCTAACCTAACCTAACCTAACCTAACCTAACCTAACCTAACCTAACCTAACCTAACCTAACCTAACCTAACCTAACCTAACCTAACCTAACCTAACCTAACCTAACCTAACCTAACCTAACCTAACCTAACCTAACCTAACCTAACCTAACCTAACCTAACCTAACCTAACCTAACCTAACCTAACCTAACCTAACCTAACCTAACCTAACCTAACCTAACCTAACCTAACCTAACCTAACCTAACCTAACCTAACCTAACCTAACCTAACCTAACCTAACCTAACCTAACCTAACCTAACCTAACCTAACCTAACCTAACCTAACCTAACCTAACCTAACCTAACCTAACCTAACCTAACCTAACCTAACCTAACCTAACCTAACCTAACCTAACCTAACCTAACCTAACCTAACCTAACCTAACCTAACCTAACCTAACCTAACCTAACCTAACCTAACCTAACCTAACCTAACCTAACCTAACCTAACCTAACCTAACCTAACCTAACCTAACCTAACCTAACCTAACCTAACCTAACCTAACCTAACCTAACCTAACCTAACCTAACCTAACCTAACCTAACCTAACCTAACCTAACCTAACCTAACCTAACCTAACCTAACCTAACCTAACCTAACCTAACCTAACCTAACCTAACCTAACCTAACCTAACCTAACCTAACCTAACCTAACCTAACCTAACCTAACCTAACCTAACCTAACCTAACCTAACCTAACCTAACCTAACCTAACCTAACCTAACCTAACCTAACCTAACCTAACCTAACCTAACCTAACCTAACCTAACCTAACCTAACCTAACCTAACCTAACCTAACCTAACCTAACCTAACCTAACCTAACCTAACCTAACCTAACCTAACCTAACCTAACCTAACCTAACCTAACCTAACCTAACCTAACCTAACCTAACCTAACCTAACCTAACCTAACCTAACCTAACCTAACCTAACCTAACCTAACCTAACCTAACCTAACCTAACCTAACCTAACCTAACCTAACCTAACCTAACCTAACCTAACCTAACCTAACCTAACCTAACCTAACCTAACCTAACCTAACCTAACCTAACCTAACCTAACCTAACCTAACCTAACCTAACCTAACCTAACCTAACCTAACCTAACCTAACCTAACCTAACCTAACCTAACCTAACCTAACCTAACCTAACCTAACCTAACCTAACCTAACCTAACCTAACCTAACCTAACCTAACCTAACCTAACCTAACCTAACCTAACCTAACCTAACCTAACCTAACCTAACCTAACCTAACCTAACCTAACCTAACCTAACCTAACCTAACCTAACCTAACCTAACCTAACCTAACCTAACCTAACCTAACCTAACCTAACCTAACCTAACCTAACCTAACCTAACCTAACCTAACCTAACCTAACCTAACCTAACCTAACCTAACCTAACCTAACCTAACCTAACCTAACCTAACCTAACCTAACCTAACCTAACCTAACCTAACCTAACCTAACCTAACCTAACCTAACCTAACCTAACCTAACCTAACCTAACCTAACCTAACCTAACCTAACCTAACCTAACCTAACCTAACCTAACCTAACCTAACCTAACCTAACCTAACCTAACCTAACCTAACCTAACCTAACCTAACCTAACCTAACCTAACCTAACCTAACCTAACCTAACCTAACCTAACCTAACCTAACCTAACCTAACCTAACCTAACCTAACCTAACCTAACCTAACCTAACCTAACCTAACCTAACCTAACCTAACCTAACCTAACCTAACCTAACCTAACCTAACCTAACCTAACCTAACCTAACCTAACCTAACCTAACCTAACCTAACCTAACCTAACCTAACCTAACCTAACCTAACCTAACCTAACCTAACCTAACCTAACCTAACCTAACCTAACCTAACCTAACCTAACCTAACCTAACCTAACCTAACCTAACCTAACCTAACCTAACCTAACCTAACCTAACCTAACCTAACCTAACCTAACCTAACCTAACCTAACCTAACCTAACCTAACCTAACCTAACCTAACCTAACCTAACCTAACCTAACCTAACCTAACCTAACCTAACCTAACCTAACCTAACCTAACCTAACCTAACCTAACCTAACCTAACCTAACCTAACCTAACCTAACCTAACCTAACCTAACCTAACCTAACCTAACCTAACCTAACCTAACCTAACCTAACCTAACCTAACCTAACCTAACCTAACCTAACCTAACCTAACCTAACCTAACCTAACCTAACCTAACCTAACCTAACCTAACCTAACCTAACCTAACCTAACCTAACCTAACCTAACCTAACCTAACCTAACCTAACCTAACCTAACCTAACCTAACCTAACCTAACCTAACCTAACCTAACCTAACCTAACCTAACCTAACCTAACCTAACCTAACCTAACCTAACCTAACCTAACCTAACCTAACCTAACCTAACCTAACCTAACCTAACCTAACCTAACCTAACCTAACCTAACCTAACCTAACCTAACCTAACCTAACCTAACCTAACCTAACCTAACCTAACCTAACCTAACCTAACCTAACCTAACCTAACCTAACCTAACCTAACCTAACCTAACCTAACCTAACCTAACCTAACCTAACCTAACCTAACCTAACCTAACCTAACCTAACCTAACCTAACCTAACCTAACCTAACCTAACCTAACCTAACCTAACCTAACCTAACCTAACCTAACCTAACCTAACCTAACCTAACCTAACCTAACCTAACCTAACCTAACCTAACCTAACCTAACCTAACCTAACCTAACCTAACCTAACCTAACCTAACCTAACCTAACCTAACCTAACCTAACCTAACCTAACCTAACCTAACCTAACCTAACCTAACCTAACCTAACCTAACCTAACCTAACCTAACCTAACCTAACCTAACCTAACCTAACCTAACCTAACCTAACCTAACCTAACCTAACCTAACCTAACCTAACCTAACCTAACCTAACCTAACCTAACCTAACCTAACCTAACCTAACCTAACCTAACCTAACCTAACCTAACCTAACCTAACCTAACCTAACCTAACCTAACCTAACCTAACCTAACCTAACCTAACCTAACCTAACCTAACCTAACCTAACCTAACCTAACCTAACCTAACCTAACCTAACCTAACCTAACCTAACCTAACCTAACCTAACCTAACCTAACCTAACCTAACCTAACCTAACCTAACCTAACCTAACCTAACCTAACCTAACCTAACCTAACCTAACCTAACCTAACCTAACCTAACCTAACCTAACCTAACCTAACCTAACCTAACCTAACCTAACCTAACCTAACCTAACCTAACCTAACCTAACCTAACCTAACCTAACCTAACCTAACCTAACCTAACCTAACCTAACCTAACCTAACCTAACCTAACCTAACCTAACCTAACCTAACCTAACCTAACCTAACCTAACCTAACCTAACCTAACCTAACCTAACCTAACCTAACCTAACCTAACCTAACCTAACCTAACCTAACCTAACCTAACCTAACCTAACCTAACCTAACCTAACCTAACCTAACCTAACCTAACCTAACCTAACCTAACCTAACCTAACCTAACCTAACCTAACCTAACCTAACCTAACCTAACCTAACCTAACCTAACCTAACCTAACCTAACCTAACCTAACCTAACCTAACCTAACCTAACCTAACCTAACCTAACCTAACCTAACCTAACCTAACCTAACCTAACCTAACCTAACCTAACCTAACCTAACCTAACCTAACCTAACCTAACCTAACCTAACCTAACCTAACCTAACCTAACCTAACCTAACCTAACCTAACCTAACCTAACCTAACCTAACCTAACCTAACCTAACCTAACCTAACCTAACCTAACCTAACCTAACCTAACCTAACCTAACCTAACCTAACCTAACCTAACCTAACCTAACCTAACCTAACCTAACCTAACCTAACCTAACCTAACCTAACCTAACCTAACCTAACCTAACCTAACCTAACCTAACCTAACCTAACCTAACCTAACCTAACCTAACCTAACCTAACCTAACCTAACCTAACCTAACCTAACCTAACCTAACCTAACCTAACCTAACCTAACCTAACCTAACCTAACCTAACCTAACCTAACCTAACCTAACCTAACCTAACCTAACCTAACCTAACCTAACCTAACCTAACCTAACCTAACCTAACCTAACCTAACCTAACCTAACCTAACCTAACCTAACCTAACCTAACCTAACCTAACCTAACCTAACCTAACCTAACCTAACCTAACCTAACCTAACCTAACCTAACCTAACCTAACCTAACCTAACCTAACCTAACCTAACCTAACCTAACCTAACCTAACCTAACCTAACCTAACCTAACCTAACCTAACCTAACCTAACCTAACCTAACCTAACCTAACCTAACCTAACCTAACCTAACCTAACCTAACCTAACCTAACCTAACCTAACCTAACCTAACCTAACCTAACCTAACCTAACCTAACCTAACCTAACCTAACCTAACCTAACCTAACCTAACCTAACCTAACCTAACCTAACCTAACCTAACCTAACCTAACCTAACCTAACCTAACCTAACCTAACCTAACCTAACCTAACCTAACCTAACCTAACCTAACCTAACCTAACCTAACCTAACCTAACCTAACCTAACCTAACCTAACCTAACCTAACCTAACCTAACCTAACCTAACCTAACCTAACCTAACCTAACCTAACCTAACCTAACCTAACCTAACCTAACCTAACCTAACCTAACCTAACCTAACCTAACCTAACCTAACCTAACCTAACCTAACCTAACCTAACCTAACCTAACCTAACCTAACCTAACCTAACCTAACCTAACCTAACCTAACCTAACCTAACCTAACCTAACCTAACCTAACCTAACCTAACCTAACCTAACCTAACCTAACCTAACCTAACCTAACCTAACCTAACCTAACCTAACCTAACCTAACCTAACCTAACCTAACCTAACCTAACCTAACCTAACCTAACCTAACCTAACCTAACCTAACCTAACCTAACCTAACCTAACCTAACCTAACCTAACCTAACCTAACCTAACCTAACCTAACCTAACCTAACCTAACCTAACCTAACCTAACCTAACCTAACCTAACCTAACCTAACCTAACCTAACCTAACCTAACCTAACCTAACCTAACCTAACCTAACCTAACCTAACCTAACCTAACCTAACCTAACCTAACCTAACCTAACCTAACCTAACCTAACCTAACCTAACCTAACCTAACCTAACCTAACCTAACCTAACCTAACCTAACCTAACCTAACCTAACCTAACCTAACCTAACCTAACCTAACCTAACCTAACCTAACCTAACCTAACCTAACCTAACCTAACCTAACCTAACCTAACCTAACCTAACCTAACCTAACCTAACCTAACCTAACCTAACCTAACCTAACCTAACCTAACCTAACCTAACCTAACCTAACCTAACCTAACCTAACCTAACCTAACCTAACCTAACCTAACCTAACCTAACCTAACCTAACCTAACCTAACCTAACCTAACCTAACCTAACCTAACCTAACCTAACCTAACCTAACCTAACCTAACCTAACCTAACCTAACCTAACCTAACCTAACCTAACCTAACCTAACCTAACCTAACCTAACCTAACCTAACCTAACCTAACCTAACCTAACCTAACCTAACCTAACCTAACCTAACCTAACCTAACCTAACCTAACCTAACCTAACCTAACCTAACCTAACCTAACCTAACCTAACCTAACCTAACCTAACCTAACCTAACCTAACCTAACCTAACCTAACCTAACCTAACCTAACCTAACCTAACCTAACCTAACCTAACCTAACCTAACCTAACCTAACCTAACCTAACCTAACCTAACCTAACCTAACCTAACCTAACCTAACCTAACCTAACCTAACCTAACCTAACCTAACCTAACCTAACCTAACCTAACCTAACCTAACCTAACCTAACCTAACCTAACCTAACCTAACCTAACCTAACCTAACCTAACCTAACCTAACCTAACCTAACCTAACCTAACCTAACCTAACCTAACCTAACCTAACCTAACCTAACCTAACCTAACCTAACCTAACCTAACCTAACCTAACCTAACCTAACCTAACCTAACCTAACCTAACCTAACCTAACCTAACCTAACCTAACCTAACCTAACCTAACCTAACCTAACCTAACCTAACCTAACCTAACCTAACCTAACCTAACCTAACCTAACCTAACCTAACCTAACCTAACCTAACCTAACCTAACCTAACCTAACCTAACCTAACCTAACCTAACCTAACCTAACCTAACCTAACCTAACCTAACCTAACCTAACCTAACCTAACCTAACCTAACCTAACCTAACCTAACCTAACCTAACCTAACCTAACCTAACCTAACCTAACCTAACCTAACCTAACCTAACCTAACCTAACCTAACCTAACCTAACCTAACCTAACCTAACCTAACCTAACCTAACCTAACCTAACCTAACCTAACCTAACCTAACCTAACCTAACCTAACCTAACCTAACCTAACCTAACCTAACCTAACCTAACCTAACCTAACCTAACCTAACCTAACCTAACCTAACCTAACCTAACCTAACCTAACCTAACCTAACCTAACCTAACCTAACCTAACCTAACCTAACCTAACCTAACCTAACCTAACCTAACCTAACCTAACCTAACCTAACCTAACCTAACCTAACCTAACCTAACCTAACCTAACCTAACCTAACCTAACCTAACCTAACCTAACCTAACCTAACCTAACCTAACCTAACCTAACCTAACCTAACCTAACCTAACCTAACCTAACCTAACCTAACCTAACCTAACCTAACCTAACCTAACCTAACCTAACCTAACCTAACCTAACCTAACCTAACCTAACCTAACCTAACCTAACCTAACCTAACCTAACCTAACCTAACCTAACCTAACCTAACCTAACCTAACCTAACCTAACCTAACCTAACCTAACCTAACCTAACCTAACCTAACCTAACCTAACCTAACCTAACCTAACCTAACCTAACCTAACCTAACCTAACCTAACCTAACCTAACCTAACCTAACCTAACCTAACCTAACCTAACCTAACCTAACCTAACCTAACCTAACCTAACCTAACCTAACCTAACCTAACCTAACCTAACCTAACCTAACCTAACCTAACCTAACCTAACCTAACCTAACCTAACCTAACCTAACCTAACCTAACCTAACCTAACCTAACCTAACCTAACCTAACCTAACCTAACCTAACCTAACCTAACCTAACCTAACCTAACCTAACCTAACCTAACCTAACCTAACCTAACCTAACCTAACCTAACCTAACCTAACCTAACCTAACCTAACCTAACCTAACCTAACCTAACCTAACCTAACCTAACCTAACCTAACCTAACCTAACCTAACCTAACCTAACCTAACCTAACCTAACCTAACCTAACCTAACCTAACCTAACCTAACCTAACCTAACCTAACCTAACCTAACCTAACCTAACCTAACCTAACCTAACCTAACCTAACCTAACCTAACCTAACCTAACCTAACCTAACCTAACCTAACCTAACCTAACCTAACCTAACCTAACCTAACCTAACCTAACCTAACCTAACCTAACCTAACCTAACCTAACCTAACCTAACCTAACCTAACCTAACCTAACCTAACCTAACCTAACCTAACCTAACCTAACCTAACCTAACCTAACCTAACCTAACCTAACCTAACCTAACCTAACCTAACCTAACCTAACCTAACCTAACCTAACCTAACCTAACCTAACCTAACCTAACCTAACCTAACCTAACCTAACCTAACCTAACCTAACCTAACCTAACCTAACCTAACCTAACCTAACCTAACCTAACCTAACCTAACCTAACCTAACCTAACCTAACCTAACCTAACCTAACCTAACCTAACCTAACCTAACCTAACCTAACCTAACCTAACCTAACCTAACCTAACCTAACCTAACCTAACCTAACCTAACCTAACCTAACCTAACCTAACCTAACCTAACCTAACCTAACCTAACCTAACCTAACCTAACCTAACCTAACCTAACCTAACCTAACCTAACCTAACCTAACCTAACCTAACCTAACCTAACCTAACCTAACCTAACCTAACCTAACCTAACCTAACCTAACCTAACCTAACCTAACCTAACCTAACCTAACCTAACCTAACCTAACCTAACCTAACCTAACCTAACCTAACCTAACCTAACCTAACCTAACCTAACCTAACCTAACCTAACCTAACCTAACCTAACCTAACCTAACCTAACCTAACCTAACCTAACCTAACCTAACCTAACCTAACCTAACCTAACCTAACCTAACCTAACCTAACCTAACCTAACCTAACCTAACCTAACCTAACCTAACCTAACCTAACCTAACCTAACCTAACCTAACCTAACCTAACCTAACCTAACCTAACCTAACCTAACCTAACCTAACCTAACCTAACCTAACC
>OX438621.1:6600000-6930000 GCA_949316135.1 Choreutis nemorana | reverse complement strand
CCTAACCTAACCTAACCTAACCTAACCTAACCTAACCTAACCTAACCTAACCTAACCTAACCTAACCTAACCTAACCTAACCTAACCTAACCTAACCTAACCTAACCTAACCTAACCTAACCTAACCTAACCTAACCTAACCTAACCTAACCTAACCTAACCTAACCTAACCTAACCTAACCTAACCTAACCTAACCTAACCTAACCTAACCTAACCTAACCTAACCTAACCTAACCTAACCTAACCTAACCTAACCTAACCTAACCTAACCTAACCTAACCTAACCTAACCTAACCTAACCTAACCTAACCTAACCTAACCTAACCTAACCTAACCTAACCTAACCTAACCTAACCTAACCTAACCTAACCTAACCTAACCTAACCTAACCTAACCTAACCTAACCTAACCTAACCTAACCTAACCTAACCTAACCTAACCTAACCTAACCTAACCTAACCTAACCTAACCTAACCTAACCTAACCTAACCTAACCTAACCTAACCTAACCTAACCTAACCTAACCTAACCTAACCTAACCTAACCTAACCTAACCTAACCTAACCTAACCTAACCTAACCTAACCTAACCTAACCTAACCTAACCTAACCTAACCTAACCTAACCTAACCTAACCTAACCTAACCTAACCTAACCTAACCTAACCTAACCTAACCTAACCTAACCTAACCTAACCTAACCTAACCTAACCTAACCTAACCTAACCTAACCTAACCTAACCTAACCTAACCTAACCTAACCTAACCTAACCTAACCTAACCTAACCTAACCTAACCTAACCTAACCTAACCTAACCTAACCTAACCTAACCTAACCTAACCTAACCTAACCTAACCTAACCTAACCTAACCTAACCTAACCTAACCTAACCTAACCTAACCTAACCTAACCTAACCTAACCTAACCTAACCTAACCTAACCTAACCTAACCTAACCTAACCTAACCTAACCTAACCTAACCTAACCTAACCTAACCTAACCTAACCTAACCTAACCTAACCTAACCTAACCTAACCTAACCTAACCTAACCTAACCTAACCTAACCTAACCTAACCTAACCTAACCTAACCTAACCTAACCTAACCTAACCTAACCTAACCTAACCTAACCTAACCTAACCTAACCTAACCTAACCTAACCTAACCTAACCTAACCTAACCTAACCTAACCTAACCTAACCTAACCTAACCTAACCTAACCTAACCTAACCTAACCTAACCTAACCTAACCTAACCTAACCTAACCTAACCTAACCTAACCTAACCTAACCTAACCTAACCTAACCTAACCTAACCTAACCTAACCTAACCTAACCTAACCTAACCTAACCTAACCTAACCTAACCTAACCTAACCTAACCTAACCTAACCTAACCTAACCTAACCTAACCTAACCTAACCTAACCTAACCTAACCTAACCTAACCTAACCTAACCTAACCTAACCTAACCTAACCTAACCTAACCTAACCTAACCTAACCTAACCTAACCTAACCTAACCTAACCTAACCTAACCTAACCTAACCTAACCTAACCTAACCTAACCTAACCTAACCTAACCTAACCTAACCTAACCTAACCTAACCTAACCTAACCTAACCTAACCTAACCTAACCTAACCTAACCTAACCTAACCTAACCTAACCTAACCTAACCTAACCTAACCTAACCTAACCTAACCTAACCTAACCTAACCTAACCTAACCTAACCTAACCTAACCTAACCTAACCTAACCTAACCTAACCTAACCTAACCTAACCTAACCTAACCTAACCTAACCTAACCTAACCTAACCTAACCTAACCTAACCTAACCTAACCTAACCTAACCTAACCTAACCTAACCTAACCTAACCTAACCTAACCTAACCTAACCTAACCTAACCTAACCTAACCTAACCTAACCTAACCTAACCTAACCTAACCTAACCTAACCTAACCTAACCTAACCTAACCTAACCTAACCTAACCTAACCTAACCTAACCTAACCTAACCTAACCTAACCTAACCTAACCTAACCTAACCTAACCTAACCTAACCTAACCTAACCTAACCTAACCTAACCTAACCTAACCTAACCTAACCTAACCTAACCTAACCTAACCTAACCTAACCTAACCTAACCTAACCTAACCTAACCTAACCTAACCTAACCTAACCTAACCTAACCTAACCTAACCTAACCTAACCTAACCTAACCTAACCTAACCTAACCTAACCTAACCTAACCTAACCTAACCTAACCTAACCTAACCTAACCTAACCTAACCTAACCTAACCTAACCTAACCTAACCTAACCTAACCTAACCTAACCTAACCTAACCTAACCTAACCTAACCTAACCTAACCTAACCTAACCTAACCTAACCTAACCTAACCTAACCTAACCTAACCTAACCTAACCTAACCTAACCTAACCTAACCTAACCTAACCTAACCTAACCTAACCTAACCTAACCTAACCTAACCTAACCTAACCTAACCTAACCTAACCTAACCTAACCTAACCTAACCTAACCTAACCTAACCTAACCTAACCTAACCTAACCTAACCTAACCTAACCTAACCTAACCTAACCTAACCTAACCTAACCTAACCTAACCTAACCTAACCTAACCTAACCTAACCTAACCTAACCTAACCTAACCTAACCTAACCTAACCTAACCTAACCTAACCTAACCTAACCTAACCTAACCTAACCTAACCTAACCTAACCTAACCTAACCTAACCTAACCTAACCTAACCTAACCTAACCTAACCTAACCTAACCTAACCTAACCTAACCTAACCTAACCTAACCTAACCTAACCTAACCTAACCTAACCTAACCTAACCTAACCTAACCTAACCTAACCTAACCTAACCTAACCTAACCTAACCTAACCTAACCTAACCTAACCTAACCTAACCTAACCTAACCTAACCTAACCTAACCTAACCTAACCTAACCTAACCTAACCTAACCTAACCTAACCTAACCTAACCTAACCTAACCTAACCTAACCTAACCTAACCTAACCTAACCTAACCTAACCTAACCTAACCTAACCTAACCTAACCTAACCTAACCTAACCTAACCTAACCTAACCTAACCTAACCTAACCTAACCTAACCTAACCTAACCTAACCTAACCTAACCTAACCTAACCTAACCTAACCTAACCTAACCTAACCTAACCTAACCTAACCTAACCTAACCTAACCTAACCTAACCTAACCTAACCTAACCTAACCTAACCTAACCTAACCTAACCTAACCTAACCTAACCTAACCTAACCTAACCTAACCTAACCTAACCTAACCTAACCTAACCTAACCTAACCTAACCTAACCTAACCTAACCTAACCTAACCTAACCTAACCTAACCTAACCTAACCTAACCTAACCTAACCTAACCTAACCTAACCTAACCTAACCTAACCTAACCTAACCTAACCTAACCTAACCTAACCTAACCTTTTTTTTTTTTTTTTTTTTTTTTTTTTTTTTTTTTGTCGAAGAGGAATGCATTTACGCACCATGCCTGCCGCTAGCCAAGCGACAGGCGTGTGTGGGGCTCACCCGGCAAGCCGGGAATACCCACTAAACCTCTCCGGTGTCCATCAAGCCCTTTTGAGTCGGGGGAGAGTTTGGGATCCGCAGAGCAATTCTCCAAACCCCCCCCAGGGCCTCCCGGCCTTATGCCGGGGTTCACGCCAGTGGAGGAGATGCCCGGACACGGAACATCCCCCCAGACGGGGCGGCCTGTGCAATGCACACGGGGAGGCTAGCCCCCGTGTGCAGGCCGCTCTTACCGGACCTAAGGCGGGCGAACATGTGCCCGCCTACGACGGCCCGTCCGCCTACGCCGAAGAGGAGCGGCTAGAGCATCCCCCTCCCGCTCCCTCTCCGCTGCCTCCTTCTGCGAGATTACGCTCTCGCAGAAGGAGACCGCAGCCTCCCAGATCCCTTGGCTCCCAACCATAGCCCTGACCATGGCTGGGAGCGAAAGGACACCTCCGCCCAGCGCCGTACTAAGAATGCGGCGCTCAGACCGCCAGGCCGGGCACACGCAGAGCGTATGCTCGGCTGTGTCATCATTGGCGTCACAATGATGACACCGCGGTGACTCCTCCCGCCGGGCGATCCTGTGCAGGTAGTGACCGAAACATCCGTGTCCGGTCAGTACCTGCACAAGGCGATAGGTGAGGCTGCCGTGCCGGCGCCCAACCCACTCCTCCAACACCGGACGGATTGCCTCTACCGTCCGGTGGCCGGCACGCGGGGCCATGAGTGCCTCTCCCCACTGGCTAACGGCCTCCCGTTTCGCCAGGGTGCGCACCCGTCTCACCTCCTCGAGAACGGGACGCTCCCCCCGCAGTCGTGCGGCGACCCTAGCCCGATGGACCCTGGACAGAACCAGGGCCTCGAGCTCCCACGGAGGCGTACCTGCAAGGACGCAGGACGCCTCGTGTCCGACCGTGCGATACGCTCGCACGGTCCGGGTCGCGATGACCCTCTGCAGTTGGCGCAAGAGGGCCCTTGTGCGGGGGGTGAGGCACTCGGCCCATACCGGGGCTCCGTATAGCGCCATCGACCGTACCACATTCTGGTACAGCCGACGGCACGATGCATTGGGCCCCCCCACGTTTGGGAGGACCCGTCCGAGGGCGGCGGCGGCAGCGCAGAGCCGGGGAGCCAGGAGCTTAAAATGCTCCTCGAAACTCCACCGGGGATCCAAAATCAAGCCGAGGTACTTCATACGCACCTCGACCGGAACATGGACCCCCTCCACTCGGACCCGGAGCCCCGGAGGGGTTCTGCGTCTGGGGCCATGGAACGCCATGGCTCTCGTTTTAGCGAGAGCCACCTCCAGCCCCAGCATGCGGATGCGCCGGACGACAAGCGAAGTGCCGACCGACGCAAGGTGGACCGCATCCCTCCAGTCGCGAGCCCTTGCAGCGACCAGAGTGTCGTCCGCGAAACAGACGACCTCCGTTCGCGGCAAGAGCTCGCCTCGCAGAACCCAGTTGTACCCCAAGTTCCATAGTAGGGGTCCCAACACGGACCCCTGGGGTACACCTGCCGCCATCGACCACGACTGGACGCGCCCCCGGCCATCCTCGTAAAGGACCACCCTCTCGCGAAGGTAGTCCTCCACTAAGGCTCGGAGGTAGAGGGGCACTCCGTGAAATTCGAGTGCCGCCTCTATGCACTCATGGGGAAGGCTGTTAAAAGCGTTCGCGATGTCCAGCGACACCGCGATAACAGCCTCCCCTCGTGCTGTAGCCGCCTCAGTCCACCTCTTGAGGCCAGCCACCGCGTCCACCGTGGACCGACCGGTCCGAAAGCCGAACTGGACCTCGGCCAGGTCCGGCCCCTGGCTTTCGAGGTGCTGCAGGATTCGGGAAGCTATGATCTTCTCGAAAAACTTCCCGGCCTCATCCAGCAGCACCACCGGTCGATACCCCGATGGGGAGTCGGGAGAGCGGCCGCTTTTGCGGAGGAGGCAAAGCTTCCCGACTCTCCATCTCTTGGGGAAGCGGCCCGTCGCGATGCAGGTGTTAAGCACCGCGCGGAACCGCTCCTCCAATGGCCCCAACGCCAGGGCAGCCACCTTTGAGGGGACCCCGTCCGGTCCCGGGGCCTTCCTTTTGGAGCGGAGCCGATCTCTTCCACGATCAAACTCCGCATCCGTGACCGGAGGCCCCTCGGTCCACACCTCCGGGGTGGCCACCCTGGGAAGGGCCGATCTGGGAGGTACGAAGTGTCCTGGGTCTGGAAAAAGAGACACCAGGACACCTCGCAGGAGGCCCGGCTCCATGCAGGATGTCGGCGGGGCAGCCTCAAGAAACTTGCCCCGCACGACCCTGAACGGCCTCCCCCAGGGGTCGGCGTCGAGGAGAGCTAGGAACCTCTCCGCCGCCTCCCCCTTGCTCCTGCTGATGGCACATCGCAGGAGCTTCTGGGCCTCCCTGAAGACCCGGCGGAGCTCGGCCTCCACGTCGGGGTCCCTCTGGGCGCGCCTACGTCTACACCGCAAGTAGGCGCGCCGGGCGGCGAGAGTGGTAGCCCTCAGGCCGGAGATCTCCTGCGACCACCAATACACCTCCCGCCGACTTGGACGACCGCGAGATTGAGGCATGGCGGCGTTGCAGACGACTTCCAGGTCGTCCGCGAAGAGTGCCGCCATGCCGTCGGCGTCCCCCTCCAGCTCCGCCGGTGGCTCCGACCAGGAGCGGAAGATGGCCGCCTCCTCGGCCACCTCCCGTCGGAGCTTTGCGAGTGCCCACCTCGGAAAAGATGAGGGAGCACTCGCTTCGGGGCCCAGGTGAACTGGGGCCCCCGGACCCGCCACAGAGACCGCGTATCGGACATACCGGTGGTCCGATAGGGTCTCCGTGCCCTGCATCACCCGCCAGTCCCGGACCCGGGCGGCGAGTGACGAGGTGGCAAAGGAGACGTCCACAACCGACTCACCCTGCCACCTCACACACGTTGGGACCGAACCCCTGTTGAGGATCTGGAGGTCCAAGGAGTAGACCCAGTCCACCAGATCCTCACCCATCACGTTGTTGTGAGGGGACCCCCAAGCCGTGTGCTTGGCATTGAGGTCCCCCCCCACCAACACCGGGAGTGGGGCCGCCCGCCGAACCACTCCCTCAACCGCAGCCAAGAACCTCTCGAACTCGGCTCTGCTGCGGTTGGGCGAGAAATAGGCGGCCACCACCACCATTCGGCCCCACTGCACGGCCACATACCCCGGCCCTCTCTCCCTCAGAGAGAGGGGGGGAGCGGCACTCGTGCCCACGCCCACCACCGCTGCAATCCCGTCCGTATCCCCATACCACTTAGGGGATGACGGGATGCAGTACGGCTCCGAAACCAGAGCCAGGTCCACCCCCCACTCCGCCATTGACTGAATCAACAGGTCTTGTGACCCGGCGGAGTGGTTCAAATTCGCCTGGATAATTTCGCCAATGGACCTAATGGGCATTGCTGGTGTCCATTGGCGAAGCTCCCGGGGTGGTCTTGGTGGCGGACGCTCGCGCGGCCACAGGGTTGCGGCCCTTTACTGGGGGGGGATTGCACTGAGGCCCCCCCATCCTATGCCCTGCAGGCAGGCCCCTGTCGGTGCAGAGGGCGCACCTAAAGGCCTCCCTGCAGGCTGCCGCCATGTGCCCCTCCTGGCCGCACCGGTAGCAGAGGCGGCTCCTGTCCTTGACGGACGGGCAGAGCATAGCGGTGTGCCCCTTGTCCAGGCACTTATGGCAGCGCACCGACCGCTGCTCCAGCGCCTGGATGGCCACCGAACTCCACCCTACCTCCAGCCGACCCCCGTCCAACACCTTGGCGAGGGCCTCCACCGGGCACGAGGCTATTACCGACCCCATGCCCCTGCTACCGGCGATAATGGTGCCCACCCGAATCTTTTCGGGTGGACACCCGGCCCTCCCCGCCAGCGCCTCACGCAACTCCTCCGCGCTGATGGAGTCATCCAACCCCCCGACCCTAAAATCGGCCATTTTGGAGGGTCGGGTGACTCGCGCGGACTCCCCCAAGGCCTCCCCGATCTTTTGGGCCAAGGTGTCCGCTTGGCTGGCGGTGGTCTCCTTCGGGAGCTCCATAAGGCAAGCCCCGGTCATGGTGCGACGGAACCTGCCCGCACCGATGCCGAGCTCCCGAAGGGACACCTTCGCCTTCGCGGTGGCCAGGGCATCCTTGTACGTGGCCCCCTCAGCCAACGCCTCCGGCTTCAGGGACACCACCACCGCGAGGGTCTTGGGAGGCCTCGGAATTTTTGGCCGCTCTGCGGCCTCCTTTGCCGGGACCTTTGCAGGGGCCTTGCGGGCCTTCTTGACCACCGTCGTCCATTCGTTTAGGACGACTGGTGGCTCATCTCTGGAAGGGCCCGCAAACTGCTCCATGGCCCTTTCTTGGGCCTTGGTAGCCCCCGACTTCTTAGGCGCCACTTGCCTTGCCCTCTTGGGCAAATTGGCCGCAGGCGCCAGCGTGGTTGGGGCCTCAGAACCACGGCGGCCCACTTTGGGACTGGCGGGGCGAGGGACTGCCCTCTGCTCCTCCCTGACCGGTGGACAGGCCACGGCCGCATAGGACCTGTCCGCCGCCAGTGGCGGCCTCCGGGACTTAGCGGGGAGAAGGCGGCCGTCCACCTCCAACCCTTCCAGGCGGGCATTGATGACCCCTCCAATGTGGGCCATCAGGTCCTTCTGGAGTTGGACCATCGCCCGCCCAAAATCCGCGACTGTTAAGGAGGCCCTGCCGACCTCCTCCTTATCGAGCGGCTCCACCCCCGCTGTCAACTCCCCACGATCTTCTGAATCCAGGACCCTAGCTTTGTGGGCCCCGGACTTACGGGGAGCCGCTTCCCTAACGGAGAAGGCCCTACGCAGAGCCGCCACCTCCTCCCCAAGGACAGACAACTGACCCTTCAGCCGTTTGTTGTCTGCCTGGAGACGGCGAACCTCCTCCGTCTCCTTTCGGGACGCCATGGCCTGCACCACTTCAGCCATGTCTCTCATGGCGTCCCGGACCTCCCTAACGCTGGTCCCTTTCAGGTTCTTCGATTTCCGAAGAACCTGATTGATTTGCTCGACCCCAGCATCAAATGCATGCTGGAGCCGAGCGGAGGTCATATTTCCGATAGGGGACCCCTTACCTATCGACTTCGTCAACCCCGCGTTGGCCCCGTCATCCTCCGTGAGGGTGGGCTCCGAGTCCGACTCCATGAACTCAATGTCGGAGTCGTCCAGGTCCGCCTCCAGCTCTCTGCGAGCCTGGGAGACTCCAACCGAGTGGTTGTAGCCTCCCCTACCCTTTTTGGATCGGGGCGCCTTCGGAGCTGGTACCACCTCCGGACTTCGCTTCGTCCCCTCATTCTCTGAGCTCTTCGCCCAGAAGCGGCTCGCCCGCTTGCGCCCCCTGCCAACCTCCATTACCAGGGACCCATCGGTCCCCGACTCCTCCCCCCCCTCCAGCGCGGAATCCACGCGATCCGCACCGCGAACCGCAGCCTTGGCTCCAGCCTCCACCTCAGCCGCAACAACGAGATCGGCTTTGGCCTTGGCCAGGCCAACGTAGGCTCCAGGCCTTAGCACAGGCCTCCTCGGGGTCATCTCAGGAGATGTCGCAGAGGCCATAGGCAATCTCTCTAGAGAGACATAAGCCACTTTGGCGGTTGCAGTTGCCGCCACTACCGTCCTGTCCGGGGACTGTTCCGCCTCAAGGAAGTCCTCCGTTTCCGACTCCTCATCCACCACTGCGTCTCCCAGTTCTCTCAGGTCCTTCTCCGGTACGGAGTCCCTGATGAACCTCCCCGCGGCATCCCGCTGCCTGAGGTTCATCCTTGCTGATAAAGTGAGGTAAGGTAAGGGACTAGGGCAGTGCCATGCCCCTTGAACGAAATAGTAAAATGTACCTCCAAGGGTATATATCGGACGAGGAAAATTTTCTTAATTATTATTCGTGATAAAAATTTTGGACTCTATACTTTCCCTCTTTACTCCCTTTCCTATATAAATAAATGTAATACCCTACGGGAGGGTGGGTGGGCAAAAATTCCGCAAATCCGCTGATCTGGGTATGCAGTTCGATGGGAACGCACACTCTGACAACGAATCAAGAAGAATTATGGAGATCGGATGAAGCTAGGAAAAGTTATAGGTGTTTTAAGGTAAGTAATTAGTAAATTAAAAATTAGTTTTAGTAAGAAATTAAGAAAACTACAGAAGATTTTCAGAGAATTTTAGCGTGGACAGGTGGCTAGCACCGCCGCGCAGAATATAAGCCTAAATAACCGAGAATCGAACAGTATTAAATGATGAATTTTGAAGTTAGAATGAATTTTAGATGTATTTTAGGTGAAACTTAATATAGGAAAAAATTTAAGAATTATCACTAGAAATAAGTAGGAACGCTTTAAAGCAGTTACTATAGCCTAGAAGGATAGAAATAAACCCTAATCGCAGAAGAAATCGGACATAGATTCCTCGAGAGAACGATCAACCTAACCTAACCTAACCTAACCTAACCTAACCTAACCTAACCTAACCTAACCTAACCTAACCTAACCTAACCTAACCTAACCTAACCTAACCTAACCTAACCTAACCTAACCTAACCTAACCTAACCTAACCTAACCTAACCTAACCTAACCTAACCTAACCTAACCTAACCTAACCTAACCTAACCTAACCTAACCTAACCTAACCTAACCTAACCTAACCTAACCTAACCTAACCTAACCTAACCTAACCTAACCTAACCTAACCTAACCTAACCTAACCTAACCTAACCTAACCTAACCTAACCTAACCTAACCTAACCTAACCTAACCTAACCTAACCTAACCTAACCTAACCTAACCTAACCTAACCTAACCTAACCTAACCTAACCTAACCTAACCTAACCTAACCTAACCTAACCTAACCTAACCTAACCTAACCTAACCTAACCTAACCTAACCTAACCTAACCTAACCTAACCTAACCTAACCTAACCTAACCTAACCTAACCTAACCTAACCTAACCTAACCTAACCTAACCTAACCTAACCTAACCTAACCTAACCTAACCTAACCTAACCTAACCTAACCTAACCTAACCTAACCTAACCTAACCTAACCTAACCTAACCTAACCTAACCTAACCTAACCTAACCTAACCTAACCTAACCTAACCTAACCTAACCTAACCTAACCTAACCTAACCTAACCTAACCTAACCTAACCTAACCTAACCTAACCTAACCTAACCTAACCTAACCTAACCTAACCTAACCTAACCTAACCTAACCTAACCTAACCTAACCTAACCTAACCTAACCTAACCTAACCTAACCTAACCTAACCTAACCTAACCTAACCTAACCTAACCTAACCTAACCTAACCTAACCTAACCTAACCTAACCTAACCTAACCTAACCTAACCTAACCTAACCTAACCTAACCTAACCTAACCTAACCTAACCTAACCTAACCTAACCTAACCTAACCTAACCTAACCTAACCTAACCTAACCTAACCTAACCTAACCTAACCTAACCTAACCTAACCTAACCTAACCTAACCTAACCTAACCTAACCTAACCTAACCTAACCTAACCTAACCTAACCTAACCTAACCTAACCTAACCTAACCTAACCTAACCTAACCTAACCTAACCTAACCTAACCTAACCTAACCTAACCTAACCTAACCTAACCTAACCTAACCTAACCTAACCTAACCTAACCTAACCTAACCTAACCTAACCTAACCTAACCTAACCTAACCTAACCTAACCTAACCTAACCTAACCTAACCTAACCTAACCTAACCTAACCTAACCTAACCTAACCTAACCTAACCTAACCTAACCTAACCTAACCTAACCTAACCTAACCTAACCTAACCTAACCTAACCTAACCTAACCTAACCTAACCTAACCTAACCTAACCTAACCTAACCTAACCTAACCTAACCTAACCTAACCTAACCTAACCTAACCTAACCTAACCTAACCTAACCTAACCTAACCTAACCTAACCTAACCTAACCTAACCTAACCTAACCTAACCTAACCTAACCTAACCTAACCTAACCTAACCTAACCTAACCTAACCTAACCTAACCTAACCTAACCTAACCTAACCTAACCTAACCTAACCTAACCTAACCTAACCTAACCTAACCTAACCTAACCTAACCTAACCTAACCTAACCTAACCTAACCTAACCTAACCTAACCTAACCTAACCTAACCTAACCTAACCTAACCTAACCTAACCTAACCTAACCTAACCTAACCTAACCTAACCTAACCTAACCTAACCTAACCTAACCTAACCTAACCTAACCTAACCTAACCTAACCTAACCTAACCTAACCTAACCTAACCTAACCTAACCTAACCTAACCTAACCTAACCTAACCTAACCTAACCTAACCTAACCTAACCTAACCTAACCTAACCTAACCTAACCTAACCTAACCTAACCTAACCTAACCTAACCTAACCTAACCTAACCTAACCTAACCTAACCTAACCTAACCTAACCTAACCTAACCTAACCTAACCTAACCTAACCTAACCTAACCTAACCTAACCTAACCTAACCTAACCTAACCTAACCTAACCTAACCTAACCTAACCTAACCTAACCTAACCTAACCTAACCTAACCTAACCTAACCTAACCTAACCTAACCTAACCTAACCTAACCTAACCTAACCTAACCTAACCTAACCTAACCTAACCTAACCTAACCTAACCTAACCTAACCTAACCTAACCTAACCTAACCTAACCTAACCTAACCTAACCTAACCTAACCTAACCTAACCTAACCTAACCTAACCTAACCTAACCTAACCTAACCTAACCTAACCTAACCTAACCTAACCTAACCTAACCTAACCTAACCTAACCTAACCTAACCTAACCTAACCTAACCTAACCTAACCTAACCTAACCTAACCTAACCTAACCTAACCTAACCTAACCTAACCTAACCTAACCTAACCTAACCTAACCTAACCTAACCTAACCTAACCTAACCTAACCTAACCTAACCTAACCTAACCTAACCTAACCTAACCTAACCTAACCTAACCTAACCTAACCTAACCTAACCTAACCTAACCTAACCTAACCTAACCTAACCTAACCTAACCTAACCTAACCTAACCTAACCTAACCTAACCTAACCTAACCTAACCTAACCTAACCTAACCTAACCTAACCTAACCTAACCTAACCTAACCTAACCTAACCTAACCTAACCTAACCTAACCTAACCTAACCTAACCTAACCTAACCTAACCTAACCTAACCTAACCTAACCTAACCTAACCTAACCTAACCTAACCTAACCTAACCTAACCTAACCTAACCTAACCTAACCTAACCTAACCTAACCTAACCTAACCTAACCTAACCTAACCTAACCTAACCTAACCTAACCTAACCTAACCTAACCTAACCTAACCTAACCTAACCTAACCTAACCTAACCTAACCTAACCTAACCTAACCTAACCTAACCTAACCTAACCTAACCTAACCTAACCTAACCTAACCTAACCTAACCTAACCTAACCTAACCTAACCTAACCTAACCTAACCTAACCTAACCTAACCTAACCTAACCTAACCTAACCTAACCTAACCTAACCTAACCTAACCTAACCTAACCTAACCTAACCTAACCTAACCTAACCTAACCTAACCTAACCTAACCTAACCTAACCTAACCTAACCTAACCTAACCTAACCTAACCTAACCTAACCTAACCTAACCTAACCTAACCTAACCTAACCTAACCTAACCTAACCTAACCTAACCTAACCTAACCTAACCTAACCTAACCTAACCTAACCTAACCTAACCTAACCTAACCTAACCTAACCTAACCTAACCTAACCTAACCTAACCTAACCTAACCTAACCTAACCTAACCTAACCTAACCTAACCTAACCTAACCTAACCTAACCTAACCTAACCTAACCTAACCTAACCTAACCTAACCTAACCTAACCTAACCTAACCTAACCTAACCTAACCTAACCTAACCTAACCTAACCTAACCTAACCTAACCTAACCTAACCTAACCTAACCTAACCTAACCTAACCTAACCTAACCTAACCTAACCTAACCTAACCTAACCTAACCTAACCTAACCTAACCTAACCTAACCTAACCTAACCTAACCTAACCTAACCTAACCTAACCTAACCTAACCTAACCTAACCTAACCTAACCTAACCTAACCTAACCTAACCTAACCTAACCTAACCTAACCTAACCTAACCTAACCTAACCTAACCTAACCTAACCTAACCTAACCTAACCTAACCTAACCTAACCTAACCTAACCTAACCTAACCTAACCTAACCTAACCTAACCTAACCTAACCTAACCTAACCTAACCTAACCTAACCTAACCTAACCTAACCTAACCTAACCTAACCTAACCTAACCTAACCTAACCTAACCTAACCTAACCTAACCTAACCTAACCTAACCTAACCTAACCTAACCTAACCTAACCTAACCTAACCTAACCTAACCTAACCTAACCTAACCTAACCTAACCTAACCTAACCTAACCTAACCTAACCTAACCTAACCTAACCTAACCTAACCTAACCTAACCTAACCTAACCTAACCTAACCTAACCTAACCTAACCTAACCTAACCTAACCTAACCTAACCTAACCTAACCTAACCTAACCTAACCTAACCTAACCTAACCTAACCTAACCTAACCTAACCTAACCTAACCTAACCTAACCTAACCTAACCTAACCTAACCTAACCTAACCTAACCTAACCTAACCTAACCTAACCTAACCTAACCTAACCTAACCTAACCTAACCTAACCTAACCTAACCTAACCTAACCTAACCTAACCTAACCTAACCTAACCTAACCTAACCTAACCTAACCTAACCTAACCTAACCTAACCTAACCTAACCTAACCTAACCTAACCTAACCTAACCTAACCTAACCTAACCTAACCTAACCTAACCTAACCTAACCTAACCTAACCTAACCTAACCTAACCTAACCTAACCTAACCTAACCTAACCTAACCTAACCTAACCTAACCTAACCTAACCTAACCTAACCTAACCTAACCTAACCTAACCTAACCTAACCTAACCTAACCTAACCTAACCTAACCTAACCTAACCTAACCTAACCTAACCTAACCTAACCTAACCTAACCTAACCTAACCTAACCTAACCTAACCTAACCTAACCTAACCTAACCTAACCTAACCTAACCTAACCTAACCTAACCTAACCTAACCTAACCTAACCTAACCTAACCTAACCTAACCTAACCTAACCTAACCTAACCTAACCTAACCTAACCTAACCTAACCTAACCTAACCTAACCTAACCTAACCTAACCTAACCTAACCTAACCTAACCTAACCTAACCTAACCTAACCTAACCTAACCTAACCTAACCTAACCTAACCTAACCTAACCTAACCTAACCTAACCTAACCTAACCTAACCTAACCTAACCTAACCTAACCTAACCTAACCTAACCTAACCTAACCTAACCTAACCTAACCTAACCTAACCTAACCTAACCTAACCTAACCTAACCTAACCTAACCTAACCTAACCTAACCTAACCTAACCTAACCTAACCTAACCTAACCTAACCTAACCTAACCTAACCTAACCTAACCTAACCTAACCTAACCTAACCTAACCTAACCTAACCTAACCTAACCTAACCTAACCTAACCTAACCTAACCTAACCTAACCTAACCTAACCTAACCTAACCTAACCTAACCTAACCTAACCTAACCTAACCTAACCTAACCTAACCTAACCTAACCTAACCTAACCTAACCTAACCTAACCTAACCTAACCTAACCTAACCTAACCTAACCTAACCTAACCTAACCTAACCTAACCTAACCTAACCTAACCTAACCTAACCTAACCTAACCTAACCTAACCTAACCTAACCTAACCTAACCTAACCTAACCTAACCTAACCTAACCTAACCTAACCTAACCTAACCTAACCTAACCTAACCTAACCTAACCTAACCTAACCTAACCTAACCTAACCTAACCTAACCTAACCTAACCTAACCTAACCTAACCTAACCTAACCTAACCTAACCTAACCTAACCTAACCTAACCTAACCTAACCTAACCTAACCTAACCTAACCTAACCTAACCTAACCTAACCTAACCTAACCTAACCTAACCTAACCTAACCTAACCTAACCTAACCTAACCTAACCTAACCTAACCTAACCTAACCTAACCTAACCTAACCTAACCTAACCTAACCTAACCTAACCTAACCTAACCTAACCTAACCTAACCTAACCTAACCTAACCTAACCTAACCTAACCTAACCTAACCTAACCTAACCTAACCTAACCTAACCTAACCTAACCTAACCTAACCTAACCTAACCTAACCTAACCTAACCTAACCTAACCTAACCTAACCTAACCTAACCTAACCTAACCTAACCTAACCTAACCTAACCTAACCTAACCTAACCTAACCTAACCTAACCTAACCTAACCTAACCTAACCTAACCTAACCTAACCTAACCTAACCTAACCTAACCTAACCTAACCTAACCTAACCTAACCTAACCTAACCTAACCTAACCTAACCTAACCTAACCTAACCTAACCTAACCTAACCTAACCTAACCTAACCTAACCTAACCTAACCTAACCTAACCTAACCTAACCTAACCTAACCTAACCTAACCTAACCTAACCTAACCTAACCTAACCTAACCTAACCTAACCTAACCTAACCTAACCTAACCTAACCTAACCTAACCTAACCTAACCTAACCTAACCTAACCTAACCTAACCTAACCTAACCTAACCTAACCTAACCTAACCTAACCTAACCTAACCTAACCTAACCTAACCTAACCTAACCTAACCTAACCTAACCTAACCTAACCTAACCTAACCTAACCTAACCTAACCTAACCTAACCTAACCTAACCTAACCTAACCTAACCTAACCTAACCTAACCTAACCTAACCTAACCTAACCTAACCTAACCTAACCTAACCTAACCTAACCTAACCTAACCTAACCTAACCTAACCTAACCTAACCTAACCTAACCTAACCTAACCTAACCTAACCTAACCTAACCTAACCTAACCTAACCTAACCTAACCTAACCTAACCTAACCTAACCTAACCTAACCTAACCTAACCTAACCTAACCTAACCTAACCTAACCTAACCTAACCTAACCTAACCTAACCTAACCTAACCTAACCTAACCTAACCTAACCTAACCTAACCTAACCTAACCTAACCTAACCTAACCTAACCTAACCTAACCTAACCTAACCTAACCTAACCTAACCTAACCTAACCTAACCTAACCTAACCTAACCTAACCTAACCTAACCTAACCTAACCTAACCTAACCTAACCTAACCTAACCTAACCTAACCTAACCTAACCTAACCTAACCTAACCTAACCTAACCTAACCTAACCTAACCTAACCTAACCTAACCTAACCTAACCTAACCTAACCTAACCTAACCTAACCTAACCTAACCTAACCTAACCTAACCTAACCTAACCTAACCTAACCTAACCTAACCTAACCTAACCTAACCTAACCTAACCTAACCTAACCTAACCTAACCTAACCTAACCTAACCTAACCTAACCTAACCTAACCTAACCTAACCTAACCTAACCTAACCTAACCTAACCTAACCTAACCTAACCTAACCTAACCTAACCTAACCTAACCTAACCTAACCTAACCTAACCTAACCTAACCTAACCTAACCTAACCTAACCTAACCTAACCTAACCTAACCTAACCTAACCTAACCTAACCTAACCTAACCTAACCTAACCTAACCTAACCTAACCTAACCTAACCTAACCTAACCTAACCTAACCTAACCTAACCTAACCTAACCTAACCTAACCTAACCTAACCTAACCTAACCTAACCTAACCTAACCTAACCTAACCTAACCTAACCTAACCTAACCTAACCTAACCTAACCTAACCTAACCTAACCTAACCTAACCTAACCTAACCTAACCTAACCTAACCTAACCTAACCTAACCTAACCTAACCTAACCTAACCTAACCTAACCTAACCTAACCTAACCTAACCTAACCTAACCTAACCTAACCTAACCTAACCTAACCTAACCTAACCTAACCTAACCTAACCTAACCTAACCTAACCTAACCTAACCTAACCTAACCTAACCTAACCTAACCTAACCTAACCTAACCTAACCTAACCTAACCTAACCTAACCTAACCTAACCTAACCTAACCTAACCTAACCTAACCTAACCTAACCTAACCTAACCTAACCTAACCTAACCTAACCTAACCTAACCTAACCTAACCTAACCTAACCTAACCTAACCTAACCTAACCTAACCTAACCTAACCTAACCTAACCTAACCTAACCTAACCTAACCTAACCTAACCTAACCTAACCTAACCTAACCTAACCTAACCTAACCTAACCTAACCTAACCTAACCTAACCTAACCTAACCTAACCTAACCTAACCTAACCTAACCTAACCTAACCTAACCTAACCTAACCTAACCTAACCTAACCTAACCTAACCTAACCTAACCTAACCTAACCTAACCTAACCTAACCTAACCTAACCTAACCTAACCTAACCTAACCTAACCTAACCTAACCTAACCTAACCTAACCTAACCTAACCTAACCTAACCTAACCTAACCTAACCTAACCTAACCTAACCTAACCTAACCTAACCTAACCTAACCTAACCTAACCTAACCTAACCTAACCTAACCTAACCTAACCTAACCTAACCTAACCTAACCTAACCTAACCTAACCTAACCTAACCTAACCTAACCTAACCTAACCTAACCTAACCTAACCTAACCTAACCTAACCTAACCTAACCTAACCTAACCTAACCTAACCTAACCTAACCTAACCTAACCTAACCTAACCTAACCTAACCTAACCTAACCTAACCTAACCTAACCTAACCTAACCTAACCTAACCTAACCTAACCTAACCTAACCTAACCTAACCTAACCTAACCTAACCTAACCTAACCTAACCTAACCTAACCTAACCTAACCTAACCTAACCTAACCTAACCTAACCTAACCTAACCTAACCTAACCTAACCTAACCTAACCTAACCTAACCTAACCTAACCTAACCTAACCTAACCTAACCTAACCTAACCTAACCTAACCTAACCTAACCTAACCTAACCTAACCTAACCTAACCTAACCTAACCTAACCTAACCTAACCTAACCTAACCTAACCTAACCTAACCTAACCTAACCTAACCTAACCTAACCTAACCTAACCTAACCTAACCTAACCTAACCTAACCTAACCTAACCTAACCTAACCTAACCTAACCTAACCTAACCTAACCTAACCTAACCTAACCTAACCTAACCTAACCTAACCTAACCTAACCTAACCTAACCTAACCTAACCTAACCTAACCTAACCTAACCTAACCTAACCTAACCTAACCTAACCTAACCTAACCTAACCTAACCTAACCTAACCTAACCTAACCTAACCTAACCTAACCTAACCTAACCTAACCTAACCTAACCTAACCTAACCTAACCTAACCTAACCTAACCTAACCTAACCTAACCTAACCTAACCTAACCTAACCTAACCTAACCTAACCTAACCTAACCTAACCTAACCTAACCTAACCTAACCTAACCTAACCTAACCTAACCTAACCTAACCTAACCTAACCTAACCTAACCTAACCTAACCTAACCTAACCTAACCTAACCTAACCTAACCTAACCTAACCTAACCTAACCTAACCTAACCTAACCTAACCTAACCTAACCTAACCTAACCTAACCTAACCTAACCTAACCTAACCTAACCTAACCTAACCTAACCTAACCTAACCTAACCTAACCTAACCTAACCTAACCTAACCTAACCTAACCTAACCTAACCTAACCTAACCTAACCTAACCTAACCTAACCTAACCTAACCTAACCTAACCTAACCTAACCTAACCTAACCTAACCTAACCTAACCTAACCTAACCTAACCTAACCTAACCTAACCTAACCTAACCTAACCTAACCTAACCTAACCTAACCTAACCTAACCTAACCTAACCTAACCTAACCTAACCTAACCTAACCTAACCTAACCTAACCTAACCTAACCTAACCTAACCTAACCTAACCTAACCTAACCTAACCTAACCTAACCTAACCTAACCTAACCTAACCTAACCTAACCTAACCTAACCTAACCTAACCTAACCTAACCTAACCTAACCTAACCTAACCTAACCTAACCTAACCTAACCTAACCTAACCTAACCTAACCTAACCTAACCTAACCTAACCTAACCTAACCTAACCTAACCTAACCTAACCTAACCTAACCTAACCTAACCTAACCTAACCTAACCTAACCTAACCTAACCTAACCTAACCTAACCTAACCTAACCTAACCTAACCTAACCTAACCTAACCTAACCTAACCTAACCTAACCTAACCTAACCTAACCTAACCTAACCTAACCTAACCTAACCTAACCTAACCTAACCTAACCTAACCTAACCTAACCTAACCTAACCTAACCTAACCTAACCTAACCTAACCTAACCTAACCTAACCTAACCTAACCTAACCTAACCTAACCTAACCTAACCTAACCTAACCTAACCTAACCTAACCTAACCTAACCTAACCTAACCTAACCTAACCTAACCTAACCTAACCTAACCTAACCTAACCTAACCTAACCTAACCTAACCTAACCTAACCTAACCTAACCTAACCTAACCTAACCTAACCTAACCTAACCTAACCTAACCTAACCTAACCTAACCTAACCTAACCTAACCTAACCTAACCTAACCTAACCTAACCTAACCTAACCTAACCTTTTTTTTTTTTTTTTTTTTTTTTTTTTTGTCGAAGAGGAATGCATTTACGCACCATGCCTGCCGCTAGCCAAGCGACAGGCGTGTGTGGGGCTCACCCGGCAAGCCGAGAATACCCACTAAACCTCTCCGGTGTCCATCAAGCCCTTTTGAGTCGGGGGAGAGTTTGGGATCCGCAGAGCAATTCTCCAAACCCCCCCCAGGGCCTCCCGGCCTTATGCCGGGGAACCTAACCTAACCTAACCTAACCTAACCTAACCTAACCTAACCTAACCTAACCTAACCTAACCTAACCTAACCTAACCTAACCTAACCTAACCTAACCTAACCTAACCTAACCTAACCTAACCTAACCTTTTTTTTTTTTTTTTTTTAACACGGGGAAAATCCTCATGGATTTCCCTCACCCTGGGGCAGGTGAGGGGGTATGTGGGACTCACGGTTACGTGCCTACCCACTAAAAACCCCGTGGTGTTCCTCCGCCCTCCCGCAACCTTTGGGAACGCTTTCGCTCTCGCCAAATGGTAAGCGTGAGTTTTGTCCTTTCGGACCCTCCTGGGATGTAGTCTCCCTGTTCCTCCACAGGCTTGCACACGGAACACAGTGCACAAAACCTTACTCTGAGTAACCGATAACCCCATACCGATTACTCAGAGGTCCGCCCTAGGGCAAGCGATTGTGGGCTAGCCGCCTTCGCCCGGTCCTCCTGCGGCGCATTGGGGCGGACGTGGAGTCCTCCTCTCGTGCACGCTCCGCCTCCTCCTTTCTCTTCATCACTACCTCAGAAAAGGCAGTGACGGCATTCCATGCACTCTCGCTGCCAATCATTATCGGAATTATGCTTGGCAGCGACAGGTCTGCACCTACAGCCGCAACCAGCTCAGCCCGCTGTACTGCCCATGCTGGGCATTCGGCGAGCACATGTTGCGCCGTATCTTCTACCGCTCCACACTCATGACACACGGTGGTTGGTTCCCTCCCAGCCACATTGCACAGGTATCTCCCGAAACAGCCATGCCCCGAGAGAACCTGTGCCAGGTGAAAGGTGATCGCCCCGTGTTTTCTGTCCAGCCACTCCTTCATCACTGGCCTCACTGCCTGGACTATGTCACGCCCGGCGCTTGGCTCCTCCAACCTCTCGACCCACTTTTGGTGGGCAGCCCCCTGCGCGGTCTTTCGCCAACGCTGCACCTCATCTGGAGCGGGGATTTGGCCTCTTGACCGCATCTCCGAGACGCGAGCGTGCACGCTGGAGAGGATCTCTGCCTCAAGATCCCAGGGCATGCTCCCAGCCAGCACACAAGCCGCGTCGTACGAGATCGTACGGTACCCCCTAATCACCCTGATCGCCATGACTCTCTGCAGCTTCCGCAGCAGGGTCTTGTTACGGGAATTCAGGGCATCCGACCATATGGGAGCACCATACATTGCCATCGACCTAACCACACCAGAAAAGAGCTTTCGGCACGCAACACTTGGGCCACCTATATTGGGGAGTAGTCGGCTAAGCGCGCCAGCAGCCCTCATTACCTTCTCCTTCATTCGTTCAAAGTGGTCCGTGAAAGTCCACCGACTGTCCAAGACGAGACCGAGGTACCGAAGCGATCCTTTGATACCAATGGACACTCCATCCACCACCAACCTAGCATTCAATGGCACTGTCCTTCGAGGGCCGTAAAAGCACAAGGCCTCAGATTTCTCTAAGGCCACTACCAGCCCTAGGCTTCTTATACGCCTCACCATATGAGCAGCACCAGCTGTAGCCAGCGCCACCGCATCATCGTAAGTCTTCCCTCGCGCCATCAGCAAGGTGTCGTCAGCGTACGCTGTAACCTCAACGCCTCGCAGATTGGCCCCTCTCAACACCCAATCATACCCGATGTTCCACAGGAGCGGCCCAAGGACCGATCCCTGTGGAACACCGCACGACACGTCCTTTTCCCCCCAGCCCTCCCGAGTTGGGTACTTTACTCTCCTGTCCGAAAGGTAAGCCGCTACTACCCTCCGGAGATACAGTGGAATCGTGTGGAACCGGAGTGCCTCCAGTATACAGTTCCAAGGGAGGGTATTAAAGGCGTTGGCAATGTCTAAAGACACCGCCACGACGACCTCTCCCCGGGACACAGCTTCATTAGCCAGTCTTTTCACTCTTGATATAGCATCAATGGTGGACCGGTGTCGCCGAAATCCAAACTGGTGCATACTCAAGTTTGGCCCAACCCCCTCTAGGTGCGCCTCCAATCGGGCCGCCACCACGCGCTCAAAGAGCTTGCATAGCTCCCCCAATAGCACTATGGGTCTGTACGCGGATGGCGAGTCCAAAGGTCGGCCCTGCTTCTGAATGAGGACCAACTTCCCCGTCTTCCAGCCCACAGGAATATACCCTTGCACCATGCAAACAGAGAAGAGCTTGCGCACTCTTATCTCCATGGCGCCTTCCTTCTCCGTGGCCAACACCCAAATCCGCCCAGGCACCCCATCCAATCCAGGCGCAACTTGTTTGGCTTTAAGACGCAGCACCGCAGCACGTAACTCCGACTCTGAGACCTCCATTCCCTCATCTTCCCTTACATCGTCATCCCTATCAGTTGCTGCCGTTGTCATCGCTGGCGGGGAAAACTCGCTGCGATCCGGAAATAGGGCGGAGACCACTCCCACCAATAGCCGCGGCTGGAGTCTTTGCGTCAGTGGGGGACCAGCGGCTTGGAGCTTCTGCCTCACCATCTTATACGGTTTCCCCCACGGGTCGCTGTTAAGAGACACCAGCATTTCTTGATAGGCTGCGTCCTTGGCCCTGCGTATGGCCGCCTGAAATTGCTTAGCAACCGTTCTATACGCCTCGTATAGTGATGCCTCCAGAGCTTCATTCCTCACCTGCCTTCTACGACTTCTGGTGTATCGGCGTCTTACTCTAACGCACTCCTGGCGCATCTGTGCGAGGTCCGGGGACCACCAGTACACCTTCCGTCTTGGATAATACGGCCTAGTTCGGACCATCGCTGCGTCGCAAACTTGTGTCATCGCCTCTCCCAGCTTAGCAGCTTCTTCCTCCGCGTTCAGCCACTGTCTGCCATCTTGGATCCAGGCCTGCACCTCTAGGGCCTCGACTAAGGCTCCCCTGTCCAGACTCCCTAGTGACCACCGTGGACTGTTATTGCCTCGATCACCATTTCCACCGCTACCACTCACCCTATCGTTCTCCATACCCGTAGATACATCAAAGCAAATGTAGCGATGGTCGGACAGGGTCTCCACATCCGGAAGAACTCTCCAGCACCTGACCTGTCCCGCTATATCCGCACTTGCTAATGTTATATCCACGATGGAGCCACCTTGCTGCCTCACGCATGTATTGACCAACCCCCGGTTCACCACTATGAGACCAACAGAGGCTGCCCACTCTTGCAACGCCCAACCCCGCGCATCCGTTACTGGGGACCCCCACACCACAGACTTGGCATTGAAATCCCCAGCAACGAGTACCGAGGCAGAGGTCCGCTGACCCAACACTGAACCGACGTCAACCAAAAACCGCTCAAAATCCGCTAGACTGCGGTTTGGGGAAATATATACTCCAACAACTATGACGTTCCCGAAGGTCACAGCCACATATCCCTGCCCCTTCCTCACGTCATCAATGCAAGGAGCGCCTAGTGCAGGTTGGGCAATGACGACCACTGAATCCAAAGTGTCCCCGAACCAGTTGTCACGAGGGGGGATAGAGTAGGGCTCCGCCACAATCGCTACATGGGTTCCTCGCTCTGCAAGGCTCTGGAGCAAGAGATCCTGCGCCCTAGCAGAGTGATTGATATTGGTTTGTAGGCATTTTATATTAATCATTTTGGTTGTCTACAGTCTCCTCCCGTGCAGTCGGTAGCTTCAGCCGTTCCAAGACCACTACCGCTGCTCTGGCGTTTAGAGGGAGATTTGCCCCCCCAGCCTCTACCTCACCTTTAGACGACGGACAAGGGGACTGCCGCAACCCTACGTGTTCGCCACTTTGCTCGGCATTCTTCCGGATGCCCCGCTTTGCCCGGGACCCCCTGGGAGCTCTCTCAGTGTACGTCCTCCCTTTCACCGCATTCTGAATAGAGGAACTTGGACAGCCCTTTCCCCTTACTGAGTGGGCCGCTGGTTTCCCAGCCCCCTCACAGACCGGGCAGTGTGGCACAGATGCAGTACACGCACTGGCTTTGTGCCCAGGCTCACCACACCTAAAACATAGGCTACTACGGTCGACAGCGCTACGGCAACGAGCTCCTACATGTCCCGACTCAAGACACCGGTAGCACCTCATAGCCTGAGGCTCGATCAAGGCAACCCTCGCCGAGACCCAACCTACAAGAAGCCTGCCTACAGCCTCCATTTTTCTGGCAGCAGCCACAGGGACACTGAGCCGGATCGACGCGACCCCAGCCAGCCCCCGGGACATCGCACCAGGCTTCACATCCTCTGGGTTACATCCTCCCTCCTTTGCTGCAGCTGCTACAACCTCCTCCACCGACACAGAGTCATCAAACTGACTAATTCTTATGTCAGCCCTCTTTACAGGCCGGTGAATTCGGACCAGTTCTGCACTCAGCACCTCTTTTAACCTGCTTGCCAGGGCGTTGGCTTTTTCAGGAGCCGCATCGCCCGAGATCTCAAAGATCTTTGCCCCGGTTGCCCCGCTACGGAATCGCATCGCATCTATCCCGAGCTCACCAATACGGATAGCCTGCCTTGCCTGGGCAATGATCTTTTCGTATGAGGCTCCCTTCTCCTCTGCCCCATCCATGAGGGTAACAGCCACTGCTGCTGTTCGCGGCTCACGAAGTCTTCGTTTGGACACCACCTTAGGCTGGGCTACTGACTTCTGATGAGACACAGACTTAGCACAGACCTGAGTGGCTGACTTGAGAGCAGTCCCCTGCCCGCCTCTTTTTTTTCCACCGCGCCCCACCACTGAGCTCCAAGATGGTTTCTCCGGCAGTGCGTTTTGTCCTGTTTTGTCCTTGGCAATTGCCGCCATTTGAGAAACCGAGGCAGTTGCTTCTTGTGCAGCTAAGGTTTTCTTCTTCTTTCCCTCCTTATTCTGTTTTCTCCCCTCTTTATTCTTACCCCGTCGGGTTTCTCCCAAATCTGCCGCATCCTGAGTCAAAACAGCAGACTCTGCAGGAGGAGAGGGAAGGAGTACTTCGGTAGCATCCACGGCCACAACTGACGAGGTGCAATGTTGGGGCTCCAACAGCAATCGTCGCTCAATCATTTCTAACCTTGCGTCCAGAAGCAGCCGAAGCTGCTGCATATTCGCAGACGAGAGCTCCTCGAAAAGCTGTCGGAAATTTGGCGTCTGTTCCTTCGGTAAAGACTGCCTACGCATCTGCTCCATTTCCCGCCTGACTTCTTCGAGCTGTGTGCTCAGCCGGGCATTAGCCGCTTCCAGTTTTGCCACCTCCTCTGACATTGACCGGGCCCTCAATTCCGCCACAGCCTCCTTTATGGAGTCTGCCGCATCCTTGAGGGAACGAACATACCCCCCTTTGAGGTTACTGGATTTGGTAGCCACCATTTTAATGACATCTACCGCGTCCAACACAACCTTCTCAAGGCCGGCCGATGCCTCTTGATCTACCGCACACGGTGCTGGTCCGGGCGTTGTAGCCTTACGCAGGCTAGCGGCCACGACTCTCATCGCTTGACTCCTTTTTAGAACCTCCTCCTCGGCCTGGAGGCGCAGTTGTTCCGCCTTTTCCGCATTTAGTTGCGCCTTGGCCTGTGCTAGACCTACATACTGGCCTGTTGTTGGCGGGCGGCCCCTCAGCCTTTTGGTTTTGGGTGGTTCCGAGGGAGGATTCAGGGTGCAAGCCCTCTCCCCATCAGACCCAGAGTCTGAATACCGCCGCCCTACCTCATCCCTCCTAGCACCCCTTCTCAGTCGGGAAACCATCGGCACCTTTGACGCGTTCGAAGCCAGACTGGCGTCCGAATCCGAGCCACGCCGCCGATGTCCCACCGCATCGCCACTTTCATTTGCAGGCACGACTACCTTCAGGGAAGCCGCACCCACCGCCTTATCAACTAGGTCCGATCCGCAAGTAAGATCAGTATCCATCTGTTCGCCAGGTTGTCGTTTACGTCGACCGGCATCCCGCCGGCCTCCGAGGTCGTTACTGCTCCCCCCATAGTACACGGAGCTACCACCCACCGCAGTGGATGGACGGGATTCCCCATCACTGGGACCCGCCTGGGGACTTATTTTCATAAGCGACCTTTCCATTGAAGTTTCAACACCAATGACTCCACATCGTCGTCGCTTTTTTCGGGAGTGCGCTCTCCCGTCAGCGCACCCGGAACCTCCCGGTTAGGTGCGCCCACCTCGCCTGACAGGCCCATGAAGGGCCCCGCCGAAGCTGTGCTGTTCTTGGTCCAGTTCCTCCCCTCCAAGCCAATCCGGTATGAGTAACTCTGCCGGCGTAGCCTTGGAGGATCAACGGAACCTTCAAGCCCCCCCACCTCGACAAGGTGACAGCACTTCGGGGGGGAACCTAACCTAACCTAACCTAACCTAACCTTTTTTTTTTTTTTTTTTTTACCCTGGGAAATCTGCTTTCAGACCGTCTCAACCGAGCTGTTGCGAGCACCGGGAGGTGTGTGGGGATGGGCGATGGTCTGCCCGACCCACTAAAACCCAGGGACATCCGTCAACCGCTGCCACGAGAACTTTAAAAGCCATTCGCGGACTGTGCGGCGGCCCGTTAAGGCCCTCCGTCTTGCCATGGCACCTCACCTCCCGGATGTGAGAGGGGCGCCTGCCACCTTGAGGCTATGGTGCGGGGGCACGATACCCCCGCGCCGGGCTACGATGGGTGCAACAGCCCATGCAGCCGCCTCCGACGACCCGTTCGTCTGCGTCGTGACGCGACTGATAATAGGTCATCCTCTCTTGCCCTCTCCGCCATCTCTTTCCGCGAGATGACACTCTCGCAGAAGAAGGCGAAGGCGTCCCTTGACCTTCCGCTCGTAACTATGGCTTTAGCCACGGCCGACAGCGTCAGGTCGGGTCCGATAGCAGCGAGGAGTTCCTGGCGTTCGCTATCGAATGCTGGGCAGAGAGCCAATGTATGCGTAGCCGAGTCAGCACCGGCACCGCACTCATGGCATTCCATTGTAGGCTCCCGACCGATCTTGTGCAGGTAGCCACCGAAACATCCATGTCCGGTGAGGACCTGCGTGATGCGGAAGGAGAGCCCACCCTCCTTGCGATTGACCCATCGCTCTAGGACAGGCCGAATTGCTCCTATGGTCAAGTGGCCAGCAGATGGATGCTCCAGACGTTGTCGCCATTTCAGCAGAGCCATCCTCTGAGCGCGCTTTCGCCATTGGGTCAACGCCCCGGGCGTCGCTCTACTGCCCAGGCTGTGTGCTTCTGCTCTCTGCTTATACACAGATGCCAGCACTTCCGCATCCAGCTCCCATGGGGGAGTCCCCGCAAGTACGCAGGCCGCCTCAAAAGACACGGTGCGGTAACCGTGTATCACCCTCAATGCCATAGCCCTTTGGGGTCTCCTAAGAAGGGTTTTGTTATGGGCATTAAGGGCGTCCACCCACACTGGTGCCCCGTACAACGCCATGGAGCGTACGACGCCAGTATAAAGCCGGCGCGCGCTGGAACTGGGGCCACCGATGTTCGGCAATAGGCTACCAAGCGCATGAGCCGTTTTCACCAGCTTCAGGGACTGCCGCCGGAAATGCTCGCGAAAACTCCACTTGGGATCAACAAACAGCCCGAGATATTTAATGCACGAGCTGATGTTGATTCGCACGCCATCAATGAGCAGATGAGCACCTTGAGTCGGATTCCGGCGAGGGCCGTAGAAGTAAAGGGCCTCCGTCTTCTCAATCGCCACTTTCAGGCCAAGCTTTTGGATCCTGTTCACCATGTGGGTGACACCTTCTGTGGCCAATCTGGCTGTCGCCTCAAAGTCGGCACCACGAGCGGTGACCAACGTGTCGTCAGCGTAGCATGTAACGCTTATACCGCGGAGCTGGGCACCTCTAAGGGCCCAGTCGTAACCGATGTTCCACAAGAGCGGCCCCAGGACCGACCCCTGTGGGACACCGCACGACACTCCTCTGCTACGGAGAAGTCCATCACGGTCAACATATAAGACACTTCTACCCCGCAGGTAATCGTGGAGTATGCGTCGCAGGTAGTTGGGTAGCCGATGATACCGAAGTGCCTCATCAATCACCTCGAATGGCAGGCTGTTAAAGGCATTAGCGATATCAAGCGATACCGCCAGAGCCACTTTGCCCTGCGACACTGCCTGTTGCGTCTCCTCTTTCACGCTAAGAATGGCGTCGATGGTGGAGTGCGCGTCCCTGAACCCGTACTGACACGGAGATAGATCAGGGCCGCCCGCACCAAGATGTTCATTTATGCGGGACGCCAAAATGCGCTCGAAGAGCTTACCGGCCTCATCAAGAAGCACGATGGGCCGATATGCCGACGGAGAGTCAAACGCCCGCCCCTCCTTCTTTAAAAGGACTAGCCGTCCTGTCTTCCATTTCGATGGAAAGCGACCAGACTGGAGACAAGAATCCAAAAGACCCCGAAACCTTTCGTCAAACAACTCCTCCACAATGACCCAGGCGCTCCCCGGGATTCCATCAGGTCCAGGAGCTGCCTTTTTACCCCTGAGCCGTAAAAATGCTGCACCCAGCTCACCGGTAGTGACAGGTGGTACTGCGGCATCCTCAACATCTGCTGACGGAGCCATATGCGGTGGAACAAACGCCGGTCTCGTGGGGAACAACGCCGCAACGACAGACTCAAGGAGAGGAGGCTCGAGAGATTCAACCACTGGGGGGCCGGCGTTACGTAGTTTCCCACGAACTGAACGATAAGGGCGCCCCCAGGGATCTCGGTTTAACTCCTCGAGCAGCTCCTCCCTTGCGCGAAACCTAACCTAACCTAACCTTTTTTTTTTTTTTTTTTTTTGTTGACGAAGTGGAAATGCGACCTTATGCATCCCCCCGGTGGAACCAGGGGGTATGTGGGGCTCTCCATCGGACCGACCCACGGTCACTGGCATACCCACTAAAACCACTCCGGCGTTTCCGCGTCACCGCTTAGTGGTGGCACCCAGCGGGATCCCGTTAGGTTCCTACCGCAGGCACCACCAACGGTCGCCCTTTCGGGACTTCCTCGTCGTATGATGGGGGGACTCGAACCCCCCCGACACTCACGGGTTCAGGCAGCGAACCGCCATCACTACCACGCAAGCCACGCTCGACCACAGCCGAAGCCATGGGAGCTCCACTCGGGCGCGCAAGCGCACCCCTGTTTTTTAGTGAGGTTGTCTCCTCAGGTTTTTTAAAGAGGTCTCCTCCTCGGCGGGCACGCCTCCACGCGGCGCACCCTGGTTTTTTAGTGAGGTTGTCTCCTCAGGTTTTTTAGTGAGGTATCCTCCTCGGCGGGCACGCCTACACGCGGCGCACCCTTGTTTTTTAATGAGGTTGTCTCCTCCGGTTTTTTACCGAGGTCTCCTCCTCACCACGTCGTGCTGCTCTTAGTCCAGCCCCTCACCTCCAAGCCAATCCGGTATGGGTAGCCCTGCCGGCACAGCCCTGGAGGATCATTGGGACCTTCAAGCCCCCCCACCTCGACAAGGTGACAGCACTTCGGGGGGGTAACCTAACCTAACCTAACCTAACCTAACCTAACCTAACCTAACCTAACCTAACCTAACCTAACCTAACCTAACCTAACCTTTTTTTTTTTTTTTTTTTTTTTTTTTTTTTTTTTTTTTTTTTTTTTTTGTACGTGGGGAAATGCTCATGCATCTCCTTCGCTCCGGGGGGAGACGAAGGAGTATGTCGGACTCAGGGAAAAGCCCTGCCTACCGACTAAAACCCCACGGTGATCTACGTCGCCGCGTTTTGGCAGGGGACAAGTGGGCACGCGTTAGCTCTCTCCACATCCCCCGCCGCGGTGTCTTACTCAGACTGCAACTCACGGAGGCTGTGTTGCTCTCCGTACACTCTTGGTGACGTACCCGATCACGAGGCACGTCATCCACTCAAGGGCCCCTTTACGGGACGACAGATACCCCCGTATCCATCGACTCCGGGCCCTCTCCAGGGTTGGGCGGTGGCCGCGGCGGCTCGGCACCAGCAGCTGCCCTCCTAGGCCTGGGCAGGTCTCGGCCTGCTGTGCTACCCAATCTGCTGCTTCCGCCGATTGATGACGGTTGTTGAGGAGCAGATGGTGCTCCGGCTCTTAAGGTTCTCCTGACCCCCTTCTTCTGCTTGCCATTTGCTGGACAACCTCTTCCACCCAACGCGTGTGCCGCTGGCCGTCCCTCTGCCTTACACAGTGCGCAGACGGGTTCGGCGGCTTCGCAGTCTCTAGCCATGTGACCATGTTGGCCGCAACGGAAGCAGGTTCCATTACGGTCAACGCCGCCACTACATTGTGCGCTGACATGACCGGCCTCAAGGCACCTCAGGCACCTGATTGGTCTAGGTTCCAGCACGATGACTCGCGCGAGAACCCATCCCACCCGGAGCCGCCCCACGCTTACCACTTTCTTGGCCGCAGCCACAGGACAAGCAACCCAAAGGGTACCCCATTTGGACAACTTCCCCGCTCTGATCGACGCCGAATCGCAGCCACCCTCTTTCGCGAGCGCTGCCACCACTTCATCCGGGGTGATGGAGTCGTCCAACCCCTTTACTCGTAACTCTGCTCGCTTCACTGGTCGAAGGACCCGGAAGTTGGTAGCGTCCAAGACCTCCCTCAGCTTCGCAGCCAGGGAGTCCGCCTTCTCGGATGCACCTTCCCCCGAGACTTCCAGCAGCTTAGCACCACTCGCGCCAGTCCGGACACGCATGCCGACAATGCCAAGGGCCTCGACATCTGCAAGGCTGACATGGCTTTTTGCCTGGGTGATGATGTCCCTTCGCTGTATCCCCCGCTCTTGGGCTCCAGGTTGCAAGTCGAGACATACAACCGCAGAGCGAGGTGGCCGAAGCCGGACACTCTTCTTCTTGGGCGTAGTTGGTTTGGTCGCCTTCTCCGCCGTCTTCGCTCGCTTTGGCTTGCCCTTTACAACTTCGCTCCACGTACCCCCGGCTGGGGTAGTGCGGGGCGGGCTGGAAGCTCTCGCCGTTGCCGCCTCATGCGCCGCGAGGCTCTTTCCCTTCTTCTTTCCCTTACGGGGTTTAGAAGTTAAGGCAGAGGTACTCGCAGCGGTCTCCTTCCTGGCAGGTCGCTTTTGGCTACCCTGGGAAGTTGCGAACAACACATCAGGGGCCGCAACGTCGACTTGCCTGTCACGTCCGATGATAGGCGCTGCCAGAGGGGGGCGCATTCGGGGTTCCGGTGGGAGCCGGTCCTCAATGCTAGCCAGCCTCGTCTCCAACATCGCGCTGAACTGCGCAATGTTGGAGCGCGAGACCTCCTCTAGCAACTCCTTTATGTCTGGCTGTGGCACAGCCGGGGCAACGGGCTGCCGCCGAAGTTCGGCGACCTCCCTGCGCAACTCTGCCACCTGGCCGGTGAGCTGCGTATTTGCGGCCTCCAGCTTAGCCACCTCCTCAGAAATAGTGCGAGCCTTGAGTTGGGACACTGCAACAGAAATGGTGAATGCAGCGTCCTTCAAGGACTTCACGAATCCTCCTTTAAGGTTGCTGGACTTAGTGGCCACCATCTTGATGACATCCAGCGAGTCCATCACTATTTTCTCTAGATGACCCGCCGTCTGCGGAGCATCACTAGGTGTGGGGTCAGGGTGGGCCATACAGAACTTATCTATGGCCACCTTAACAGTTTCTCCTCTCTTTACGACCTCCTCTTCGGCTTCCAGCCGCATCGCACGCTCCCTTTCGGCGTTTAATTCCGCCTGTGCCTTGGCCAGCCCTACATACTGCCCGGTCGTGGGCGGGCGGCCTCGGCCCTTAGCTTTGGGTGCCACCTTTTTGGGCGGGCCCATTGATCTCTCATCCGACTCCTCGGACGAGTTTCTACGACCCCTCTTTTCTACCCGGGCGCCAGTCCCGGCGCTTGTGGACGCGCGAGAACGCCGCGAAACATCCGACGCCAGGCTGGCGTCCGAGCAGTAAGAGTCATCTAGACCGAGTCCGAGGGATTCGAGTTCCTCACGGAACTGTCTGTCCAACTCCTCGTCTATTTCTCTCTCCCTAGCCATAGTAGCCATAAGTACGCCATGTCGTTCGGCGGCAGCCCTCTCCTTCTGGGAGACGACCACCACCGGCGAGTCTTCAAAACCAAGTCCACGCGCGTTGTCAATATCCTTGAGCGAGCCATGTCGTTGTTCACGTCGACCGGGTGTACTTACCCGGCCTCCGAGGTCGTTACTGCTCCCCCCATAGTACTCGGAGCTACCATCCACCGGAGTGGATGGGCGGGATTCCCCATCGCTGGGACCCGCCTGGGGACTTATTTTCATAAGCGACCTTTTCATTTTTGAATCTCTCCGATGTCACCTCATCGTCGTCGCTTTTTTCGGGAGTGCGCTCTCCCGTCAGCGCGCCCTGAACCTCCCGGTTAGGCGCGCCCACCTCGCCTGACAGGCCCATGAAGGGCCCCGCCGAAGCTGTGCTGTTCTTGGTCCAGCCCCTCCCCTCCAAGCCAATCCGGTATGAGTAACTCTGCCGGCATAGCCTTGGAGGATCAACGGAACCTTCAAGCCCCCCCACCTCGACAAGGTGACAGCACTTCGGGGGGGAACCTAACCTAACCTAACCTAACCTAACCTAACCTAACCTAACCTAACCTAACCTAACCTAACCTAACCTAACCTAACCTAACCTAACCTAACCTTTTTTTTTTTTTTTTTGTTGACGGAGTGGAAATGCGACCTTATGCATCCCCCCGGTGGAACCAGGGGGTATGTGGGGCTCTCCATCGGACCGACCCACGGTCACTGGCATACCCACTAAAACCACTCCGGCGTTTCCGCGTCACCGCTTAGTGGTGGCACCCAGCGGGATCCCGTTAGGTTACTACCGCAGGCACCACCCACGGTCGCCCTTTCGGGACTTCCTCGTCGTATTATGGGGGGACTCGAACCCCCCCGACACTCACGGGTTCAGGCAGCGAACCGCCATCACTACCACGCAAGGCATGCTCGACCACAGCCGAAGCCATGGGAGCTCCACTCGGGCGCGCAAGCGCACCCCTGTTTTTTAGTGAGGTTGTCTCCTCAGGTTTTTTAAAGAGGTCTCCTCCTCGGCGGGCACGCCTCCACGCGGCGCACCCTGGTTTTTTAGTGAGGTTGTCTCCTCAGGTTTTTTAGTGAGGTATCCTCCTCGGCGGGCACGCCTACACGCGGCGCACCCTTGTTTTTTAATGAGGTTGTCTCCTCCGGTTTTTTACCGAGGTCTCCTCCTCACCACGTCGTGCTGCTCTTAGTCCAGCCCCTCACCTCCAAGCCAATCCGGTATGGGTAGCCCTGCCGGCACAGCCCTGGAGGATCATTGAGACCTTCAAGCCCCCCCACCTCGACAAGGTGACAGCACATCGGGGGGGGAACCTAACCTAACCTAACCTAACCTAACCTAACCTAACCTAACCTAACCTAACCTAACCTAACCTAACCTAACCTAACCTAACCTAACCTAACCTTTTTTTTTTTTTTTTTTTTTGACGAAGTGGAAATGCGACCTTATGCATCCCCCCGGTGGAACCAGGGGGTATGTGGGGCTCTCCATCGGACCGACCCACGGTCACTGGCATACCCACTAAAACCACTCCGGCGTTTCCGCGTCACCGCTTAGTGGTGGCACCCAGCGGGATCCCGTTAGGTTACTACCGCAGGCACCACCCACGGTCGCCCTTTCGGGACTTCCTCGTCGTATGATGGGGGGACTCGAACCCCCCCGACACTCACGGGTTCAGGCAGCGAACCGCCATCACTACCACGCAAGGCATGCTCGACCACAGCCGAAGCCATGGGAGCTCCACTCGGGCGCGCAAGCGCACCCCTGTTTTTTAGTGAGGTTGTCTCCTCAGGTTTTTTAAAGAGGTCTCCTCCTCGGCGGGCACGCCTCCACGCGGCGCACCCTGGTTTTTTAGTGAGGTTGTCTCCTCAGGTTTTTTAGTGAGGTATCCTCCTCGGCGGGCACGCCCACACGCGGCGCACCCTTGTTTTTTAATGAGGTTGTCTCCTCCGGTTTTTTACCGAGGTCTCCTCCTCACCACGTCGTGCTGCTCTTAGTCCAGCCCCTCACCTCCAAGCCAATCCGGTATGGGTAGCCCTGCCGGCACAGCCCTGGAGGATCATTGGGACCTTCAAGCCCCCCCACCTCGACAAGGTGACAGCACATCGGGGGGGAACCTAACCTAACCTAACCTTTTTTTTTTTTTTTTTTTTTTTTTTTTTTTTTTTTTTTTTTTTTTTTTTTTTTTTTTTTTTTTGTCGAAGAGGAATGCATTTACGCACCATGCCTGCCGCTAGCCAAGCGACAGGCGTGTGTGGGGCTCACCCGGGAATACCCACTAAACCTCTCCGGTGTCCATCAAGCCCTTTTGAGTCGGGGGAGAGTTTGGGATCCGCAGAGCAATTCTCCAAACCCCCCCCAGGGCCTCCCGGCCTAATGCCGGGGTTCACGCCAGTGGAGGAGATGCCCGGACACGGAACATCCCCCCAGACGGGGCGGCCTGTGCAATGCACACGGGGAGGCTAGCCCCCGTGTGCAGGCCGCTCTTACCGGACCTAAGGCGGGCGAACATGTGCCCGCCTACGACGGCCCGTCCGCCTACGCCGAAGAGGAGCGGCTAGAGCATCCCCCTCCCGCTCCCTCTCCGCTGCCTCCTTCTGCGAGATTACGCTCTCGCAGAAGGAGACCGCAGCCTCCCAGATCCCTTGGCTCCCAACCATAGCCCTGACCATGGCTGGGAGCGAAAGGACACCTCCGCCGAGCGCCGTACTAAGAATGCGGCGCTCAGATCGCCAGGCCGGGCACACGCAGAGCGTATGCTCGGCTGTGTCATCATTGGCGTCACAATGATGACACCGCGGTGACTCCTCCCGCCGGGCGATCCTGTGCAGGTAGTGACCGAAACATCCGTGTCCGGTCAGTACCTGCACAAGGCGATAGGTGAGGCTGCCGTGCCGGCGCCCAACCCACTCCTCCAATACCGGACGGATTGCCTCTACCGTCCGGTGGCCGGCACGCGGGGCCATGAGTGCCTCTTCCCACTGGCTAACGGCCTCCCGTTTCGCCAGGGTGCGCACCCGTCTCACCTCCTCGAGAACGGGGCGCTCCCCCCGCAGTCGTGCGGCGACCCTAGCCCGATGGACCCTGGACAGAACCAGGGCCTCGAGCTCCCACGGAGGCGTACCTGCAAGGACGCAGGCCGCCTCGTGTCCGACCGTGCGATAGGCTCGCACGGTCCGGGTCGCGATGACCCTCTGCGGTTGGCGCAAGAGGGCCCTTGTGCGGGGGGTGAGGCACTCGGCCCATACCGGGGCTCCGTACAGCGCCATCGACCGTACCACATTCTGGTACAGCCGACGGCACGATGCATTGGGCCCCCCCACGTTTGGGAGGACCCGTCCGAGGGCGGCGGCGGCTGCGCAGAGCCGGGGAGCCAGGAGCTTAAAGTGCTCCTCGAAACTCCACCGGGGATCCAAGATCAAGCCGAGGTACTTCATACACACCTCGACCGGAACATGGACCCCCTCCACTCGGACCCGGAGCCCCGGAGGGGTTCTGCGTCTGGGGCCATGGAATGCCATGGCTCTCGTTTTAGCGAGAGCCACCTCCAGCCCCAGCATGCGGATGCGGCGGACGACCAGCGAAGTGCCGACCGACGCAAGGTGGACCGCATCCCTCCAGTCGCGAGCCCTTGCAGCGACCAGAGTGTCGTCCGCGAAACAGACGACCTCCGTCCGCGGCAAGAGCTCGCCCCGCAGAACCCAGTTGTACCCCAAGTTCCATAGTAGGGGTCCCAACACGGACCCCTGGGGTACACCTGCCGCCATCGACCACGACTGGACGCGCCCCCGGCCATCCTCGTAAAGGACCACCCTCTCGCGAAGGTAGTCCTCCACTAAGGCTCGGAGGTAGAGGGGCACTCCGTGAAATTCGAGTGCCGCCTCTATGCACTCATGGGGAAGGCTGTTAAAAGCGTTCGCGATGTCCAGCGACACCGCGATAACAGCCTCCCCTCGTGCTGTAGCCGCCTCAGTCCACCTCTTGAGGCCAGCCACCGCGTCCACCGTGGACCGACCGGTCCGAAAGCCGAACTGGACCTCGGCCAGGTCCGGCCCCTGGCTTTCGAGGTGCTGCAGGATTCGGGAAGCTATTATCTTCTCGAAAAACTTCCCGGCCTCATCCAGCAGCACCACTTGTCGATACCCCGATGGGGAGTCGGGAGAGCGGCCGCTTTTGCGGAGGAGGCAAAGCTTCCCGACTCTCCATCTCTTGGGGAAGCGGCCCGTCGCGATGCAGGTGTTAAGCACCGCGCGGAACCGCTCCTCCAATGGCCCCAGCGCCAGGGCAGCCACCTTTGAGGGGACCCCGTCCGGTCCCGGGGCCTTCCTTTTGGAGCGGAGCCGATCTCTTCCACGATCGAACTCCGCATCCGTGACCGGAGGCCCCTCGGTCCACACCTCCGGGGTGGCCACCCTGGGAAGGGCCGATCTGGGAGGTACGAAGTGTCCTGGGTCTGGAAAAAGAGACACCAGGACACCTCGCAGGAGGCCCGGCTCCATGCAGGACGTCGGCGGGGCAGCCTCAAGAAACTTGCCCCGCACGACCCTGAACGGCCTCCCCCAGGGGTCGGCGTCGAGGAGAGCTAGAAACCTCTCCTCCGCCTCCCCCTTGCTCCTGCTGATGGCACACCGCAGGAGCTTCTGGGCCTCCCTGAAGGCCCGGCGAAGCTCGGCCTCCTCGTCGGGGCCCCTCTGGGCGCGCCTACGTCTACAACGCAAGTAGGCACGCCGGGCGGCGAGAGTGGTGGCCCGCAGGGCAGATATTTCCTGCGTCCACCAATAAACTTCTCGCCGACTTGGACGGCCCCGAGAACGCGGCATGGCGGCGTTGCAGACGACCTCCAGGTCGTCCGCGAAGAATGCCGCCATGCCCTCGGCGTCTCCCTCCAGCTCCGCCGGTGGCTCCGACCAGGAGCGGAAGATGGCCGCCTCCTCGGCCACCTCCCGTCGGAGCCTTGCGAGTGCCCACCTCGGAAACGATGAGGGAGCACTCGCTTCGGGGCCCAGGTGAACCGGGGCCCCAGGACCCGCCACGGAGACCGCGTATCGGACATACCGATGGTCCGATAAGGTCTCCGTACCCTGCATCACCCGCCAGTCCCGGACCCGGGCGGCGAGTGACGAGGTGGCAAAGGAGACGTCCACAACCGACTCACCCTGCCACCTCACACACGTGGGGACCGAACCCCGGTTGAGGATCTGGAGGTCCAAGGAGTAGACCCAGTCCGCGGTCAGTCGCGCGCAAGAAGAAGAGTGTCCGGCTTCGGCCACCCCGCTCTGCGGTTGTATGTCTCGACTTGCAACCTGGAGCCCAAGAGCGGGGGATACAGCGAAGGGACATCATCACCCAGGCAAAAAGCCATGTCAGCCTTGCAGATGTCGAAACCCTTGGCATTGTCGGCATGCGTGTCCGGACTGGCGCGAGTGGTGCTAAGCTGCTGGAAGTCTCGGGGGAAGGTGCATCCGAGAAGGCGGACTCCCTGGCTGCGAAGCTAAGGGAGGTCTTGGACGCTACCAACTTCCATGACCATGTTGGCCGCAACGGAAGCAGGTTCCATTACGGTCAACGCCGCCACTACATTGTGCGCTGACATGACCGGCCTCGAGGCACCTCAGGCACCTGATTGGTCTAGGTTCCAGCACGATGACTCGCGCGAGAACCCATCCCACCCGGAGCCGGCCCACGCTTACCACTTTCTTGGCCGCAGCCACAGGACAAGCAACCCAAAGGGTACCCCATTTGGACAACTTCCCCGCTCTGATCGACGCCGAATCGCAGCCACCCTCTTTCGCGAGCGCTGCCACCACTTCATCCGGGGTGATGGAGTCGTCCAACCCCTTTACTCTTAACTCTGCTCGCTTCACTGGTCGAAGGACCCGGAAGTTGGTAGCGTCCAAGACCTCCCTTAGCTTCGCAGCCAGGGAGTCCGCCTTCTCGGATGCACCTTCCCCCGAGACTTCCAGCAGCTTAGCACCACTCGCGCCAGTCCGGACACGCATGCCGACAATGCCAAGGGTTTCGACATCTGCAAGGCTGACATGGCTTTTTGCCTGGGTGATGATGTCCCTTCGCTGTATCCCCCGCTCTTGGGCTCCAGGTTGCAAGTCGAGACATACAACCGCAGAGCGGGGTGGCCGAAGCCGGACACTCTTCTTCTTGGGCGTAGTTGGTTTGGTCGCCTTCTCCGCCGTCTTCGCTCGCTTTGGCTTGCCCTTTACAACTTCGCTCCACGTAACCCCGGCTGGGGTTGTGCGGGGCGGGCTGGAAGCTCTCGCCGTTGCCGCCTCATGCGCCGCGAGGCTCTTTCCCTTCTTCTTTCCCTTACGGGGTTTAGAAGTTAAGGCAGAGGTACTCGCAGCGGTCTCCTTCCTGGCAGGCCGCTTTTGGCTACCCTGGGAAGTTGCGAACAACACATCAGGGGCCGCAACGTCGACTTGCCTGTCACGTCCGATGATAGGCGCTGCCAGAGGGGGGCGCATTCGGGGTTCCGGTGGGAGCCGGTCCTCCATGCTAGCCAGCCTCGTCTCCAACATCGCGCTAAACTGCGCAATGTTGGAGCGCGAGACCTCCTCTAGCAACTCCTTTATGTCTGACTGTGGCACAGCCGGGGCAACGGGCTGCCGCCGAAGTTCGGCGACCTCCCTGCGCAACTCTGCCACCTGGCCGGTGAGCTGCGTATTTGCGGCCTCCAGCTTAGCCACCTCCTCGGAAATAGTGCGAGCCTTGAGTTGGGACACTGCAACAGAAATGGTGAATGCAGCGTCCTTCAAGGACTTCACGAATCCTCCTTTAAGGTTGCTGGACTTAGTGGCCACCATCTTGATGACATCCAGCGAGTCCATCACTATTTTCTCTAGATGACCCGCCGTCTGCGGGGCATCACTAGGTGTGGGGTCAGGGTGGGCCATACAGAACTTATCTATGGCCACCTTAACAGTTTCTCCTCTCTTTACGACCACCTCTTCGGCTTCCGGCCGCATCGCACGCTCCCTTTCGGCGTTTAATTCCGCCTGTGCCTTGGCCAGCCCTACATACTGCCCGGTCGTGGGCGGGCGGCCTCGGCCCTTAGCTTTGGGTGCCACCTTTTTGGGCGGGCCCATTGATCCCTCATCCGACTCCTCGGACGAGTTTCTACGACCCCTCTTTTCTACCCGGGCGCCAGTCCCGGCGCTTGTGGACGCGCGAGAACGCCGCGAAACATCCGACGCCAGGCTGGCGTCCGAGCAGTAAGAGTCATCTAGACCGAGTCCGAGGGATTCGAGTTCCTCACGGAACTGTCTGTCCAACTCCTCGTCTATTTCTCTCTCCCTAGCCATATTAGCCATAAGTACGCCATGTCGTTCGGCGGCAGCCCTCTCCTTCTGGGAGACGACCACCACCGGAAAGTCATCAGAACCAAGTCCACGCGCGTTGTCAGTGTCAGTTTTCGAGCCATGTCGTTGTTCACGTCGACCGGGTGTACTTACCCGGCCTCCGAGGTCGTTACTGCTCCCCCCATAGTACTCGGAGCTACCATCCACCGGAGTGGATGGGCGGGATTCCCCATCGCTGGGACCCGCCTGGGGACTTATTTTCATAAGCGACCTTTTCATTTTTGTATCTCTCCGATGTCACCTCATCGTCGTCGCTTTTTTCGGGAGTGCGCTCTCCGGACAGCGCGCCCTGAACCTCCCGGTTAGGCGCGCCCACCTCGCCTGACAGGCCCATGAAGGGCCCCGCCGCAGCTGTGCTGTTCTTGGTCCAGCCCCTCCCCTCCAAGCCAATCCGGTATGAGTAACTCTGCCGGCATAGCCTTGGAGGATCAACAGAAACCTTCAAGCCCCCCCACCTCGACAAGGTGACAGCACTTCGGGGGGGAACCTAACCTAACCTTTTTTTTTTTTTTTTTTTTTTTTTTTTTGTACGTGTGGAAATGCTCATGCATCTCCTCCGCCCCGGGGGGAGGCGAAGGAGTATGTCGGACTCAGGGAAAAGCCCTGCCTACCGACTAAAACCCCACGGTGATCAACGTCGCCGCGTTTTGGCAGGGGACAAGTGGGCACGCGTTAGCTCTCTCCACATCCCCCGCCGCGGTGTCTTACTCAGACTGCAACTCACGGAGGCTGTGTTGCTCTCCGTCCACTCTTGGTGACGCACCCGATCACAAGGCACGTCATCCACTCGAGGGCCCCTTTACGGGACGACGGACCCCCGTATCCATCGCCTCCGGGCCCTCTCCAGGGTTGGGCGGTGGCCGCGGCGCCTCAGCACCAGCTACTGCCCTCCTGGGCCTGGGCAGGTCTCGGCCTGCAGTGCTGCCCGATCTGCTTCCCCCGTCGGTTTGAGACGGAGGTTGAGGAGCAGTCGGTTCGCCCTCTCTCTGGGACCTTTTGGCCCCCTTCTTCCGTTTGCCCTTGTTTGGGCAACTCCTGCCACCCAACGCGTGTGCTGCCGGTTTTCCCGCTGCCTTACACAGGGCGCAGACAGGATCAGCGGCTACGCAGTCACGGGCATTATGACCATGTTGGCCGCAACGAAAGCAAGTTCCGTTGCGGTCAACACCGCCACTACATTGCGCACTGACGTGGCCGGCCTCTAGGCACTTGAAGCACCTGAGTGGCCTGGGCTCCAGCACGATAACTTGTGCAATAACCCAGCCCACCCGGAGCCGACCAACACCCACCACCTTCTTGGCGGCGGCCACGGGACAGGCTACCCATAGGGTGCCCCATTTGGTAACCCTACCCGTCTTAATCGCCGCCACATCACAACCTCCGTCTCTCGCGAGAGCTGCCGCCACTTCTTCTGGGGTGACAGAATCGTCCAGCCCCTTCACCCGCAGATCCACCCTCTTCGTTGGCCGATGGACCCGGAAGTTGGTAGCGTCCAAGACCTCCCTTAGCTTCGCAGCCAGGGAGTTTGCCTTCTCGGGCGCACCTTCCCCCGAGACCTCCAGCAACCTCGCACCACTCGCACCACCACGGAAACGCACGCCTTTGATGCCAAGAGCTTCAACGTCTTCAAGACGAAGGTGCTTCTTGGCCTCAGCGATTATGTCGCGATGCTGTACTCCCCGCTCCAGAGCACCTGGCTGTAAATCGAGACATACAACCTCAGAACGGGGTGGCCGAAGCCGGATCGTCTTCTTTTTTGGAGCAGACTTGGTTGTCTTTTCCGTCGCCTTCGGTTTCTTCGACTTTCGCTTCACCACTTCGCTCCACGTCTCCCCCACAGGGGCGGTGTGGAGCGAAACGGGAGCTCTTGCCGCTGTCGCTTCTCTGGCCGCGAGGCTCTTCTTCTCCTTCCTCTTCCCCTTTCGGGGAGTAGCGGTTGGGGCAGAAGTTCCCGCGGTGGCACTCTTCTTCCTGGCAGACCGCTCTTGGCTGCCCTGGGAAGTCATTACTGACACATCAGGGGCCGCGACGTCAGCCTGCCTGTCACGTCCGATATTAGGAGGGCCCAGCATTTGGGGCTCCGGCGGGATCCGGTTCTCCATGCTGGCAAGCCTCGTCTCCAACATCGCACTGAACTGTGCAATATTGGAGCGCGAGACCTCCTCCAACAACTCCTTTATGTTGGGCTGTGGCTCGGCTGGGGCGACGGGCTGCCGCCGAAGCTCGGCGACCTCCCTGCGCAGCTCCGCCAACTGGCTTGTGAGCCGCGCATTTGCGGCCTCCAACTTCGCCACCTCCTCCGACATGGTTCGGGCCTTGAGTTGGGACACTGCAACCGAGATGGTAAATGCAGCGTCCTTCAAGGACTTAACGAAACCTCCCTTCAGGTTCATCGATTTCGTGGCCACCTTTTCGATGATGGCCACTGAGTCCTGGACCATTTTCTCTAGTTGTCCCGCCGTCTGCGGGGCATCGTCCGGTGTTGGGTCAGGGTATGCCATGCAAAAGTTGCCAATGGCCTCCTTTACCTGCTCCCCTCTCCGTACCATCTCCTCCTCGACTTCAAGCCGCAACGCCTTCTCCTTGGCGGCGTTGAGTTCAGCCTTAGCTTTAGCCAGCCCCACATACTGCCCAGTCGTGGGCGGGCGGCCTCGACCCTTCACTTTGGGAGCCACCTTTTTAGGCGGGCCCATCACATCCTCGTCCGACTCCTCGGACGAGTTTCGTCTACTCCTCTTCCCTACTCGGGCGCCAGTCCTGGCACTTGCGGGAGCGCGAGAACGTCGCGACACATCCGACGCCAGGCTGGCGTCCGAGCAGTACGAATCATCGAGACCGAGTCCGATGGATTCCAGTTCCTCACGGAACTGTCTGTCCAGCTCTTCATCGATCTCCCTCTCCCTAGCCATGTTTGCCATAATCACGCCATGTCGTTCGGCGGCAGCCCTCTCCTTCTGGGAGACGACCACCACCGCCGATTCATCAAGTCCATATTTACGCGCAAAGTCTTCGTCCATAGGAGTGCCAGGTTGTTGCTCACGTCGACCGGCATCTTGCCGGCCTCCGAGTCCATCATTGCCTCCCCCGTAGTACGTGAGGCTGCCTTCCACCTGTGGGGTGGAAGCGCGGGATTCCCCATCGCTGGGACCCGCCCGGGGACTTATTTTCTGATGGGACTTTTCCATGAAATAAAACCCTCGCTGCTCTACAGCTTCCGTCTCTTTTTTCCGGGGTGAGCTCCCCGGTCAGCACGCCCAAACGTGGACGTGCCCCTTCCCGCCTGCCAGGCCCATTAAGAGCCCCGCCGGGGTGTGTTGCTCTTAGTCCAGCCCCTCACCTCCAAGCCAATCCGGTATGGGTAGCCCTGCCGGCACAGCCCTGGAGGATCATTGGGACCTTCAAGCCCCCCCACCTCGACAAGGTGACAGCACTTCGGGGGGGGGGGGAACCTAACCTTTTTTTTTTTTTTTTGTACGTGGGGAAATGCTCATGCATCTCCTTCGCTCCGGGGGGAGACGAAGGAGTATGTCGGACTCAGGGAAAAGCCCTGCCTACCGACTAAAACCCCACGGTGATCTACGTCGCCGCGTTTTGGCAGGGGACAAGTGGGCACGCGTTAGCTCTCTCCACATCCCCCGCCGCGGTGTCTTACTCAGACTGCAACTCACGGAGGCTGTGTTGCTCTCCGTACACTCTTGGTGACGTGCCCGATCACGAGGCACGTCATCCACTCGAGGGCCCCTTTACGGGACGACGGATACCCCCGTATCCATCGCCTCCGGGCCCTCTCCAGGGTTGGGCGGTGGCCGCGGTGCCTCAGCACCAGCTACTGCCCTGCTGGACCTGGGCAGGTCTCGGCCTGCAGTGCTGCCCGATCTGCTTCCCCCGTCGGTTTGCGACGGAGGTTGAGGAGCAGTCGATTCGCCCTCTCTCTGGGACCTTTTGGCCCCCTTCTTACGTTTGCCCTTGTTTGGACAACTCCTGCCACCCAACGCATGTGCTGCCGGTTTTCCCGCTGCCTTACACAGGGCGCAGACAGGATCTGCGGCTACGCAGTCACGGGCATCATGACCATGTTGGCCGCAACGAAAGCAAGTTCCGTTACAGTCAACACTGCTAAAACATTGTGCACTGACGTGGCCGGCCTCAAGGCACTTGAAGCACCTGAGTGGCCTGGGTTCCAGCACGATAACTCGTGCAATAACCCAGCCCACCCGGAGCCGACCAACACCCACCACCTTCTTGGCAGCGGCCACGGGACAGGCTACCCATAGGGTGCCCCATTTGGTAACCCTACCCGTCTTAATCGCCGCCACATCACAGCCTCCATCCCTCGCGAGAGCTGCCGCCACTTCTTCTGGGGTGACACAATCGTCCAGCCCCTTCACACGCAAATCCACCCTCTTCTATGGCCGATGGACCCGGAAGTTGGTAGCGTCCAAGACCTCCCTTAGCTTCGCAGCTAGGGAGTTTGCTTTCTCGGGCGCACCTTCTCCGGAGACCTCCAGCAACCTCGCCCCACTCGCACCGCCACGGAAACGCACGCCTTTGATGCCAAGAGCTTCAACGTCTTCAAGACGAAGGTGCTTCTTGGCCTCAGCGATGATGTCCGTGTATTGGATCCCCCGCTCTTGAGCACCAGGTTGTAAGTCCAGACAAACAACCTCAGAGCGGGGCGGCCGGAGCCGGATACTCTTCTTCTTCGTCTTCTTGGGAGCGGCTGGTTTTGCAGCCTTCTCTACCGTCCTCGTTCGATTCGGCGTCCGCTTCACCACTTCACTCCACGTCTCCCCCACAGGGGCGGCGTTGAGCGAACCGGGAGCTCTAGCCGCTGTCGCTTCTCTGGCCGCGAGGCTCTTCTTCTCCTTCCTCTTCCCCTTTCGGGGAGTGGCGGTTGGGGCAGAAGTGCCCACGGCGGCACTCTTCTTCCTGGCAGACCGCTCTTGGCTACCCTGGGAAGTCATGACTGACACATCAGGGGCCGCAATGTCGGCCTGCCTGTCCCGTCCGGTATTAGGAGGAGCCAGCATTCGGGGTTCCGGCGGGAGCCGGTTCTCCATGCCGGCAAGTCTCGTCTCCAACATCGCGCTGAACTGCGCAATGTTAGAGCGCGAGACTTCCTCTAGCAACTCCTTTACATTGAGTTGTGGCTCAGCTGGGGCAACGGGTTGCCTTCGAAGTTCGAAGACCTCCCTGCGCAGCTCTGCCACCTGGCCAGTGAGCTTTGCATTTGAGGCCTCCAGCTTCGCCACCTCCTCCGACATGGTTCGGGCCTTGAGTTGGGACACTGCGACCGAGATGGTAAACGCAGCGTCCTTCAAGGACTTGACAAAGCCTCCTTTCAGGTTCATAGACTTTGTGGCCACCTTTTCGATGATGGCCACTGAGTCCTGGACCATCTTTTCTAGTTGCCCTGCCGTTTGCGGGGCATCGTCCGGTGTTGGGTCAGGGTATGCCATGCAAAAGTTGCCAATGGCCTCCTTTACCTGTTCCCCTCTCCGTACCATCTCCTCCTCGACTTCAAGCCGCAACGCCTTCTCCTTGGCGGCGTTGAGTTCAGCCTTAGCTCTGGCCAGCCCAACATACTGCCCAGTAGTGGGCGGGCGGCCTCGGCCCTTCACTTTGGGAGCCACCTTTTTAGGTGGGCCCATCACATCCTCGTCCAACTCCTCAGACGAGTTTCGTCTACTCCTCTTCCCTACTCGGGCGCCAGTCCTGGCACTTGCGGGAGCGCGAGAACGCCGCGACACATCCGACGCCAGGCTGGCGTCCGAGCAGTACGAATCATCGAGACCGAGTCCGATGGATTCCAGTTCCTCACGGAACTGTCTGTCCAGCTCTTCATCGATCTCCCTCTCCCTGGCCATGTTTGCCATAATCACGCCATATCGTTCAGCGGCAGCCCTCTCCTTCCGGGAGACGACCACCACCGCCGAGTCATCAAGTCCATATTTACGCGCATAGTCTTTGTCCATAGGAGTACCAGGTTGTTGCTCACGTCGACCGGCATCTTGCCGGCCTCCGAGTCCATCATTGCCTCCCCCGTAGTACGTGAGGCTGCCTTCCACCTGTGGGGTGGAAGCGCGGGATTCCCCATCGCTGGGACCCGCCCGGGGACTTATTTTCTGATGGGACTTTTCCATGAAATAAAACCCTCGCTGCTCTACAGCTTCCGTCTCTTTTTTCCGGGGTGAGCTCCCCGGTCAGCACGCCCAAACGTGGACGTGCCCATTCCCGCCTGCCAGGCCCATGAAGAGCCCCGCCGGGGTGTGCTGTTCTTAGTCTGGCCCCTCCTCCCCGAGCCTTCCGGTATGGGTGACCCTGCCGGCATAGCCTCGGGGGATCAAAGGGACGCGCAAGCCCCCCCACCTCGACAAGGTGACAGCACTTCGGGGGGGGGGGGAACCTAACCTAACCTAACCTAACCTAACCTAACCTAACCTAACCACGTTAAAATTTTGACAACATTTCACATTGGTTTTTCAAAATTTTCACTTATACTGATATATCAATCAGTACTCAATTTTTGACTTTCAACTTTCAATACCTCGCTCGGATATTGACCGATCGATACGAAACTTTCATTTTCGGCATCAGGGAGTGCATCCGTGTCGAACTGCATACCCTGAACCTTCAAATTCGGATTTTATTTGACAGTCTTTCAAAATCGTTATGGAAATACAAATATTTTTGACATAAATTTGAATATCTTTTTTAAATACCGTTAGATTTCTGTTTTATTTGGTTTAATATTGACGAGGCAATGCGAGTCACCTACCCACGTTAAAATTTTGACAACATTTCACATTGGTTTTTCAAAATTTTCACTTATACTGATATATCAATCAGTACTCAATTTTTGACTTTCAACTTTCAATAACTCCCTCGGATATTGACCGATCGATACGAAACTATCATTTTCGGCATCAGGGAGTGCATCCGTGTCGAACTGCATACCCTGAACCTTCAAATTCGGATTTTTTGACAGTCTTTCAAAATCGTTTTGGAAATACAAATATTTTTGACATAAATTTGAATATCTTTTTTAAATACCGTTAGATTTCTGTTTTATTTGGTTTAATATTGACGAGGCAATGCTAGTCACCTAATTACGTTTTTAATTTTGACAACATTTCACATTGGTTTTTCAAAATTTTCACTTATACTGATATATCAATCAGTACTCAATTTTTGACTTTCAACTTTCAATAACTCGCTCGGATATTGACCGATCGATACGAAACTTTCATTTTCGGCATCAGGGAGTGCATTTGTGTCGAACTGCATACCCTGAACCTTCAGATTCGGATTGTTTTGACAGTCTTTCAAAATCGTTTTGGAAATACAAATATTTTTGACATAAATTTGAATATCTTTTTTAAATACCGTTAGATTTCTGTTTTATTTGGTTTAATATTGACGAGGCAATGCTAGTCACCTAATTAAGTTAAAATTTTGACAATATTTCACATTGGTTTTTCAAAATTTTCACTTATACTGATATATCAATCAGTACTCAATTTTTGACTTTCAACTTTCAATAACTCCCTCGGATATTGACCGATCGATACGAAACTATCATTTTCGGCATCAGGGAGTGCATCCGTGTCGAACTGCATACCCTGAACCTTCAAATTCGGATTTTTTGACAGTCTTTCAAAATCGTTTTGGAAATACAAATATTTTTGACATAAATTTGAATATCTTTTTTAAATACCGTTAGATTTCTGTTTTATTTGGTTTAATATTGACGAGGCAACGCTAGTCACCTAACCACGTTAAAATTTTGACAACATTTCACATTGGTTTTTCAAAATTTTCACTTATACTGATATATCAATCAGTACTCAACTTTTGACTTTCAACTTTCAATAACTCGCTCGGATATTGACCGATCGATACGAAACTTTCATTTTCGGCATCAGGGAGTGCATCCGTGTCGAACTGCATACCCTGAACCTTCAAATTCGGATTTTTTTGACAGTCTTTCAAAATCGTTATGGAAATACAAATATTTTTGACATAAATTTGAATATCTTTTTTAAATACCGTTAGATTTCTGTTTTATTTGGTTTAATATTGACGAGGCAATGCGAGTCACCTACCCACGTTAAAATTTTGACAACATTTCACATTGGTTTTTCAAAATTTTCACTTATACTGATATATCAATCAGTACTCAATTTTTGACTTTCAACTTTCAATAACTCGCTCGGATATGGACCGATCGATACGAAACTTTCATTTTCGGCATCAGGGAGTGCATCCGTGTCGAACTGCATACCCTGAACCTTCAAATTCGGATTTTTTGACAGTCTTTCAAAATCGTTTTGGAAATACAAATATTTTTGACATAAATTTGAATATCTTTTTTAAATACCGTTAGATTTCTGTTTTATTTGGTTTAATATTGACGAGGCAATGCTAGTCACCTAATTACGTTTTTAATTTTGACAACATTTCACATTGGTTTTTCAAAATTTTCACTTATACTGATATATCAATCAGTACTCAATTTTTGACTTTCAACTTTCAATAACTCGCTCGGATATGGACCGATCGATACGAAACTTTCATTTTCGGCATCAGGGAGTGCATTCGTGTCGAACTGCTTACCCTGAACCTTCAGATTCGGATTTTTTTGACAGTCTTTCAAAATCGTTTTGGAAATACAAATATTTTTGACATAAATTTGAATATCTTTTTTAAATACCGTTAGATTTCTGTTTTATTTGGTTTAATATTGACGAGGCAATGCTAGTCACCTAATTAAGTTAAAATTTTGACAATATTTCACATTGGTTTTTCAAAATTTTCACTTATACTGATATATCAATCAGTACTCAATTTTTGACTTTCAACTTTCAATAACTCCCTCGGATATTGACCGATCGATACGAAACTATCATTTTCGGCATCAGGGAGTGCATCCGTGTCGAACTGCATACCCTGAACCTTCAAATTCGGATTTTTTTGACAGTCTTTCAAAATCGTTTTGGAAATACAAATATTTTTGACATAAATTTGAATATCTTTTTTAAATACCGTTAGATTTCTGTTTTATTTGGTTTAATATTGACGAGGCAACGCTAGTCACCTAACCACGTTAAAATTTTGACAACATTTCACATTGGTTTTTCAAAATTTTCACTTATACTGATATATCAATCAGTACTCAATTTTTGACTTACAACTTTCAATAACAGGGAGTGCATCCGTGTCGAACTGCATACCCTGAACCTTCAAATTCGGATTTTTTTGACAGTCTTTCAAAATCGTTTTGGAAATACAAATATTTTTGACATAAATTTGAATATCTTTTTTAAATACCGTTAGATTTCTGTTTTATTTGGTTTAATATTGACGAGACAATGCTAGTCACCTAATTACGTTAAAATTTTGACAACATTTCACATTGGTTTTTCAAAATTTTCACTTATACTGATATATCAATCAGTACTCAATTTTTGACTTTCAACTTTCAATAACTCGCTCGGATATTGACCGATCGATACGAAACTTTCATTTTCGGCATCAGGGAGTGCATCCGTGTCGAACTGCATACCCTGAACCTTCAAATTCGGATTTTTTGACAGTCTTTCAAAATCGTTTTGGAAATACAAATATTTTTGACATAAATTTGAATATCTTTTTTAAATACCGTTAGATTTCTGTTTTATTTGGTTTAATATTGACGAGGCAACGCTAGTCACCTTACCACGTTAAAATTTTGACAACATTTCACATTGGTTTTTCAAAATTTTCACTTATACTGATATATCAATCAGTACTCAACTTTTGACTTTCAACTTTCAATAACTCGCTCGGATATTGACCGATCGATACGAAACTTTCATTTTCGGCATCAGGGAGTGCATCCGTGTCGAACTGCATACCCTGAACCTTCAAATTCGGATTTTTTTGACAGTCTTTCAAAATCGTTATGGAAATACAAATATTTTTGACATAAATTTGAATATCTTTTTTAAATACCGTTAGATTTCTGTTTTATTTGGTTTAATATTGACGAGGCAATGCGAGTCACCTACCCACGTTAAAATTTTGACAACATTTCACATTGGTTTTTCAAAATTTTCACTTATACTGATATATCAATCAGTACTCAATTTTTGACTTTCAACTTTCAATAACTCGCTCGGATATGGACCGATCGATACGAAACTTTCATTTTCGGCATCAGGGAGTGCATCCGTGTCGAACTGCATACCCTGAACCTTCAAATTCGGATTTTTTGACAGTCTTTCAAAATCGTTTTGGAAATACAAATATTTTTGACATAAATTTGAATATCTTTTTTAAATACCGTTAGATTTCTGTTTTATTTGGTTTAATATTGACGAGGCAATGCTAGTCACCTAATTACGTTTTTAATTTTGACAACATTTCACATTGGTTTTTCAAAATTTTCACTTATACTGATATATCAATCAGTACTCAATTTTTGACTTTCAACTTTCAATAACTCGCTCGGATATGGACCGATCGATACGAAACTTTCATTTTCGGCATCAGGGAGTGCATTCGTGTCGAACTGCTTACCCTGAACCTTCAGATTCGGATTTTTTTGACAGTCTTTCAAAATCGTTTTGGAAATACAAATATTTTTGACATAAATTTGAATATCTTTTTTAAATACCGTTAGATTTCTGTTTTATTTGGTTTAATATTGACGAGGCAATGCTAGTCACCTAATTAAGTTAAAATTTTGACAATATTTCACATTGGTTTTTCAAAATTTTCACTTATACTGATATATCAATCAGTACTCAATTTTTGACTTTCAACTTTCAATAACTCCCTCGGATATTGACCGATCGATACGAAACTATCATTTTCGGCATCAGGGAGTGCATCCGTGTCGAACTGCATACCCTGAACCTTCAAATTCGGATTTTTTTGACAGTCTTTCAAAATCGTTTTGGAAATACAAATATTTTTGACATAAATTTGAATATCTTTTTTAAATACCGTTAGATTTCTGTTTTATTTGGTTTAATATTGATGAGGCAACGCTAGTCACCTAACCACGTTAAAATTTTGACAACATTTCACATTGGTTTTTCAAAATTTTCACTTATACTGATATATCAATCAGTACTCAATTTTTGACTTACAACTTTCAATAACAGGGAGTGCATCCGTGTCGAACTGCAAACCCTGAACCTTCAAATTCGGATTTTTTTGACAGTCTTTCAAAATCGTTTTGGAAATACAAATATTTTTGACATAAATTTGAATATCTTTTTTAAATACCGTTAGATTTCTGTTTTATTTGGTTTAATATTGACGAGACAATGCTAGTCACCTAATTACGTTAAAATTTTGACAACATTTCACATTGGTTTTTCAAAATTTTCACTTATACTGATATATCAATCAGTACTCAATTTTTGACTTTCAACTTTCAATAACTCGCTCGGATATTGACCGATCGATACGAAACTTTCATTTTCGGCATCAGGGAGTGCATCCGTGTCGAACTGCATACCCTGAACCTTCAAATTCGGATTTTTTGACAGTCTTTCAAAATCGTTTTGGAAATACAAATATTTTTGACATAAATTTGAATATCTTTTTTAAATACCGTTAGATTTCTGTTTTATTTGGTTTAATATTGACGAGGCAACGCTAGTCACCTTACCACGTTAAAATTTTGACAACATTTCACATTGGTTTTTCAAAATTTTCACTTATACTGATATATCAATCAGTACTCAACTTTTGACTTTCAACTTTCAATAACTCGCTCGGATATTGACCGATCGATACGAAACTTTCATTTTCGGCATCAGGGAGTGCATCCGTGTCGAACTGCATACCCTGAACCTTCAAATTCGGATTTTTTTGACAGTCTTTCAAAATCGTTATGGAAATACAAATATTTTTGACATAAATTTGAATATCTTTTTTAAATACCGTTAGATTTCTGTTTTATTTGGTTTAATATTGACGAGGCAATGCGAGTCACCTACCCACGTTAAAATTTTGACAACATTTCACATTGGTTTTTCAAAATTTTCACTTATACTGATATATCAATCAGTACTCAATTTTTGACTTTCAACTTTCAATAACTCGCTCGGATATGGACCGATCGATACGAAACTTTCATTTTCGGCATCAGGGAGTGCATCCGTGTCGAACTGCATACCCTGAACCTTCAAATTCGGATTTTTTGACAGTCTTTCAAAATCGTTTTGGAAATACAAATATTTTTGACATAAATTTGAATATCTTTTTTAAATACCGTTAGATTTCTGTTTTATTTGGTTTAATATTGACGAGGCAATGCTAGTCACCTAATTACGTTTTTAATTTTGACAACATTTCACATTGGTTTTTCAAAATTTTCACTTATACTGATATATCAATCAGTACTCAATTTTTGACTTTCAACTTTCAATAACTCGCTCGGATATGGACCGATCGATACGAAACTTTCATTTTCGGCATCAGGGAGTGCATTCGTGTCGAACTGCTTACCCTGAACCTTCAGATTCGGATTTTTTTGACAGTCTTTCAAAATCGTTTTGGAAATACAAATATTTTTGACATAAATTTGAATATCTTTTTTAAATACCGTTAGATTTCTGTTTTATTTGGTTTAATATTGACGAGGCAATGCTAGTCACCTAATTAAGTTAAAATTTTGACAATATTTCACATTGGTTTTTCAAAATTTTCACTTATACTGATATATCAATCAGTACTCAATTTTTGACTTTCAACTTTCAATAACTCCCTCGGATATTGACCGATCGATACGAAACTATCATTTTCGGCATCAGGGAGTGCATCCGTGTCGAACTGCATACCCTGAACCTTCAAATTCGGATTTTTTTGACAGTCTTTCAAAATCGTTTTGGAAATACAAATATTTTTGACATAAATTTGAATATCTTTTTTAAATACCGTTAGATTTCTGTTTTATTTGGTTTAATATTGATGAGGCAACGCTAGTCACCTAACCACGTTAAAATTTTGACAACATTTCACATTGGTTTTTCAAAATTTTCACTTATACTGATATATCAATCAGTACTCAATTTTTGACTTACAACTTTCAATAACAGGGAGTGCATCCGTGTCGAACTGCAAACCCTGAACCTTCAAATTCGGATTTTTTTGACAGTCTTTCAAAATCGTTTTGGAAATACAAATATTTTTGACATAAATTTGAATATCTTTTTTAAATACCGTTAGATTTCTGTTTTATTTGGTTTAATATTGACGAGACAATGCTAGTCACCTAATTACGTTAAAATTTTGACAACATTTCACATTGGTTTTTCAAAATTTTCACTTATACTGATATATCAATCAGTACTCAATTTTTGACTTTCAACTTTCAATAACTCGCTCGGATATTGACCGATCGATACGAAACTTTCATTTTCGGCATCAGGGAGTGCATCCGTGTCGAACTGCATACCCTGAACCTTCAAATTCGGATTTTTTGACAGTCTTTCAAAATCGTTTTGGAAATACAAATATTTTTGACATAAATTTGAATATCTTTTTTAAATACCGTTAGATTTCTGTTTTATTTGATTTAATATTGACGAGGCAACGCTAGTCACCTAACCACGTTAAAATTTTGACAACATTTCACATTGCTTTTTCAAAATTTTCACTTATACTGATATATCAATCAGTACTCAATTTTTGACTTTCAACTTTCAATACCTCGCTCTGATATTGACCGATCGATACGAAACTTTCATTTTCGGCATCAGGGAGTGCATCTGTGTTGAACTGCATACCCTGAACCTTCAAATTAGGATTTTTTTGACAGTGTTTCAAAATCGTTTTGGAAATACAAATAGTTTTGACATAAATTTGAATATCTTTTTTAAATACCGTTAGATTTCTGTTTTATTTGGTTTAATATTGACGAGGCAATGCTAGTCACCTAACCACGTTAAAACTTTGACAACATTTCACATTGGTTTTTCAAAATTTTCACTTTTACTGATATATCAATCAGTACTCAACTTTTGACTTTCAGCTTTCAATAACTCGCTCGGATATTGACCGATCGATACGAAACTTTCATTTTCGGCATCAGGGAGTGCATCCGTGTCGAACTGCATACCCTGAACCTTCAAATTCGGATTTTTTGACAGTCTTTCAAAATCGTTTTGGAAATACAAATAATTTTGACATAAATTTGAATATCTTTTTTAAATACCGTTAGATTTCTGTTTTATTTGATTTTATATTGACGAGGCAACGCTAGTCACCTAACCACGTTAAAATTTTGACAACATTTCACATTGGTTTTTCAAAATTTTCACTTATACTGATATATCAATCAGTACTCAATTTTTGACTTTCAACTTTCAATACCTCGCTCTGATATTGACCGATCGATACGAAACTTTCATTTTCGGCATCAGGGAGTGCATCCGTGTCGAACTGCATACCCTGAACCTTCAAATTCGGATTTTTTTGACAGTGTTTCAAAATCGTTTTGGAAATACAAATATTTTTGACATAAATTTGAATATCTTTTTTAAATACTGTTAGATTTCTGTTTTATTTGGTTTAATATTGACGAGGCAATGCTAGTCACCTAACAACGTTAAAACTTTGACAACATTTCACATTGGTTTTTCAAAATTTTCACTTTTACTGATATATCAATCAGTACTCAACTTTTGACTTTCAGCTTTCAATAACTCGCTCGGATATTGACCGATCGATACGAAACTTTCATTTTCGGCATCAAGGAGTGCATCCGTGTCGAATTGCATACCCTGAACCTTCAAATTCGGATTTTTTTGACAGTCATTCAAAATCGTTTTGGAAATACAAATATTTTTGACATAAATTTGAATATCTTTTTTAATACCGTTAGATTTCTGTTTTATTTGGTTTAATATTGACGAGGCAATGCTAGTCACCTAACCACGTTAAAATTTTGACAACATTTCACATTGGTTTTTCAAAATTTTCACTTATACTGATATATCAATCAGTACTCAATTTTTGACTTTCAACTTTCAATACCTCGCTCTGATATTGACCGATCGATACGAAACTTTCATTTTCGGCATCAGGGAGTGCATCCGTGTCGAACTGCATACCCTGAACCTTCAAATTCGGATTTTTTTGACAGTGTTTCAAAATCGTTTTGGAAATACAAATATTTTTGACATAAATTTGAATATCTTTTTTAAATACTGTTAGATTTCTGTTTTATTTGGTTTAATATTGACGAGGCAATGCTAGTCACCTAACCACGTTAAAATTTTGACAACATTTTACATTGGTTTTTCAAAATTTTCACCTATACTGATATATCAATCAGTACTCAATTTTTGACTTACAACTTTCAATAACATGGAGTGCATCCGTGTCGAACTGCATACCCTGAACCTTCAAATTCGGATTTTTTTGACAGTCTTTCAAAATCGTTTTGGAAATACAAATATTTTTGACATAAATTTGAATTTCTGTTTTAAATACCGTTAGATTTCTGTTTTATTTGGTTTAATATTGACGAGGCAATGCTAGTCACCTAACCACGTTAAAATTTTGACAACATTTCACATTGGTTTTTCAAAATTTTCACTTATACTGATATGTCAATCAGTACTCAATTTTTGACTTTCAACTTTCAATACCTCGCTCGGATATTGACCGATCGATACGAAACTTTCATTTTCGGCATCAGGGAGTGCATCCGTGTCGAACTGCATACCCTGAACCTTCAAATTCGGATTTTTTTGACAGTCTTTCAAAATCGTTTTGGAAATACAAATATTTTTGACATAAATTTGAATATCTTTTTTAAATACCGTTAGATTTCGGTTTTATTTGGTTTAATATTGACGAGGCAATGCTAGTCACCTAACCACGTTAAAATTTTGACAACATTTCACATTGGTTTTTCAAAATTTTCACCTATACTGATATATCAATCAGTACTCAATTTTTGACTTTCAACTTTCAATAACTCGCTCGGATATTGACCGATCGATACGAAACTTTCATTTTCGGCATCAGGGAGTGCATCCGTGTCGAACTGCATACCCTGAACCTTCGAATTCGGATTTTTTTGACAGTCTTTCAAAATCGTTTTGGAAATACAAATATTTTTGACATAAATTTGAATTTCTTTTTTAAATACCGTTAGATTTCTGTTTTATTTGGTTTAATATTGACGAGGCAATGCTAGTCACCTAACCACGTTAAAATTTTGACAACATTTCACATTGGTTTTTCAAAATTTTCACTTATACTGATATATCAATCAGTACTCAATTTTTGACTTTCAACTTTCAATACCTCGCTCTGATATTGACCGATCGATACGAAACTTTCATTTTCGGCATCAGGGAGTGCATCTGTGTTGAACTGCATACCCTGAACCTTCAAATTCGGATTTTTTTAACAGTCTTTCAAAATTGTTTTGGAAATACAAATATTTTTGACATAAATTTGAATTTCTTTTTTAAATACCGTTAGATTTCTGTTTTATTTGGTTTAATATTGACGAGGCAATGCTAGTCACCTAACCACGTTAAAATTTTGACAACATTTCACATTGGTTTTTCAAAATTTTCACTTATACTGATATGTCAATCAGTACTCAATTTTTGACTTTCAACTTTCAATACCTCGCTCGGATATTGACCGATCGATACGAAACTTTCATTGTCGGCATCAGGGAGTGCATCCGTGTCGAACTGCATACCCTGAACCTTCAAATTCGGATTTTTTTGACAGTCTTTCAAAATCGTTTTGGAAATACAAATATTTTTGACATAAATTTGAATATCTTTTTTAAATACCGTTAGATTTCTGTTTTATTTGGTTTAATATTGACGAGGCAATGCTAGTCACCTAACCACGTTAAAATTTTGACAACATTTCACATTGGTTTTTCAAAATTTTCACTTATACTGATATATCAATCAGTACTCAATTTTTGACTTACAACTTTCAATAACAGGGAGTGCATCCGTGTCGAACTGCATACCCTGAACCTTCAAATTCGGATTTTTTTGACAGTCTTTCAAAATCGTTTTGGAAATACAAATATTTTTGACATAAATTTGAATTTCTTTTTTAAATACCGTTAGATTTCTGTTTTATTTGGTTTAATATTGACGAGGCAATGCTAGTCACCTAACCACGTTAAAATTTTGACAACATTTCACATTGGTTTTTCAAAATTTTCACTTATACTGATATATCAATCAGTACTCAATTTTTGACTTTCAACTTTCAATACCTCGCTCGGATATTGACCGATCGATACGAAACTTTCATTTTCGGCATCAGGGAGTGCATTCGTGTCGAACTGCATACACTGAACCTTCAAATTCGGATTTTTTTGACAGTCTTTCAAAATCGTTTTGGAAATACAAATATTTTTGACATAAATTTGAATATCTTTTTTAAATACCGTTAGATTTCGGTTTTATTTGGTTTAATATTGACGAGGCAATGCTAGTCACCTAACCACGTTAAAATTTTGACAACATTTCACATTGGTTTTTCAAAATTTTCACCTATACTGATATATCAATCAGTACTCAATTTTTGACTTTCAACTTTCAATAACTCGCTCGGATATTGACCGATCGATACGAAACTTTCATTTTCGGCATCAAGGAGTGCATCCGTGTCGAACTGCATACCCTGAACCTTCAAATTCGGATTTTTTTGACAGTCTTTCAAAATCGTTTTGGAAATACAAATATTTTTGACATAAATTTGAATATCTTTTTTAAATACCGTTAGATTTCTGTTTTATTTGGTTTAATATTGACGAGGCAATGCTAGTCACCTAACCACGTTAAAATTTTGACAACATTTCACATTGGTTTTTCAAAATTTTCACCTATACTGATATATCAATCAGTACTCAATTTTTGACTTTCAACTTTCAATAACTCGCTCGGATATTGACCGATCGATACGAAACTTTCATTTTCGGCATCAGGGAGTGCATCCGTGTCGAACTGCATACCCTGAACCTTCAAATTCGGATTTTTTTGTCAGTCATTCAAAATCGTTATGGAAATACAAATATTTTTGACATAAATTTGAATTTCTGTTTTAAATACCGTTAGATTTCTGTTTTATTTGGTTTAATATTGACGAGGCAATGCTAGTCACCTAACCACGTTAAAATTTTGACAACATTTCACATTGGTTTTTCAAAATTTTCACTTATACTGATATATCAATCAGTACTCAATTTTTGACTTTCAACTTTCAATACCTCGCTCTGATATTGACCGATCGATACGAAACTTTCATTTTCGGCATCAGGGAGTGCATTCGTGTCGAACTGCTTACCCTGAACCTTCAGATTCGGATTTTTTTGACAGTCTTTCAAAATCGTTTTGGAAATACAAATATTTTTGACATAAATTTGAATATCTTTTTTAAATACCGTTAGATTTCTGTTTTATTTGGTTTAATATTGACGAGGCAATGCTAGTCACCTAATTAAGTTAAAATTTTGACAATATTTCACATTGGTTTTTCAAAATTTTCACTTATACTGATATATCAATCAGTACTCAATTTTTGACTTTCAACTTTCAATAACTCCCTCGGATATTGACCGATCGATACGAAACTATCATTTTCGGCATCAGGGAGTGCATCCGTGTCGAACTGCATACCCTGAACCTTCAAATTCGGATTTTTTTGACAGTCTTTCAAAATCGTTTTGGAAATACAAATATTTTTGACATAAATTTGAATATCTTTTTTAAATACCGTTAGATTTCTGTTTTATTTGGTTTAATATTGACGAGGCAACGCTAGTCACCTAACCACGTTAAAATTTTGACAACATTTCACATTGGTTTTTCAAAATTTTCACTTATACTGATATATCAATCAGTACTCAATTTTTGACTTACAACTTTCAATAACAGGGAGTGCATCCGTGTCGAACTGCATACCCTGAACCTTCAAATTCGGATTTTTTTGACAGTCTTTCAAAATCGTTTTGGAAATACAAATATTTTTGACATAAATTTGAATATCTTTTTTAAATACCGTTAGATTTCTGTTTTATTTGGTTTAATATTGACGAGACAATGCTAGTCACCTAATTACGTTAAAATTTTGACAACATTTCACATTGGTTTTTCAAAATTTTCACTTATACTGATATATCAATCAGTACTCAATTTTTGACTTTCAACTTTCAATAACTCGCTCGGATATTGACCGATCGATACGAAACTTTCATTTTCGGCATCAGGGAGTGCATCCGTGTCGAACTGCATACCCTGAACCTTCAAATTCGGATTTTTTGACAGTCTTTCAAAATCGTTTTGGAAATACAAATAATTTTGACATAAATTTGAATATCTTTTTTAAATACCGTTAGATTTCTGTTTTATTTGATTTTATATTGACGAGGCAACGCTAGTCACCTAACCACGTTAAAATTTTGACAACATTTCACATTGGTTTTTCAAAATTTTCACTTATACTGATATATCAATCAGTACTCAATTTTTGACTTTCAACTTTCAATACCTCGCTCTGATATTGACCGATCGATACGAAACTTTCATTTTCGGCATCAGGGAGTGCATCTGTGTTGAACTGCATACCCTGAACCTTCAAATTAGGATTTTTTTGACAGTGTTTCAAAATCGTTTTGGAAATACAAATATTTTTGACATAAATTTGAATATCTTTTTTAAATACCGTTAGATTTCTGTTTTATTTGGTTTAATATTGACGAGGCAATGCTAGTCACCTAACAACGTTAAAACTTTGACAACATTTCACATTGGTTTTTCAAAATTTTCACTTTTACTGATATATCAATCAGTACTCAACTTTTGACTTTCAGCTTTCAATAACTCGCTCGGATATTGACCGATCGATACGAAACTTTCATTTTCGGCATCAAGGAGTGCATCCGTGTCGAATTGCATACCCTGAACCTTCAAATTCGGATTTTTTTGACAGTCATTCAAAATCGTTTTGGAAATACAAATATTTTTGACATAAATTTGAATATCTTTTTTAATACCGTTAGATTTCTGTTTTATTTGGTTTAATATTGACGAGGCAATGCTAGTCACCTAACCACGTTAAAATTTTGACAACATTTCACATTGGTTTTTCAAAATTTTCACTTATACTGATATATCAATCAGTACTCAATTTTTGACTTTCAACTTTCAATACCTCGCTCTGATATTGACCGATCGATACGAAACTTTCATTTTCGGCATCAGGGAGTGCATCCGTGTCGAACTGCATACCCTGAACCTTCAAATTCGGATTTTTTTGACAGTGTTTCAAAATCGTTTTGGAAATACAAATATTTTTGACATAAATTTGAATATCTTTTTTAATACCGTTAGATTTCTGTTTTATTTGGTTTAATATTGACGAGGCAACGCTAGTCGTCTAACCACGTTAAAATTTTGACAACATTTCACATTGGTTTTTCAAAATTTTCACTTATACTGATATATCAATCAGTACTCAATTTTTGACTTTCAACTTTCAATACCTCGCTCTGATATTGACCGATCGATACGAAACTTTCATTTTCGGCATCAGGGAGTGCATCCGTGTCGAACTGCATACCCTGAACCTTCAAATTCGGATTTTTTTGACAGTGTTTCAAAATCGTTTTGGAAATACAAATATTTTTGACATAAATTTGAATATCTTTTTTAAATACTGTTAGATTTCTGTTTTATTTGGTTTAATATTGACGAGGCAATGCTAGTCACCTAACCACGTTAAAATTTTGACAACATTTTACATTGGTTTTTCAAAATTTTCACCTATACTGATATATCAATCAGTACTCAATTTTTGACTTACAACTTTCAATAACATGGAGTGCATCCGTGTCGAACTGCATACCCTGAACCTTCAAATTCGGATTTTTTTGACAGTCTTTCAAAATCGTTTTGGAAATACAAATATTTTTGACATAAATTTGAATTTCTGTTTTAAATACCGTTAGATTTCTGTTTTATTTGGTTTAATATTGACGAGGCAATGCTAGTCACCTAACCACGTTAAAATTTTGACAACATTTCACATTGGTTTTTCAAAATTTTCACTTATACTGATATGTCAATCAGTACTCAATTTTTGACTTTCAACTTTCAATACCTCGCTCGGATATTGACCGATCGATACGAAACTTTCATTTTCGGCATCAGGGAGTGCATCCGTGTCGAACTGCATACCCTGAACCTTCAAATTCGGATTTTTTTGACAGTCTTTCAAAATCGTTTTGGAAATACAAATATTTTTGACATAAATTTGAATATCTTTTTTAAATACCGTTAGATTTCGGTTTTATTTGGTTTAATATTGACGAGGCAATGCTAGTCACCTAACCACGTTAAAATTTTGACAACATTTCACATTGGTTTTTCAAAATTTTCACCTATACTGATATATCAATCAGTACTCAATTTTTGACTTTCAACTTTCAATAACTCGCTCGGATATTGACCGATCGATACGAAACTTTCATTTTCGGCATCAGGGAGTGCATCCGTGTCGAACTGCATACCCTGAACCTTCAAATTCGGATTTTTTTGTCAGTCATTCAAAATCGTTATGGAAATACAAATATTTTTGACATAAATTTGAATATCTTTTTTAAATACCGTTAGATTTCTGTTTTATTTGGTTTAATATTGACGAGGCAACGCTAGTCATCTAACCACGTTAAAGTTTTGACAACATTTCACATTGGTTTTTCAAAATTTTCACTTATACTGATATATCAATCAGTACTCAATTTTTGACTTACAACTTTCAATAACAGGGAGTGCATCCGTGTCGAACTGCATACCCTGAACCTTCAAATTCGGATTTTTTTGACAGTCTTTCAAAATCGTTTTGGAAATACAAATATTTTTGACATAAATTTGAATTTCTTTTTTAAATACCGTTAGATTTCTGTTTTATTTGGTTTAATATTGACGAGGCAATGCTAGTCACCTAACCACGTTAAAATTTTGACAACATTTCACATTGGTTTTTCAAAATTTTCACTTATACTGATATATCAATCAGTACTCAATTTTTGACTTTCAACTTTCAATACCTCGCTCTGATATTGACCGATCGATACGAAACTTTCATTTTCGGCATCAGGGAGTGCATCTGTGTTGAACTGCATACCCTGAACCTTCAAATTCGGATTTTTTTAACAGTCTTTCAAAATCGTTTTGGAAATACAAATATTTTTGACATAAATTTGAATTTCTTTTTTAAATACCGTTAGATTTCTGTTTTATTTGGTTTAATATTGACGAGGCAATGCTAGTCACCTAACCACGTTAAAATTTTGACAACATTTCACATTGGTTTTTCAAAATTTTCACTTATACTGATATGTCAATCAGTACTCAATTTTTGACTTTCAACTTTCAATACCTCGCTCGGATATTGACCGATCGATACGAAACTTTCATTTCCGGCATCAGGGAGTGCATCCGTGTCGAACTGCATACCCTGAACCTTCAAATTCGGATTTTTTTGACAGTCTTTCAAAATCGTTTTGGAAATACAAATATTTTTGACATAAATTTGAATATCTTTTTTAAATACCGTTAGATTTCTGTTTTATTTGGTTTAATATTGACGAGGCAATGCTAGTCACCTAACCACGTTAAAATTTTGACAACATTTCACATTGGTTTTTCAAAATTTTCACCTATACTGATATATCAATCAGTACTCAATTTTTGACTTTCAACTTTCAATAACTCGCTCGGATATTGACCGATCGATACGAAACTTTCATTTTCGGCATCAGGGAGTGCATCCGTGTCGAACTGCATACCCTGAACCTTCAAATTCGGATTTTTTTGTCAGTCATTCAAAATCGTTATGGAAATACAAATATTTTTGACATAAATTTGAATATCTTTTTTAAATACCGTTAGATTTCTGTTTTATTTGGTTTAATATTGACGAGGCAACGCTAGTCATCTAACCACGTTAAAATTTTGACAACATTTCACATTAGTTTTTCAAAATTTTCACTTACACTGATATATCAATCAGTACTCAATTTTTGACTTTCAACTTTCAATAACTCGCTCGGATATTGACCGATCGATACGAAACTTTCATTTTCGGCATCAGGGAGTGCATCCGTGTCGAACTGCATACCCTGAACCTTCAAATTCGGATTTTTTGACAGTCTTTCAAAATCGTTTTGGAAATACAAATATTTTTGACATAAATTTGAATATCTTTTTTAAATACCGTTAGATTTCTGTTTTATTTGATTTAATATTGACGAGGCAACGCTAGTCACCTAACCACGTTAAAATTTTGACAACATTTCACATTGGTTTTTCAAAATTTTCACTTATACTGATATATCAATCAGTACTCAATTTTTGACTTTCAACTTTCAATACCTCGCTCTGATATTGACCGATCGATACGAAACTTTCATTTTCGGCATCAGGGAGTGCATCTGTGTTGAACTGCATACCCTGAACCTTCAAATTCGGATTTTTTTAACAGTCTTTCAAAATCGTTTTGGAAATACAAATATTTTTGACATAAATTTGAATTTCTTTTTTAAATACCGTTAGATTTCTGTTTTATTTGGTTTAATATTGACGAGGCAATGCTAGTCACCTAACCACGTTAAAATTTTGACAACATTTCACATTGGTTTTTCAAAATTTTCACTTATACTGATATATCAATCAGTACTCAATTTTTGACTTTCAACTTTCAATACCTCGCTCTGATATTGACCGATCGATACGAAACTTTCATTTTCGGCATCAGGGAGTGCATCCGTGTCGAACTGCATACCCTGAACCTTCAAATTCGGATTTTTTTGACAGTCTTTCAAAATCGGTTTGGAAATACAAATATTTTTGACATAAATTTGAATATCTTTTTTAAATACCGTTAGATTTCTGTTTTATTTGATTTAATATTGACGAGGCAACGCTAGTCACCTAATCACGTTGAAATTTTGACAACATTTCACATTGCTTTTTCAAAATTTTCACTTATACTGATATATCAATCAGTACTCAACTTTTGACTTTCAACTTTCAATAACTCGCTCGGATATTGACCGATCGATACGAAACTTTCATTTTCGGCATCAGGGAGTGCATCCGTGACGAACTGCATACCCTGAACCTTCAAATTCGGATTTTTTTGACAGTCTTTCAAAATCGTTTTGGCAATACAAATATTTTTGACATAAATTTGAATATCTTTTTTAAATACCGTTAGATTTCTGTTTTATTTGGTTTAATATTGACGAGGCAATGCTAGTCACCTACCCACGTTAAAATTTTGACAACATTTCACATTGGTTTTTCAAAATTTTCACTTACACTGATATATCAATCAGTACTCAATTTTTGACTTTCAACTTTCAATAACTCGCTCGGATATTGACCGATCGATACGAAACTTTCATTTTCGGCATCAGGGAGTGCATCCGTGTCGAACTGCATACCCTGAACCTTCAAATTCGGATTTTTTGACAGTCTTTCAAAATCGTTTTGGAAATACAAATATTTTTGACATAAATTTGAATATCTTTTTTAAATACCGTTAGATTTCTGTTTTATTTGGTTTAATATTGACGAGGCAATGCTAGTCACCTAACCACGTTAAAATTTTGACAACATTTCACATTGGTTTTTCAAAATTTTCACCTATACTGATATATCAATCAGTACTCAATTTTTGACTTTCAACTTTCAATAACTCGCTCGGATATTGACCGATCGATACGAAACTTTCATTTTCGGCATCAGGGAGTGCATCCGTGTCGAACTGCATACCCTGAACCTTCAAATTCGGATTTTTTTGTCAGTCATTCAAAATCGTTATGGAAATACAAATATTTTTGACATAAATTTGAATATCTTTTTTAAATACCGTTAGATTTCTGTTTTATTTGGTTTAATATTGACGAGGCAACGCTAGTCATCTAACCACGTTAAAATTTTGACAACATTTCACATTAGTTTTTCAAAATTTTCACTTACACTGATATATCAATCAGTACTCAATTTTTGACTTTCAACTTTCAATAACTCGCTCGGATATTGACCGATCGATACGAAACTTTCATTTTCGGCATCAGGGAGTGCATCCGTGTCGAACTGCATACCCTGAACCTTCAAATTCGGATTTTTTGACAGTCTTTCAAAATCGTTTTGGAAATACAAATATTTTTGACATAAATTTGAATATCTTTTTTAAATACCGTTAGATTTCTGTTTTATTTGATTTAATATTGACGAGGCAACGCTAGTCACCTAACCACGTTAAAATTTTGACAACATTTCACATTGGTTTTTCAAAATTTTCACTTATACTGATATATCAATCAGTACTCAATTTTTGACTTTCAACTTTCAATACCTCGCTCTGATATTGACCGATCGATACGAAACTTTCATTTTCGGCATCAGGGAGTGCATCTGTGTTGAACTGCATACCCTGAACCTTCAAATTCGGATTTTTTTAACAGTCTTTCAAAATCGTTTTGGAAATACAAATATTTTTGACATAAATTTGAATTTCTTTTTTAAATACCGTTAGATTTCTGTTTTATTTGGTTTAATATTGACGAGGCAATGCTAGTCACCTAACCACGTTAAAATTTTGACAACATTTCACATTGGTTTTTCAAAATTTTCACTTATACTGATATATCAATCAGTACTCAATTTTTGACTTTCAACTTTCAATACCTCGCTCTGATATTGACCGATCGATACGAAACTTTCATTTTCGGCATCAGGGAGTGCATCCGTGTCGAACTGCATACCCTGAACCTTCAAATTCGGATTTTTTTGACAGTCTTTCAAAATCGGTTTGGAAATACAAATATTTTTGACATAAATTTGAATATCTTTTTTAAATACCGTTAGATTTCTGTTTTATTTGATTTAATATTGACGAGGCAACGCTAGTCACCTAATCACGTTGAAATTTTGACAACATTTCACATTGCTTTTTCAAAATTTTCACTTATACTGATATATCAATCAGTACTCAACTTTTGACTTTCAACTTTGAATAACTCGCTCGGATATTGACCGATCGATACGAAACTTTCATTTTCGGCATCAGGGAGTGCATCCGTGACGAACTGCATACCCTGAACCTTCAAATTCGGATTTTTTTGACAGTCTTTCAAAATCGTTTTGGCAATACAAATATTTTTGACATAAATTTGAATATCTTTTTTAAATACCGTTAGATTTCTGTTTTATTTGGTTTAATATTGACGAGGCAATGCTAGTCACCTAACCACGTTAAAATTTTGACAACATTTCACATTGGTTTTTCAAAATTTTCACTTACACTGATATATCAATCAGTACTCAATTTTTGACTTTCAACTTTCAATAACTCGCTCGGATATTGACCGATCGATACGAAACTTTCATTTTCGGCATCAGGGAGTGCATCCGTGTCGAACTGCATACCCTGAACCTTCAAATTCGGATTTTTTGACAGTCTTTCAAAATCGTTTTGGAAATACAAATATTTTTGACATAAATTTGAATATCTTTTTTAAATACCGTTAGATTTCTGTTTTATTTGATTTAATATTGACGAGGCAACGCTAGTCACCTAACCACGTTAAAATTTTGACAACATTTCACATTGCTTTTTCAAAAATTTCACTTATACTGATATATCAATCAGTACTCAACTTTTGACTTTCAACTTTCAATAACTCGCTCGGATATTGACCGATCGATACGAAACTTTCATTTTCGGCATCAGGGAGTGCATCCGTGTCGAACTGCATACCCTGAACCTTCAAATTCGGATTTTTTGACAGTCTTTCAAAATCGTTTTGGAAATACAAATATTTTTGACATAAATTTGAATATCTTTTTTAAATACCGTTAGATTTCTGTTTTATTTGATTTAATATTGACGAGGCAACGCTAGTCACCTAACCACGTTAAAATTTTGACAACATTTCACATTGGTTTTTCAAAATTTTCACCTATACTGATATATCAATCAGTACTCAACTTTTGACTTTCAACTTTCAATAACTCGCTCGAATATTGACCGATCGATACGAAACTTTCATTTTCGGCATCAGGGAGTACATCCGTGTCGAACTGCATACCCTGAACCTTCAAATTCGGATTTTTTTGTCAGTCATTCAAAATCGTTATGGAAATACAAATATTTTTGACATAAATTTGAATATCTTTTTTTAAATACCGTTAGATTTCTGTTTTATTTGGTTTAATATTGACGAGGCAACGCTAGTCATCTAACCACGTTAAAATTTTGACAACATTTCACATTGGTTTTTCAAAATTTTCACCTATACTGATATATCAATCAGTACTCAATTTTTGACTTACAACTTTCAATAACAGGGAGTGCATCCGTGTCGAACTGCATACCCTGAACCTTCAAATTCGGATTTTTTTGACAGTCTTTCAAAATCGTTTTGGAAATACAAATATTTTTGACATGAATTTGAATATCTTTTTTAAATACCGTTAGATTTCTGTTTTATTTGGTTTAATATTGACGAGGCAATGCTAGTCACCTAACCACGTTAAAATTTTGACAACATTTCACATTGGTTTTTCAAAATTTTCACCTATACTGATATATCAATCAGTACTCAATTTTTGACTTTCAACTTTCAATAACAGGGAGTGCATGCGTGTCGAACTGCATACCCTGAACCTTCAAATTCGGATTTTTATGACAGTCTTTCAAAATCGTTTTGGAAATACAAATATTTTTGACATAAATTTGAATATCTTTTTTAAATACCGTTAGATTTCTGTTTTATTTGATTTAATATTGACGAGGCAATGCTAGTCACCTAACCACGTTAAAATTTTGACAACATTTCACATTGGTTTTTCAAAATTTTCACCTATACTGATATATCAATCAGTACTCAATTTTTGACTTTCAACTTTCAATAACTCGCTCGGATATTGACCGATCGATACGAAACTTTCATTTTCGGCATCAAGGAGTGCATCCGTGTCGAATTGCATACCCTGAACCTTCAAATTCGGATTTTTTTGACAGTCTTTCAAAATCGTTTTGGAAATACAAATATTTTTGACATGAATTTGAATATCTTTTTTAAATACCGTTAGATTTCTGTTTTATTTGGTTTAATATTGACGAGGCAACGCTAGTCATCTAACCACGTTAAAATTTTGACAACATTTCACATTGGTTTTTCAAAATTTTCACCTATACTGATATATCAATCAGTACTCAATTTTTGACTTACAACTTTCAATAACAGGGAGTGCATCCGTGTCGAACTGCATACCCTGAACCTTCAAATTCGGATTTTTTTGACAGTCTTTCAAAATCGTTTTGGAAATACAAATATTTTTGACATGAATTTGAATATCTTTTTTAAATACCGTTAGATTTCTGTTTTATTTGGTTTAATATTGACGAGGCAATGCTAGTCACCTAACCACGTTAAAATTTTGACAACATTTCACATTGGTTTTTCAAAATTTTCACCTATACTGATATATCAATCAGTACTCAATTTTTGACTTTCAACTTTCAATAACAGGGAGTGCATGCGTGTCGAACTGCATACCCTGAACCTTCAAATTCGGATTTTTATGACAGTCTTTCAAAATGGTTTTGGAAATACAAATATTTTTGACATAAATTTGAATATCTTTTTTAAATACCGTTAGATTTCTGTTTTATTTGATTTAATATTGACGAGGCAATGCTAGTCACCTAACCACGTTAAAATTTTGACAACATTTCACATTGGTTTTTCAAAATTTTCACCTATACTGATATATCAATCAGTACTCAATTTTTGACTTTCAACTTTCAATAACTCGCTCGGATATTGACCGATCGATACGAAACTTTCATTTTCGGCATCAAGGAGTGCATCCGTGTCGAATTGCATACCCTGAACCTTCAAATTCGGATTTTTTTGACAGTCTTTCAAAATCGTTTTGGAAATACAAATATTTTTGACATAAATTTGAATATCTTTTTTAAATACCGTTAGATTTCTGTTTTATTTGATTTAATATTGACGAGGCAACGCTAGTCACCTAACCACGTTGAAATTTTGACAACATTTCACATTGCTTTTTCAAAATTTTCACTTATACTGATATATCAATCAGTACTCAACTTTTGACTTTCAACTTTCAATAACTCGCTCGAATATTGACCGATCGATACGAAACTTTCAATTTCGGCATCAGAGAGTGCATCCGTGTCGAACTGCATAGCCTGAACCTTCAAATTCGGATTTTTTTGTCAGTCATTCAAAATCGTTATGGAAATACAAATATTTTTGACATAAATTTGAATATCTTTTTTAAATACCGTTAGATTTCTGTTTTATTTGGTTTAATATTGACGAGGCAACGCTAGTCATCTAACCACGTTAAAATTTTGACAACATTTCACATTGGTTTTTCAAAATTTTCACTTATACTGATATATCAATCAGTACTCAATTTTTGACTTACAACTTTCAATAACAGGGAGTGCATCCGTGTCGAACTGCATACCCTGAACCTTCAAATTCGGATATTTTTGACAGTCTTTCAAAATCGTTTTGGAAATACAAATATTTTTGACATAAATTTGAATATCTTTTTTAAATACCGTTAGATTTCTGTTTTATTTGATTTAATATTGACGAGGCAACGCTAGTCACCTAACCACGTTGAAATTTTGACAACATTTCACATTGCTTTTTCAAAATTTTCACTTATACTGATATATCAATCAGTACTCAATTTTTGACTTTCAACTTTCAATACCTCGCTCGGATATTGACCGATCGATACGAAACTTTCATTTTCGGCATCAGGGAGTGCATCCGTGGCGAACTGCATACCCTGAACCTTCAAATTCGGATTTTTTTGACAGTCTTTCAAAATCGTTTTGGAAATACAAATATTTTTGACATAAATTTGAATATCTTTTTTAAATACCGTTAGATTTCTGTTTTATTTGATTTAATATTGACGAGGCAACGCTAGTCACCTAACCACGTTGAAATTTTGACAACATTTCACATTGCTTTTTCAAAATTTTCACTTATACTGATATATCAATCAGTACTCAATTTTTGACTTTCAACTTTCAATAACTCGCTCGGATATTGACCGATCGATACGAAACTTTCATTTTCGGCATCAAGGAGTGCATCCGTGTCGAATTGCATACCCTGAACCTTCAAATTAGGATTTTTTTGACAGTCTTTCAAAATCGTTTTGGAAATACAAATATTTTTGACATAAATTTGAATATCTTTTTTAAATACCGTTAGATTTCTGTTTTATTTGGTTTAATATTGACGAGGTAACGCTAGTCACCTAACCACGTTAAAATTTTGACAACATTTCACATTGGTTTTTCAAAATTTTCACTTATACTGATATATCAATCAGTACTCAATTTTTGACTTTCAACTTTCAATAACTCGCTCGGATATTGACCGATCGATACGAAACTTTCATTTTCGGCATCAGGGAGTGCATCCGTGTCGAACTGCATACCCTGAACCTTCAAATTCGGATTTTTTTGACAGTCTTTCAAACTCGTTTTGGAAATACAAATATTTTTGACATAAATTTGAATTTCTTTTTTAAATACCGTTTGATTTCTGTTTTATTTGGTTTAATATTGACGAGGCAACGCTAGTCACCTAACCACGTTAAAATTTTGACAACATTTCACATTGGTTTTTCAAAATTTTCACCTATACTGATATATCAATCAGTACTCAATTTTTGACTTTCAACTTTCAATAACTCGCTCGGATATTGACCGATCGATACGAAACTTTCATTTTCGGCATCAGGGAGTGCATCCGTGTCGAACTGCATACCCTGAACCTTCAAATTCGGATTTTTTTGACAGTCTTTCAAAATCATTTTGGAAATACAAATATTTTTGACATAAATTTGAATATCTTTTTTAAATACCGTTAGATTTCTGTTTTATTTGGTTTAATATTGACGAGGCAATGCTAGTCACCTACCCACGTTAAAATTTTGACAACATTTCACATTGGTTTTTCAAAATTTTCACTTATACTGATATATCAATCAGTACTCAATTTTTGACTTTCAACTTTCAATAACTCGCTCGGATATTGACCGATCGATACGAAACTTTCATTTTCGGCATCAGGGAGTGCATCCGTGTCGAACTGCATACCCTGAACCTTCAAATTCGGATTTTTTTGACAGTCTTTCAAAATCGTTTTGGAAATACAAATATTTTTGACATAAATTTGAATTTCTTTTTTAAATACCGTTAGATTTCTGTTTTATTTGGTTTAATATTGACGAGGCAACGCTAGTCTTCTAACCACGTTAAAATTTTGACAACATTTCACATTGGTTTTTCAAAATTTTCACCTATACTGATATATCAATCAGTACTCAATTTATGACTTTCAACTTTCAATAACTCGCTCGGATATTGACCGATCGATACGAAACTTTCATTTTCGGCATCAGGGAGTGCATCCGTGTCGAACTGCATACCCTGAACCTTCAAATTTGGATCTTTTTGACAGTCTTTCAAAATCGTTTTGGAAATACAAATATTTTTGACATAAATTTGAATATCTTTTTTAAATACCGTTAGATTTCTGTTTTATTTGGTTTAATATTGACGAGGCAACGCTAGTCTTCTAACCACGTTAAAATTTTGACAACATTTCACATTGGTTTTTCAAAATTTTCACCTATACTGATATATCAATCAGTACTCAATTTTTGACTTTCAACTTTCAATAACAGGGAGTGCATCCGTGTCGAACTGCATACCCTGAACCTTCAAATTCGGATTTTTTTGACAGTCTTTCAAAATCGTTTTGGAAATACAAATATTTTTGACATAAATTTGAATATCTTTTTTAAATACCGTTAGATTTCTGTTTTATTTGGTTTGATATTGACGAGGCAACGCTAGTCACCTAACCACGTTAAAATTTTGACAACATTTCACATTGGTTTTTCAAAATTTTCACCTAAACTGATATATCAATCAGTACTCAATTTTTGACTTTCAACTTTCAATAACTCGCTCGGATATTGACCGATCGATACGAAACTTTCATTTTCGGCATCAGGGAGTGCATCCGTGTCGAACTGCATACCCTGAACCTTCAAATTCGGATTTTTTTGACAGTCTTTCAAACTCGTTTTGGAAATACAAATATTTTTGACATAAATTTGAATTTCTTTTTTAAATACCGTTAGATTTCTGTTTTATTTGGTTTAATATTGACGAGGCAATGCTAGTCACCTAACCACGTTAAAATTTTGACAACATTTCACATTGGTTTTTCAAAATTTTCACCTATACTGATATATCAATCAGTACTCAATTTTTGACTTTCAACTTTCAATAACAGGGAGTGCATCCGTGTCGAACTGCATACCCTGAACCTTCAAATTCGGATTTTTTTGACAGTCTTTCAAAATCGTTTTGGAAATACAAATATTTTTGACATAAATTTGAATATCTTTTTTAAATACCGTTAGATTTCTGTTTTATTTGGTTTAATATTGACGAGGCAACGCTAGTCTTCTAACCACGTTAAAATTTTGACAACATTTCACATTGGTTTTTCAAAATTTTCACCTATACTGATATATCAATCAGTACTCAATTTTTGACTTTCAACTTTCAATAACTCGCTCGGATATTGACCGATCGATACGAAACTTTCATTTTCGGCATCAGGGAGTGCATCCGTGTCGAACTGCATACCCTGAACCTTCAAATTCGGATCTTTTTGACAGTCTTTCAAAATCGTTTTGGAAATACAAATATTTTTGACATAAATTTGAATATCTTTTTTAATACCGTTAGATTTCTGTTTTATTTGGTTTAATATTGACGAGGCAATGCAAGTCACCTAACCACGTTAAAATTTTGACAACATTTCACATTGGTTTTTCAAAATTTTCACTTATACTGATATATCAATCAGTACTCAATTTTTGACTTTCAACTTTCAATACCTCGCTCTGATATTGACCGATCGATACGAAACTTTCATTTTCGGCATCAGGGAGTGCATCTGTGTTGAACTGCATACCCTGAACCTTCAAATTAGGATTTTTTTGACAGTGTTTCAAAATCGTTTTGGAAATACAAATATTTTTGACATAAATTTGAATATCTTTTTTAAATACCGTTAGATTTCTGTTTTATTTGGTTTAATATTGACGAGGCAACGCTAGTCATCTAACCACGTTAAAATTTTGACAACATTTCACATTGGTTTTTCAAAATTTTCACTTGTACTGATATATCAATCAGTACTCAATTTTTGACTTTCAACTTTCAATACCTCGCTCTGATATTGACCGATCGATACGAAACTTTCATTTTCGGCATCAGGGAGTGCATCCGTGTCGAACTGCATACCCTGAACCTTCAAATTCGGATTTTTTTGACAGTCTTTCAAAATCGTTTTGGAAATACAAATATTTTTGACATAAATTTGAATTTCTTTTTTAAATACCGTTAGATTTCTGTTTTATTTGGTTTAATATTGACGAGGCAATGCTAGTCACCTAACCACGTTAAAATTTTGACAACATTTCACATTGGTTTTTCAAAATTTTCACTTATACTGAAATATCAATCAGTACTCAATTTTTGACTTTCAACTTTCAATACCTCGCTCGGATATTGACCGATCGATACGAAACTTTCATTTTCGGCATCAGGGAGTGCATCCGTGTCGAACTGCATACCCTGAACCCTCAAATTCGGATTTTTTTGACAGTCTTTCAAAATCGTTTTGGAAATACAAATATTTTTGACAAACATTTGAATATCTTTTTTAAATACCGTTAGATTTCTGTTTTAGTTGGTTTAATATTGACGAGGCAATGCTAGTCACCTAACCACGTTACAATTTTGACAACATTTCACATTGGTTTTTCAAAATTTTCACTTAAACTGATATATCAATCAGTACTCAATTTTTGACTTTCAACTTTCAATTCCTCGCTCGGATATTGACCGATCGATACGAAACTTTCATTTTCGGCATCAGGGAGTGCATCCGTGTCGAACTGCATACCCTGAACCTTCAAATTCGGATTTTTTTGACAGTCTTTCAAAATCGTTTTGGAAATACAAATATTTTTGACATAAATTTGAATATCTTTTTTAAATACCGTTAGATTTCTGTTTTATTTGGTTTAATATTGACGAGGCAACGCTAGTCATCTAACCACGTTAAAGTTTTGACAACATTTCACATTGGTTTTTCAAAATTTTCACTTATACTGATATATCAATCAGTACTCAATTTTTGACTTTCAACTTTCAATACCTCGCTCTGATATTGACCGATCGATACGAAACTTTCATTTTCGGCATCAGGGAGTGCATCCGTGTCGAACTGCATACCCTGAACCTTCAAATTCGGATTTTTTTGACAGTGTTTCAAAATCGTTTTGGAAATACAAATATTTTTGACATAAATTTGAATATCTTTTTTAATACCGTTAGATTTCTGTTTTATTTGGTTTAATATTGACGAGGCAACGCTAGTCATCTAACCACGTTAAAATTTTGACAACATTTCACATTGGTTTTTCAAAATTTTCACTTATACTGATATATCAATCAGTACTCAATTTTTGACTTTCAACTTTCAATACCTCGCTCTGATATTGACCGATCGATACGAAACTTTCATTTTCGGCATCAGGGAGTGCATCCGTGTCGAACTGCATACCCTGAACCTTCAAATTCGGATTTTTTTGACAGTCTTTCAAAATCGTTTTGGAAATACAAATATTTTTGACATAAATTTGAATATCTTTTTAAATACCGTTAGATTTCTGTTTTATTTGATTTAATATTGACGAGGCAACGCTAGTCACCTAACCACGTTAAAATTTTGACAACATTTCACATTGCTTTTTCAAAAATTTCACTTATACTGATATATCAATCAGTACTCAACTTTTGACTTTCAACTTTCAATAACTCGCTCGGATATTGACCGATCGATACGAAACTTTCATTTTCGGCATCAGGGAGTGCATCCGTGTCGAACTGCATACCCTGAACCTTCAAATTCGGATTTTTTTGACAGTCTTTCAAAATCGTTTTGGAAATACAAATATTTTTGACATAAATTTGAATATCTTTTTTAAATACCGTTAGATTTCTGTTTTATTTGGTTTAATATTGACGAGGCAATGCTAGTCACCTACCCACGTTAAAATTTTGACAACATTTCACATTGGTTTTTCAAAATTTTCACTTATACTGATATATCAATCAGTACTCAATTTTTGACTTTCAACTTTCACTAACTCGCTCGGATATTGACCGATCGATACGAAACTTTCATTTTCGGCATCAGGGAGTGCATCCGTGTCGAACTGCATACCCTGAACCTTCAAATTCGGATTTTTTTGACAGTCTTTCAAAATCGGTTTGGAAATACAAATATTTTTGACATAAATTTGAATATCTTTTTTAAATACCGTTAGATTTCTGTTTTATTTGATTAAATATTGACGAGGCAACGCTAGTCACCTAACCACGTTGAAATTTTGACAACATTTCACATTGCTTTTTCAAAATTTTCACTTATACTGATATATCAATCAGTACTCAACTTTTGACTTTCAACTTTCAATAACTCGCTCGGATATTGACCGATCGATACGAAACTTTCATTTTCGGCATCAGGGAGTGCATCCGTGACGAACTGCATACCCTGAACCTTCAAATTCGGATTTTTTTGACAGTCTTTCAAAATCGTTTTGGCAATACAAATATTTTTGACATAAATTTGAATATCTTTTTTAAATACCGTTAGATTTCTGTTTTATTTGGTTTAATATTGACGAGGCAATGCTAGTCACCTAACCACGTTAAAATTTTGACAACATTTCACATTGGTTTTTCAAAATTTTCACTTACACTGATATATCAATCAGTACTCAATTTTTGACTTTCAACTTTCAATAACTCGCTCGGATATTGACCGATCGATACGAAACTTTCATTTTCGGCATCAGGGAGTGCATCCGTGTCGAACTGCATACCCTGAACCTTCAAATTCGGATTTTTTGACAGTCTTTCAAAATCGTTTTGGAAATACAAATATTTTTGACATAAATTTGAATATCTTTTTTAAATACCGTTAGATTTCTGTTTTATTTGATTTAATATTGACGAGGCAACGCTAGTCACCTAACCACGTTAAAATTTTGACAACATTTCACATTGCTTTTTCAAAAATTTCACTTATACTGATATATCAATCAGTACTCAACTTTTGACTTTCAACATTCAATAACTCGCTCGGATATTGACCGATCGATACGAAACTTTCATTTTCGGCATCAGGGAGTGCATCCGTGTCGAACTGCATACCCTGAACCTTCAAATTAGGATTTTTTGACAGTCTTTCAAAATCGTTTTGGAAATACAAATATTTTTGACATAAATTTGAATATCTTTTTTAAATACCGTTAGATTTCTGTTTTATTTGATTTAATATTGACGAGGCAACGCTAGTCACCTAACCACGTTAAAATTTTGACAACATTTCATATTGGTTTTTCAAAATTTTCACCTATACTGATATATCAATCAGTACTCAACTTTTGACTTTCAACTTTCAATAACTCGCTCGAATATTGACCGATCGATACGAAACTTTCATTTTCGGCATCAGGGAGTACATCCGTGTCGAACTGCATACCCTGAACCTTCAAATTCGGATTTTTTTGTCAGTCATTCAAAATCGTTATGGAAATACAAATATTTTTGACATAAATTTGAATATCTTTTTTTAAATACCGTTAGATTTCTGTTTTATTTGGTTTAATATTGACGAGGCAACGCTAGTCATCTAACCACGTTAAAATTTTGACAACATTTCACATTGGTTTTTCAAAATTTTCACTTATACTGATATATCAATCAGTACTCAATTTTTGACTTACAATAACAGGGAGTGCATCCGTGTCGAACTGCATACCCTGAACCTTCCAATTCGGATTTTTTTGACAGTCTTTCAAAATCGTTTTGGAAATACAAATATTTTTGACATGAATTTGAATATCTTTTTTAAATACCGTTAGATTTCTGTTTTATTTGGTTTAATATTGACGAGGCAACGCTTGTCATCTAACCACGTTAAAATTTTGACAAAATTTCACATTGGTTTTTCAAAATTTTCACTTAAACTGATATATCAATCAGTACTCAATTTTTGACTTTCAACTTTCAATACCTCGCTCTGATATTGACCGATCGATACGAAACTTTCATTTTCGGCATCAGGGAGTGCATCCGTGTCGAACTGCATACCCTGAACCTTCAAATTCGGATTTTTTTGACAGTCTTTCAAAATCGTTTTGGAAATACAAATATTTTTGACATAAATTTGAATATCTTTTTTAAATACTGTTAGATTTCTGTTTTATTTGGTTTAATATTGACGAGGCAATGCTAGTCACCTAACCACGTTAAAATTTTGACAACATTTTACATTGGTTTTTCAAAATTTTCACCTATACTGATATATCAATCAGTACTCAATTTTTGACTTACAACTTTCAATAACATGGAGTGCATCCGTGTCGAACTGCATACCCTGAACCTTCAAATTCGGATTTTTTTGACAGTCTTTCAAAATCGTTTTGGAAATACAAATATTTTTGACATAAATTTGAATTTCTGTTTTAAATACCGTTAGATTTCTGTTTTATTTGGTTTAATATTGACGAGGCAATGCTAGTCACCTAACCACGTTAAAATTTTGACAACATTTCACATTGGTTTTTCAAAATTTTCACTTATACTGATATATCAATCAGTACTCAATTTTTGACTTTCAACTTTCAATACCTCGCTCGGATATTGACCGATCGATACGAAACTTTCATTTTCGGCATCAGGGAGTGCATCCGTGTCGAACTGCATACCCTGAACCTTCAAATTCGGATTTTTTTGACAGTCTTTCAAAATCGTTTTGGAAATACAAATATTTTTGACATAAATTTGAATATCTTTTTTAAATACCGTTAGATTTCTGTTTTATTTGGTTTAATATTGACGAGGCAATGCTAGTCACCTACCCACGTTAAAATTTTGACAACATTTCACATTGGTTTTTCAAAATTTTCACTTATACTGATATATCAATCAGTACTCAATTTTTGACTTTCAACTTTCACTAACTCGCTCGGATATTGACCGATCGATACGAAACTTTCATTTTCGGCATCAGGGAGTGCATCCGTGTCGAACTGCATACCCTGAACCTTCAAATTCGGATTTTTTTGACAGTCTTTCAAAATCGGTTTGGAAATACAAATATTTTTGACATAAATTTGAATATCTTTTTTAAATACCGTTAGATTTCTGTTTTATTTGATTTAATATTGACGAGGCAACGCTAGTCACCTAACCACGTTGAAATTTTGACAACATTTCACATTGCTTTTTCAAAATTTTCACTTATACTGATATATCAATCAGTACTCAACTTTTGACTTTCAACTTTCAATAACTCGCTCGGATATTGACCGATCGATACGAAACTTTCATTTTCGGCATCAGGGAGTGCATCCGTGACGAACTGCATACCCTGAACCTTCAAATTCGGATTTTTTTGACAGTCTTTCAAAATCGTTTTGGCAATACAAATATTTTTGACATAAATTTGAATATCTTTTTTAAATACCGTTAGATTTCTGTTTTATTTGGTTTAATATTGACGAGGCAATGCTAGTCACCTAACCACGTTAAAATTTTGACAACATTTCACATTGGTTTTTCAAAATTTTCACTTACACTGATATATCAATCAGTACTCAATTTTTGACTTTCAACTTTCAATAACTCGCTCGGATATTGACCGATCGATACGAAACTTTCATTTTCGGCATCAGGGAGTGCATCCGTGTCGAACTGCATACCCTGAACCTTCAAATTCGGATTTTTTGACAGTCTTTCAAAATCGTTTTGGAAATACAAATATTTTTGACATAAATTTGAATATCTTTTTTAAATACCGTTAGATTTCTGTTTTATTTGATTTAATATTGACGAGGCAACGCTAGTCACCTAACCACGTTAAAATTTTGACAACATTTCACATTGCTTTTTCAAAAATTTCACTTATACTGATATATCAATCAGTACTCAACTTTTGACTTTCAACTTTCAATAACTCGCTCGGATATTGACCGATCGATACGAAACTTTCATTTTCGGCATCAGGGAGTGCATCCGTGTCGAACTGCATACCCTGAACCTTCAAATTAGGATTTTTTGACAGTCTTTCAAAATCGTTTTGGAAATACAAATATTTTTGACATAAATTTGAATATCTTTTTTAAATACCGTTAGATTTCTGTTTTATTTGATTTAATATTGACGAGGCAACGCTAGTCACCTAACCACGTTAAAATTTTGACAACATTTCATATTGGTTTTTCAAAATTTTCACCTATACTGATATATCAATCAGTACTCAACTTTTGACTTTCAACTTTCAATAACTCGCTCGAATATTGACCGATCGATACGAAACTTTCATTTTCGGCATCAGGGAGTACATCCGTGTCGAACTGCATACCCTGAACCTTCAAATTCGGATTTTTTTGTCAGTCATTCAAAATCGTTATGGAAATACAAATATTTTTGACATAAATTTGAATATCTTTTTTTAAATACCGTTAGATTTCTGTTTTATTTGGTTTAATATTGACGAGGCAACGCTAGTCATCTAACCACGTTAAAATTTTGACAACATTTCACATTGGTTTTTCAAAATTTTCACTTATACTGATATATCAATCAGTACTCAATTTTTGACTTACAATAACAGGGAGTGCATCCGTGTCGAACTGCATACCCTGAACCTTCCAATTCGGATTTTTTTGACAGTCTTTCAAAATCGTTTTGGAAATACAAATATTTTTGACATGAATTTGAATATCTTTTTTAAATACCGTTAGATTTCTGTTTTATTTGGTTTAATATTGACGAGGCAACGCTTGTCATCTAACCACGTTAAAATTTTGACAAAATTTCACATTGGTTTTTCAAAATTTTCACTTAAACTGATATATCAATCAGTACTCAATTTTTGACTTTCAACTTTCAATACCTCGCTCTGATATTGACCGATCGATACGAAACTTTCATTTTCGGCATCAGGGAGTGCATCCGTGTCGAACTGCATACCCTGAACCTTCAAATTAGGATTTTTTTGACAGTGTTTCAAAATCGTTTTGGAAATACAAATATTTTTGACATAAATTTGAATATCTTTTTTAAATACCGTTAGATTTCTGTTTTATTTGGTTTAATATTGACGAGGCAACGCTAGTCATCTAACCACGTTAAAATTTTGACAACATTTCACATTGGTTTTTCAAAATTTTCACTTATACTGATATATCAATCAGTACTCAATTTTTGACTTTCAACTTTCAATACCTCGCTCTGATATTGACCGATCGATACGAAACTTTCATTTTCGGCATCAGGGAGTGCATCCGTGTCGAACTGCATACCCTGAACCTTCAAATTCGGATTTTTTTAACAGTCTTTCAAAATCGTTTTGGAAATACAAATATTTTTGACATAAATTTGAATATCTTTTTTAAATACTGTTAGATTTCTGTTTTATTTGGTTTAATATTGACGAGGCAATGCTAGTCACCTAACCACGTTAAAATTTTGACAACATTTTACATTGGTTTTTCAAAATTTTCACCTATACTGATATATCAATCAGTACTCAATTTTTGACTTACAACTTTCAATAACATGGAGTGCATCCGTGTCGAACTGCATACCCTGAACCTTCAAATTCGGATTTTTTTGACAGTCTTTCAAAATCGTTTTGGAAATACAAATATTTTTGACATAAATTTGAATTTCTGTTTTAAATACCGTTAGATTTCTGTTTTATTTGGTTTAATATTGACGAGGCAATGCTAGTCACCTAACCACGTTAAAATTTTGACAACATTTCACATTGGTTTTTCAAAATTTTCACTTATACTGATATATCAATCAGTACTCAATTTTTGACTTTCAACTTTCAATACCTCGCTCGGATATTGACCGATCGATACGAAACTTTCATTTTCGGCATCAGGGAGTGCATCCGTGTCGAACTGCATACCCTGAACCTTCAAATTCGGATTTTTTTGACAGTCTTTCAAAATCGTTTTGGAAATACAAATATTTTTGACATAAATTTGAATATCTTTTTTAAATACCGTTAGATTTCTGTTTTATTTGGTTTAATATTGACGAGGCAATGCTAGTCACCTACCCACGTTAAAATTTTGACAACATTTCACATTGGTTTTTCAAAATTTTCACTTATACTGATATATCAATCAGTACTCAATTTTTGACTTTCAACTTTCACTAACTCGCTCGGATATTGACCGATCGATACGAAACTTTCATTTTCGGCATCAGGGAGTGCATCCGTGTCGAACTGCATACCCTGAACCTTTAAATTCGGATTTTTTTGACAGTCTTTCAAAATCGGTTTGGAAATACAAATATTTTTGACATAAATTTGAATATCTTTTTTAAATACCGTTAGATTTCTGTTTTATTTGATTTAATATTGACGAGGCAACGCTAGTCACCTAACCACGTTGAAATTTTGACAACATTTCACATTGCTTTTTCAAAATTTTCACTTATACTGATATATCAATCAGTACTCAACTTTTGACTTTCAACTTTCAATAACTCGCTCGGATATTGACCGATCGATACGAAACTTTCATTTTCGGCATCAGGGAGTGCATCCGTGACGAACTGCATACCCTGAACCTTCAAATTCGGATTTTTTTGACAGTCTTTCAAAATCGTTTTGGCAATACAAATATTTTTGACATAAATTTGAATATCTTTTTTAAATACCGTTAGATTTCTGTTTTATTTGGTTTAATATTGACGAGGCAATGCTAGTCACCTAACCACGTTAAAATTTTGACAACATTTCACATTGGTTTTTCAAAATTTTCACTTACACTGATATATCAATCAGTACTCAATTTTTGACTTTCAACTTTCAATAACTCGCTCGGATATTGACCGATCGATACGAAACTTTCATTTTCGGCATCAGGGAGTGCATCCGTGTCGAACTGCATACCCTGAACCTTCAAATTCGGATTTTTTGACAGTCTTTCAAAATCGTTTTGGAAATACAAATATTTTTGACATAAATTTGAATATCTTTTTTAAATACCGTTAGATTTCTGTTTTATTTGATTTAATATTGACGAGGCAACGCTAGTCACCTAACCACGTTAAAATTTTGACAACATTTCACATTGCTTTTTCAAAAATTTCACTTATACTGATATATCAATCAGTACTCAACTTTTGACTTTCAACTTTCAATAACTCGCTCGGATATTGACCGATCGATACGAAACTTTCATTTTCGGCATCAGGGAGTGCATCCGTGTCGAACTGCATACCCTGAACCTTCAAATTAGGATTTTTTGACAGTCTTTCAAAATCGTTTTGGAAATACAAATATTTTTGACATAAATTTGAATATCTTTTTTAAATACCGTTAGATTTCTGTTTTATTTGATTTAATATTGACGAGGCAACGCTAGTCACCTAACCACGTTAAAATTTTGACAACATTTCATATTGGTTTTTCAAAATTTTCACCTATACTGATATATCAATCAGTACTCAACTTTTGACTTTCAACTTTCAATAACTCGCTCGAATATTGACCGATCGATACGAAACTTTCATTTTCGGCATCAGGGAGTACATCCGTGTCGAACTGCATACCCTGAACCTTCAAATTCGGATTTTTTTGTCAGTCATTCAAAATCGTTATGGAAATACAAATATTTTTGACATAAATTTGAATATCTTTTTTTAAATACCGTTAGATTTCTGTTTTATTTGGTTTAATATTGACGAGGCAACGCTAGTCATCTAACCACGTTAAAATTTTGACAACATTTCACATTGGTTTTTCAAAATTTTCACTTATACTGATATATCAATCAGTACTCAATTTTTGACTTACAATAACAGGGAGTGCATCCGTGTCGAACTGCATACCCTGAACCTTCCAATTCGGATTTTTTTGACAGTCTTTCAAAATCGTTTTGGAAATACAAATATTTTTGACATGAATTTGAATATCTTTTTTAAATACCGTTAGATTTCTGTTTTATTTGGTTTAATATTGACGAGGCAACGCTTGTCATCTAACCACGTTAAAATTTTGACAAAATTTCACATTGGTTTTTCAAAATTTTCACTTAAACTGATATATCAATCAGTACTCAATTTTTGACTTTCAACTTTCAATAACAGGGAGTGCATCCGTGTCGAACTGCATACCCTGAACCTTCAAATTCGGATTTTTTTGACAGTCTTTCAAAATCGTTTTGGAAATACAAATATTTTTGACATGAATTTGAATATCTTTTTTAAATACCGTTAGATTTCTGTTTTATTTGGTTTAATATTGACGAGGCAATGCTAGTCACCTAACCACGTTAAAATTTTGACAACATTTCACATTGGTTTTTCAAAATTTTCACCTATACTGATATATCAATCAGTACTCAATTTTTGACTTTCAACTTTCAATAACAGGGAGTGCATGCGTGTCGAACTGCATACCCTGAACCTTCAAATTCGGATTTTTATGACAGTCTTTCAAAATCGTTTTGGAAATACAAATATTTTTGACATAAATTTGAATATCTTTTTTAAATACTGTTAGATTTCTGTTTTATTTGATTTAATATTGACGAGGCAATGCTAGTCACCTAACCACATTAAAATTTTGACAACATTTCACATTGGTTTTTCAAAATTTTCACCTATACTGATATATCAATCAGTACTCAATTTTTGACTTTCAACTTTCAATAACTCGCTCGGATATTGACCGATCGATACGAAACTTTCATTTTCGGCATCAAGGAGTGCATCCGTGTCGAATTGCATACCCTGAACCTTCAAATTCGGATTTTTTTGACAGTCTTTCAAAATCGTTTTGGAAATACAAATATTTTTGACATAAATTTGAATATCTTTTTTAAATACCGTTAGATTTCTGTTTTATTTGATTTAATATTGACGAGGCAACGCTAGTCACCTAACCACGTTGAAATTTTGACAACATTTCACATTGCTTTTTCAAAATTTTCACTTATACTGATATATCAATCAGTACTCAACTTTTGACTTTCAACTTTCAATAACTCGCTCGAATATTGACCGATCGATACGAAACTTTCAATTTCGGCATCAGAGAGTGCATCCGTGTCGAACTGCATAGCCTGAACCTTCAAATTCGGATTTTTTTGTCAGTCATTCAAAATCGTTATGGAAATACAAATATTTTTGACATAAATTTGAATATCTTTTTTAAATACCGTTAGATTTCTGTTTTATTTGGTTTAATATTGACGAGGCAACGCTAGTCATCTAACCACGTTAAAATTTTGACAACATTTCACATTGGTTTTTCAAAATTTTCACTTATACTGATATATCAATCAGTACTCAATTTTTGACTTACAACTTTCAATAACAGGGAGTGCATCCGTGTCGAACTGCATACCCTGAACCTTCAAATTCGGATTTTTTTGACAGTCTTTCAAAATCGTTTTGGAAATACAAATATTTTTGACATAAATTTGAATATCTTTTTAAATACCGTTAGATTTCTGTTTTATTTGATTTAATATTGACGAGGCAATGCTAGTCACCTAACCACGTTAAAATTTTGACAACATTTCACATTGGTTTTTCAAAATTTTCACCTATACTGATATATCAAACAGTACTCAATTTTTGACTTTCAACTTTCAATACCTCGCTCGGATATTGACCGATCGATACGAAACTTTCATTTTCGGCATCAGGGAGTGCATCCGTGGCGAACTGCATACCCTGAACCTTCAAATTCGGATTTTTTTGACAGTCTTTCAAAATCGTTTTGGAAATACAAATATTTTTGACATAAATTTGAATATCTTTTTTAAATACCGTTAGATTTCTGTTTTATTTGGTTTAATATTGACGAGGTAACGCTAGTCACCTAACCACGTTAAAATTTTGACAACATTTCACATGGGTTTTTCAAAATTTTCACTTATACTGATATATCAATCAGTACTCAATTTTTGACTTTCAACTTTCAATACCTCGCTCTGATATTGACCGATCGATACGAAACTTTCATTTTCGGCATCAGGGAGTGCATCCGTGTCGAACTGCATACCCTGAACCTTCAAATTCGGATTTTTTTGACAGTCTTTCAAAATCGGTTTGGAAATACAAATATTTTTGACATAAATTTGAATATCTTTTTTAAATACCGTTAGATTTCTGTTTTATTTGATTAAATATTGACGAGGCAACGCTAGTCACCTAACCACGTTGAAATTTTGACAACATTTCACATTGCTTTTTCAAAATTTTCACTTATACTGATATATCAATCAGTACTCAACTTTTGACTTTCAACTTTCAATAACTCGCTCGGATATTGACCGATCGATACGAAACTTTCATTTTCGGCATCAGGGAGTGCATCCGTGTCGAACTGCATACCCTGAACCTTCAAATTCGGATTTTTTTGACAGTCTTTCAAACTCGTTTTGGAAATACAAATATTTTTGACATAAATTTGAATATCTTTTTTAAATACCGTTAGATTTCTGTTTTATTTGGTTTAATATTGACGAGGCAACGCTAGTCTTCTAACCACGTTAAAATTTTGACAAAATTTCACATTGGTTTTTCAAAATTTTCACTTAAACTGATATATCAATCAGTACTCAATTTTTGACTTTCAACTTTCAATACCTCGCTCTGATATTGACCGATCGATACGAAACTTTCATTTTCGGCATCAGGGAGTGCATCCGTGTCGAACTGCATACCCTGAACCTTCAAATTAGGATTTTTTTGACAGTGTTTCAAAATCGTTTTGGAAATACAAATATTTTTGACATAAATTTGAATATCTTTTTTAAATACCGTTAGATTTCTGTTTTATTTGGTTTAATATTGACGAGGCAACGCTAGTCATCTAACCACGTTAAAATTTTGACAACATTTCACATTGGTTTTTCAAAATTTTCACTTATACTGATATATCAATCAGTACTCAATTTTTGACTTTCAACTTTCAATACCTCGCTCTGATATTGACCGATCGATACGAAACTTTCATTTTCGGCATCAGGGAGTGCATCCGTGTCGAACTGCATACCCTGAACCTTCAAATTCGGATTTTTTTAACAGTCTTTCAAAATCGTTTTGGAAATACAAATATTTTTGACATAAATTTGAATATCTTTTTTAAATACTGTTAGATTTCTGTTTTATTTGGTTTAATATTGACGAGGCAATGCTAGTCACCTAACCACGTTAAAATTTTGACAACATTTTACATTGGTTTTTCAAAATTTTCACCTATACTGATATATCAATCAGTACTCAATTTTTGACTTACAACTTTCAATAACATGGAGTGCATCCGTGTCGAACTGCATACCCTGAACCTTCAAATTCGGATTTTTTTGACAGTCTTTCAAAATCGTTTTGGAAATACAAATATTTTTGACATAAATTTGAATTTCTGTTTTAAATACCGTTAGATTTCTGTTTTATTTGGTTTAATATTGACGAGGCAATGCTAGTCACCTAACCACGTTAAAATTTTGACAACATTTCACATTGGTTTTTCAAAATTTTCACTTATACTGATATATCAATCAGTACTCAATTTTTGACTTTCAACTTTCAATACCTCGCTCGGATATTGACCGATCGATACGAAACTTTCATTTTCGGCATCAGGGAGTGCATCCGTGTCGAACTGCATACCCTGAACCTTCAAATTCGGATTTTTTTGACAGTCTTTCAAAATCGTTTTGGAAATACAAATATTTTTGACATAAATTTGAATATCTTTTTTAAATACCGTTAGATTTCTGTTTTATTTGGTTTAATATTGACGAGGCAATGCTAGTCACCTACCCACGTTAAAATTTTGACAACATTTCACATTGGTTTTTCAAAATTTTCACTTATACTGATATATCAATCAGTACTCAATTTTTGACTTTCAACTTTCACTAACTCGCTCGGATATTGACCGATCGATACGAAACTTTCATTTTCGGCATCAGGGAGTGCATCCGTGGCGAACTGCATACCCTGAACCTTCAAATTCGGATTTTTTTGACAGTCTTTCAAAATCGTTTTGGAAATACAAATATTTTTGACATAAATTTGAATATCTTTTTTAAATACCGTTAGATTTCTGTTTTATTTGGTTTAATATTGACGAGGTAACGCTAGTCACCTAACCACGTTAAAATTTTGACAACATTTCACATGGGTTTTTCAAAATTTTCACTTATACTGATATATCAATCAGTACTCAATTTTTGACTTTCAACTTTCAATACCTCGCTCTGATATTGACCGATCGATACGAAACTTTCATTTTCGGCATCAGGGAGTGCATCCGTGTCGAACTGCATACCCTGAACCTTCAAATTCGGATTTTTTTGACAGTCTTTCAAAATCGTTTTGGAAATACAAATAGTTTTGACATAAATTTGAATATCTTTTTTAAATACCGTTATATTTCTGTTTTATTTGGTTTAATATTGACGAGGCAATGCTAGTCACCTAACCACGTTAAAATTTTGACAACATTTCACATTGGTTTTTCAAAATTTTCACTTATACTGATGTATCAATCAGTACTCAATTTTTGACTTTCAACTTTGAATAACTCCCTCGGATATTGACCGATCGATACGAAACTTTCATTTTCGGCATCAGGGAGTGCATCCGTGTCGAACTGCATACCCTGAACCTTCAAATTCGGATTTTTTGACAGTCATTCAAAATCGTTTTGGAAATACAAATATTTTTGACATAAATTTGAATATCTTTTTTAAATACCGTTAGATTTCTGTTTTATTTGGTTTAATATTGACGAGGCAATGCTAGTCACCTAACCACGTTAAAATTTTGACAACATTTCACATTGGTTTTTCAAAATTTTCACCTATACTGATATATCAAACAGTACTCAATTTTTGACTTTCAACTTTCAATACCTCGCTCGGATATTGACCGATCGATACGAAACTTTCATTTTCGGCATCAGGGAGTGCATCCGTGGCGAACTGCATACCCTGAACCTTCAAATTCGGATTTTTTTGACAGTCTTTCAAAATCGTTTTGGAAATACAAATATTTTTGACATAAATTTGAATATCTTTTTTAAATACCGTTAGATTTCTGTTTTATTTGGTTTAATATTGACGAGGTAACGCTAGTCACCTAACCACGTTAAAATTTTGACAACATTTCACATGGGTTTTTCAAAATTTTCATTTATACTGATATATCAATCAGTACTCAATTTTTGACTTTCAACTTTCAATACCTCGCTCTGATATTGACCGATCGATACGAAACTTTCATTTTCGGCATCAGGGAGTGCATCCGTGTCGAACTGCATACCCTGAACCTTCAAATTCGGATTTTTTTGACAGTCTTTCAAACTCGTTTTGGAAATACAAATATTTTTGACATAAATTTGAATATCTTTTTTAAATACCGTTAGATTTCTGTTTTATTTGGTTTAATATTGACGAGGCAACGCTAGTCTTCTAACCACGTTAAAATTTTGACAAAATTTCACATTGGTTTTTCAAAATTTTCACTTAAACTGATATATCAATCAGTACTCAATTTTTGACTTTCAACTTTCAATACCTCGCTCTGATATTGACCGATCGATACGAAACTTTCATTTTCGGCATCAGGGAGTGCATCCGTGTCGAACTGCATACCCTGAACCTTCAAATTAGGATTTTTTTGACAGTGTTTCAAAATCGTTTTGGAAATACAAATATTTTTGACATAAATTTGAATATCTTTTTTAAATACCGTTAGATTTCTGTTTTATTTGGTTTAATATTGACGAGGCAACGCTAGTCATCTAACCACGTTAAAATTTTGACAACATTTCACATTGGTTTTTCAAAATTTTCACTTATACTGATATATCAATCAGTACTCAATTTTTGACTTTCAACTTTCAATACCTCGCTCTGATATTGACCGATCGATACGAAACTTTCATTTTCGGCATCAGGGAGTGCATCCGTGTCGAACTGCATACCCTGAACCTTCAAATTCGGATTTTTTTAACAGTCTTTCAAAATCGTTTTGGAAATACAAATATTTTTGACATAAATTTGAATATCTTTTTTAAATACTGTTAGATTTCTGTTTTATTTGGTTTAATATTGACGAGGCAATGCTAGTCACCTAACCACGTTAAAATTTTGACAACATTTTACATTGGTTTTTCAAAATTTTCACCTATACTGATATATCAATCAGTACTCAATTTTTGACTTACAACTTTCAATAACATGGAGTGCATCCGTGTCGAACTGCATACCCTGAACCTTCAAATTCGGATTTTTTTGACAGTCTTTCAAAATCGTTTTGGAAATACAAATATTTTTGACATAAATTTGAATTTCTGTTTTAAATACCGTTAGATTTCTGTTTTATTTGGTTTAATATTGACGAGGCAATGCTAGTCACCTAACCACGTTAAAATTTTGACAACATTTCACATTGGTTTTTCAAAATTTTCACTTATACTGATATATCAATCAGTACTCAATTTTTGACTTTCAACTTTCAATACCTCGCTCGGATATTGACCGATCGATACGAAACTTTCATTTTCGGCATCAGGGAGTGCATCCGTGTCGAACTGCATACCCTGAACCTTCAAATTCGGATTTTTTTGACAGTCTTTCAAAATCGTTTTGGAAATACAAATATTTTTGACATAAATTTGAATATCTTTTTTAAATACCGTTAGATTTCTGTTTTATTTGGTTTAATATTGACGAGGCAATGCTAGTCACCTACCCACGTTAAAATTTTGACAACATTTCACATTGGTTTTTCAAAATTTTCACTTATACTGATATATCAATCAGTACTCAATTTTTGACTTTCAACTTTCACTAACTCGCTCGGATATTGACCGATCGATACGAAACTTTCATTTTCGGCATCAGGGAGTGCATCCGTGGCGAACTGCATACCCTGAACCTTCAAATTCGGATTTTTTTGACAGTCTTTCAAAATCGTTTTGGAAATACAAATATTTTTGACATAAATTTGAATATCTTTTTTAAATACCGTTAGATTTCTGTTTTATTTGGTTTAATATTGACGAGGTAACGCTAGTCACCTAACCACGTTAAAATTTTGACAACATTTCACATGGGTTTTTCAAAATTTTCACTTATACTGATATATCAATCAGTACTCAATTTTTGACTTTCAACTTTCAATACCTCGCTCTGATATTGACCGATCGATACGAAACTTTCATTTTCGGCATCAGGGAGTGCATCCGTGTCGAACTGCATACCCTGAACCTTCAAATTCGGATTTTTTGACAGTCTTTCAAAATCGGTTTGGAAATACAAATATTTTTGACATAAATTTGAATATCTTTTTTAAATACCGTTAGATTTCTGTTTTATTTGATTAAATATTGACGAGGCAACGCTAGTCACCTAACCACGTTGAAATTTTGACAACATTTCACATTGCTTTTTCAAAATTTTCACTTATACTGATATATCAATCAGTACTCAACTTTTGACTTTCAACTTTCAATAACTCGCTCGGATATTGACCGATCGATACGAAACTTTCATTTTCGGCATCAGGGAGTGCATCCGTGTCGAACTGCATACCCTGAACCTTCAAATTCGGATTTTTTTGACAGTCTTTCAAACTCGTTTTGGAAATACAAATATTTTTGACATAAATTTGAATATCTTTTTTAAATACCGTTAGATTTCTGTTTTATTTGGTTTAATATTGACGAGGCAACGCTAGTCTTCTAACCACGTTAAAATTTTGACAAAATTTCACATTGGTTTTTCAAAATTTTCACTTAAACTGATATATCAATCAGTACTCAATTTTTGACTTTCAACTTTCAATACCTCGCTCTGATATTGACCGATCGATACGAAACTTTCATTTTCGGCATCAGGGAGTGCATCCGTGTCGAACTGCATACCCTGAACCTTCAAATTAGGATTTTTTTGACAGTGTTTCAAAATCGTTTTGGAAATACAAATATTTTTGACATAAATTTGAATATCTTTTTTAAATACCGTTAGATTTCTGTTTTATTTGGTTTAATATTGACGAGGCAACGCTAGTCATCTAACCACGTTAAAATTTTGACAACATTTCACATTGGTTTTTCAAAATTTTCACTTATACTGATATATCAATCAGTACTCAATTTTTGACTTTCAACTTTCAATACCTCGCTCTGATATTGACCGATCGATACGAAACTTTCATTTTCGGCATCAGGGAGTGCATCCGTGTCGAACTGCATACCCTGAACCTTCAAATTCGGATTTTTTTAACAGTCTTTCAAAATCGTTTTGGAAATACAAATATTTTTGACATAAATTTGAATATCTTTTTTAAATACTGTTAGATTTCTGTTTTATTTGGTTTAATATTGACGAGGCAATGCTAGTCACCTAACCACGTTAAAATTTTGACAACATTTTACATTGGTTTTTCAAAATTTTCACCTATACTGATATATCAATCAGTACTCAATTTTTGACTTACAACTTTCAATAACATGGAGTGCATCCGTGTCGAACTGCATACCCTGAACCTTCAAATTCGGATTTTTTTGACAGTCTTTCAAAATCGTTTTGGAAATACAAATATTTTTGACATAAATTTGAATTTCTGTTTTAAATATCGTTAGATTTCTGTTTTATTTGGTTTAATATTGACGAGGCAATGCTAGTCACCTAACCACGTTAAAATTTTGACAACATTTCACATTGGTTTTTCAAAATTTTCACTTATACTGATATATCAATCAGTACTCAATTTTTGACTTTCAACTTTCAATACCTCGCTCGGATATTGACCGATCGATACGAAACTTTCATTTTCGGCATCAGGGAGTGCATCCGTGTCGAACTGCATACCCTGAACCTTCAAATTCGGATTTTTTTGACAGTCTTTCAAAATCGTTTTGGAAATACAAATATTTTTGACATAAATTTGAATATCTTTTTTAAATACCGTTAGATTTCTGTTTTATTTGGTTTAATATTGACGAGGCAATGCTAGTCACCTACCCACGTTAAAATTTTGACAACATTTCACATTGGTTTTTCAAAATTTTCACTTATACTGATATATCAATCAGTACTCAATTTTTGACTTTCAACTTTCACTAACTCGCTCGGATATTGACCGATCGATACGAAACTTTCATTTTCGGCATCAGGGAGTGCATCCGTGTCGAACTGCATACCCTGAACCTTTAAATTCGGATTTTTTTGACAGTCTTTCAAAATCGGTTTGGAAATACAAATATTTTTGACATAAATTTGAATATCTTTTTTAAATACCGTTAGATTTCTGTTTTATTTGATTTAATATTGACGAGGCAACGCTAGTCACCTAACCACGTTGAAATTTTGACAACATTTCACATTGCTTTTTCAAAATTTTCACTTATACTGATATATCAATCAGTACTCAACTTTTGACTTTCAACTTTCAATAACTCGCTCGGATATTGACCGATCGATACGAAACTTTCATTTTCGGCATCAGGGAGTGCATCCGTGACGAACTGCATACCCTGAACCTTCAAATTCGGATTTTTTTGACAGTCTTTCAAAATCGTTTTGGCAATACAAATATTTTTGACATAAATTTGAATATCTTTTTTAAATACCGTTAGATTTCTGTTTTATTTGGTTTAATATTGACGAGGCAATGCTAGTCACCTAACCACGTTAAAATTTTGACAACATTTCACATTGGTTTTTCAAAATTTTCACTTACACTGATATATCAATCAGTACTCAATTTTTGACTTTCAACTTTCAATAACTCGCTCGGATATTGACCGATCGATACGAAACTTTCATTTTCGGCATCAGGGAGTGCATCCGTGTCGAACTGCATACCCTGAACCTTCAAATTCGGATTTTTTGACAGTCTTTCAAAATCGTTTTGGAAATACAAATATTTTTGACATAAATTTGAATATCTTTTTTAAATACCGTTAGATTTCTGTTTTATTTGATTTAATATTGACGAGGCAACGCTAGTCACCTAACCACGTTAAAATTTTGACAACATTTCACATTGCTTTTTCAAAAATTTCACTTATACTGATATATCAATCAGTACTCAACTTTTGACTTTCAACTTTCAATAACTCGCTCGGATATTGACCGATCGATACGAAACTTTCATTTTCGGCATCAGGGAGTGCATCCGTGTCGAACTGCATACCCTGAACCTTCAAATTAGGATTTTTTGACAGTCTTTCAAAATCGTTTTGGAAATACAAATATTTTTGACATAAATTTGAATATCTTTTTTAAATACCGTTAGATTTCTGTTTTATTTGATTTAATATTGACGAGGCAACGCTAGTCACCTAACCACGTTAAAATTTTGACAACATTTCATATTGGTTTTTCAAAATTTTCACCTATACTGATATATCAATCAGTACTCAACTTTTGACTTTCAACTTTCAATAACTCGCTCGAATATTGACCGATCGATACGAAACTTTCATTTTCGGCATCAGGGAGTACATCCGTGTCGAACTGCATACCCTGAACCTTCAAATTCGGATTTTTTTGTCAGTCATTCAAAATCGTTATGGAAATACAAATATTTTTGACATAAATTTGAATATCTTTTTTTAAATACCGTTAGATTTCTGTTTTATTTGGTTTAATATTGACGAGGCAACGCTAGTCATCTAACCACGTTAAAATTTTGACAACATTTCACATTGGTTTTTCAAAATTTTCACTTATACTGATATATCAATCAGTACTCAATTTTTGACTTACAATAACAGGGAGTGCATCCGTGTCGAACTGCATACCCTGAACCTTCCAATTCGGATTTTTTTGACAGTCTTTCAAAATCGTTTTGGAAATACAAATATTTTTGACATGAATTTGAATATCTTTTTTAAATACCGTTAGATTTCTGTTTTATTTGGTTTAATATTGACGAGGCAACGCTTGTCATCTAACCACGTTAAAATTTTGACAAAATTTCACATTGGTTTTTCAAAATTTTCACTTAAACTGATATATCAATCAGTACTCAATTTTTGACTTTCAACTTTCAATAACAGGGAGTGCATCCGTGTCGAACTGCATACCCTGAACCTTCAAATTCGGATTTTTTTGACAGTCTTTCAAAATCGTTTTGGAAATACAAATATTTTTGACATGAATTTGAATATCTTTTTTAAATACCGTTAGATTTCTGTTTTATTTGGTTTAATATTGACGAGGCAATGCTAGTCACCTAACCACGTTAAAATTTTGACAACATTTCACATTGGTTTTTCAAAATTTTCACCTATACTGATATATCAATCAGTACTCAATTTTTGACTTTCAACTTTCAATAACAGGGAGTGCATGCGTGTCGAACTGCATACCCTGAACCTTCAAATTCGGATTTTTATGACAGTCTTTCAAAATCGTTTTGGAAATACAAATATTTTTGACATAAATTTGAATATCTTTTTTAAATACTGTTAGATTTCTGTTTTATTTGATTTAATATTGACGAGGCAATGCTAGTCACCTAACCACATTAAAATTTTGACAACATTTCACATTGGTTTTTCAAAATTTTCACCTATATTGATATATCAATCAGTACTCAATTTTTGACTTTCAACTTTCAATAACTCGCTCGGATATTGACCGATCGATACGAAACTTTCATTTTCGGCATCAAGGAGTGCATCCGTGTCGAATTGCATACCCTGAACCTTCAAATTCGGATTTTTTTGACAGTCTTTCAAAATCGTTTTGGAAATACAAATATTTTTGACATAAATTTGAATATCTTTTTTAAATACCGTTAGATTTCTGTTTTATTTGATTTAATATTGACGAGGCAACGCTAGTCACCTAACCACGTTGAAATTTTGACAACATTTCACATTGCTTTTTCAAAATTTTCACTTATACTGATATATCAATCAGTACTCAACTTTTGACTTTCAACTTTCAATAACTCGCTCGAATATTGACCGATCGATACGAAACTTTCAATTTCGGCATCAGAGAGTGCATCCGTGTCGAACTGCATAGCCTGAACCTTCAAATTCGGATTTTTTTGTCAGTCATTCAAAATCGTTATGGAAATACAAATATTTTTGACATAAATTTGAATATCTTTTTTAAATACCGTTAGATTTCTGTTTTATTTGGTTTAATATTGACGAGGCAACGCTAGTCATCTAACCACGTTAAAATTTTGACAACATTTCACATTGGTTTTTCAAAATTTTCACTTATACTGATATATCAATCAGTACTCAATTTTTGACTTACAACTTTCAATAACAGGGAGTGCATCCGTGTCGAACTGCATACCCTGAACCTTCAAATTCGGATTTTTTTGACAGTCTTTCAAAATCGTTTTGGAAATACAAATATTTTTGACATAAATTTGAATATCTTTTTAAATACCGTTAGATTTCTGTTTTATTTGATTTAATATTGACGAGGCAATGCTAGTCACCTAACCACGTTAAAATTTTGACAACATTTCACATTGGTTTTTCAAAATTTTCACCTATACTGATATATCAAACAGTACTCAATTTTTGACTTTCAACTTTCAATACCTCGCTCGGATATTGACCGATCGATACGAAACTTTCATTTTCGGCATCAGGGAGTGCATCCGTGGCGAACTGCATACCCTGAACCTTCAAATTCGGATTTTTTTGACAGTCTTTCAAAATCGTTTTGGAAATACAAATATTTTTGACATAAATTTGAATATCTTTTTTAAATACCGTTAGATTTCTGTTTTATTTGGTTTAATATTGACGAGGTAACGCTAGTCACCTAACCACGTTAAAATTTTGACAACATTTCACATGGGTTTTTCAAAATTTTCACTTATACTGATATATCAATCAGTACTCAATTTTTGACTTTCAACTTTCAATACCTCGCTCTGATATTGACCGATCGATACGAAACTTTCATTTTCGGCATCAGGGAGTGCATCCGTGTCGAACTGCATACCCTGAACCTTCAAATTCGGATTTTTTTGACAGTCTTTCAAAATCGGTTTGGAAATACAAATATTTTTGACATAAATTTGAATATCTTTTTTAAATACCGTTAGATTTCTGTTTTATTTGATTAAATATTGACGAGGCAACGCTAGTCACCTAACCACGTTGAAATTTTGACAACATTTCACATTGCTTTTTCAAAATTTTCACTTATACTGATATATCAATCAGTACTCAACTTTTGACTTTCAACTTTCAATAACTCGCTCGGATATTGACCGATCGATACGAAACTTTCATTTTCGGCATCAGGGAGTGCATCCGTGTCGAACTGCATACCCTGAACCTTCAAATTCGGATTTTTTTGACAGTCTTTCAAACTCGTTTTGGAAATACAAATATTTTTGACATAAATTTGAATATCTTTTTTAAATACCGTTAGATTTCTGTTTTATTTGGTTTAATATTGACGAGGCAACGCTAGTCTTCTAACCACGTTAAAATTTTGACAACATTTCACATTGGTTTTTCAAAATTTTCACCTATACTGATATATCAATCAGTACTCAATTTTTGACTTTCAACTTTCAATAACTCGCTCGGATATTGACCGATCGATACGAAACTTTCATTTTCGGCATCAAGGAGTGCATCCGTGTCGAATTGCATACCCTGAACCTTCAAATTAGGATTTTTTTGACAGTCTTTCAAAATCGTTTTGGAAATACAAATATTTTTGACATAAATTTGAATATCTTTTTTAAATACCGTTAGATTTCTGTTTTATTTGGTTTAATATTGACGAGGTAACGCTAGTCACCTAACCACGTTAAAATTTTGACAACATTTCACATTGGTTTTTCAAAATTTTCACTTATACTGATATATCAATCAGTACTCAATTTTTGACTTTCAACTTTCAATACCTCGCTCGGATATTGACCGATCGATACGAAACTTTCATTTTCGGCATCAGGGAGTGCATCCGTGTCGAACTGCATACCCTGAACCTTCAAATTCGGATTTTTTTGACAGTCTTTCAAACTCGTTTTGGAAATACAAATATTTTTGACATAAATTTGAATATCTTTTTTAAATACCGTTAGATTTCTGTTTTATTTGGTTTAATATTGACGAGGCAACGCTAGTCACCTAACCACGTTGAAATTTTGACAACATTTCACATTGCTTTTTCAAAATTTTCACTTATACTGATATATCAATCAGTACTCAACTTTTGACTTTCAACTTTCAATAACTCGCTCGGATATTGACCGATCGATACGAAACTTTCATTTTCGGCATCAGGGAGTGCATCCGTGTCGAACTGCATACCCTGAACTTTCAAATTCGGATTTTTTTGACAGTCTTTCAAACTCGTTTTGGAAATACAAATATTTTTGACATAAATTTGAATATCTTTTTTAAATACCGTTAGATTTCTGTTTTATTTGGTTTAATATTGACGAGGCAACGCTAGTCTTCTAACCACGTTAAAATTTTGACAACATTTCACATTGGTTTTTCAAAATTTTCACCTATACTGATATATCAATCAGTACTCAATTTTTGACTTTCAACTTTCAATAACTCGCTCGGATATTGACCGATCGATACGAAACTTTCATTTTCGGCATCAGGGAGTGCATCCGTGTCGAACTGCATACCCTGAACCTTCAAATTCGGATCTTTTTGAGAGTCTTTCAAAATCGTTTTGGAAATACAAATATTTTTGACATAAATTTGAATATCTTTTTTAAATACTGTTAGATTTCTGTTTTATTTGGTTTAATATTGACGAGGCAATGCTAGTCACCTAACCACGTTAAAATTTTGACAACATTTCACATTGGTTTTTCAAAATTTTCACTTATACTGATATATCAATCAGTACTCAATTTTTGACTTTCAACTTTCAATACCTCGCTCTGATATTGACCGATCGATACGAAACTTTCATTTTCGGCATCAGGGAGTGCATCTGTGTTGAACTGCATACCCTGAACCTTCAAATTAGGATTTTTTTGACAGTGTTTCAAAATCGTTTTGGAAATACAAATATTTTTGACATAAATTTGAATATCTTTTTTAAATACCGTTAGATTTCTGTTTTATTTGGTTTAATATTGACGAGGCAACGCTAGTCATCTAACCACGTTAAAATTTTGACAACATTTCACATTGGTTTTTCAAAATTTTCACTTGTACTGATATATCAATCAGTACTCAATTTTTGACTTTCAACTTTCAATACCTCGCTCTGATATTGACCGATCGATACGAAACTTTCATTTTCGGCATCAGGGAGTGCATCCGTGTCGAACTGCATACCCTGAACCTTCAAATTCGGATTTTTTTGACAGTCTTTCAAAATCGTTTTGGAAATACAAATATTTTTGACATAAATTTGAATTTCTTTTTTAAATACCGTTAGATTTCTGTTTTATTTGGTTTAATATTGACGAGGCAATGCTAGTCACCTAACCACGTTAAAATTTTGACAACATTTCACATTGGTTTTTCAAAATTTTCACTTATACTGATATATCAATCAGTACTCAATTTTTGACTTTCAACTTTCAATACCTCGCTCGGATATTGACCGATCGATACGAAACTTTCATTTTCGGCATCAGGGAGTGCATCCGTGTCGAACTGCATACCCTGAACCCTCAAATTCGGATTTTTTTGACAGTCTTTCAAAATCGTTTTGGAAATACAAATATTTTTGACATAAATTTGAATATCTTTTTTAAATACCGTTAGATTTCTGTTTTAGTTGGTTTAATATTGACGAGGCAATGCTAGTCACCTAACCACGTTACAATTTAGACAACATTTCACATTGGTTTTTCAAAATTTTCACTTAAACTGATATATCAATCAGTACTCAATTTTTGACTTTCAACTTTCAATTCCTCGCTCGGATATTGACCGATCGATACGAAACTTTCATTTTCGGCATCAGGGAGTGCATCCGTGTCGAACTGCATACCCTGAACCTTCAAATTCGGATTTTTTTGACAGTCTTTCAAAATCGTTTTGGAAATACAAATATTTTTGACATAAATTTGAATATCTTTTTAAATACCGTTAGATTTCTGTTTTATTTGGTTTAATATTGACGAGGCAATGCTAGTCACCTAACCACGTTAAAACTTTGACAACATTTCACATTGGTTTTTCAAAATTTTCACTTTTACTGATATATCAATCAGTACTCAACTTTTGACTTTCAGCTTTCAATAACTCGCTCGGATATTGACCGATCGATACGAAACTTTCATTTTCGGCATCAAGGAGTGCATCCGTGTCGAATTGCATACCCTGAACCTTCAAATTCGGATTTTTTTGACAGTCATTCAAAATCGTTTTGGAAATACAAATATTTTTGACATAAATTTGAATATCTTTTTTAATACCGTTAGATTTCTGTTTTATTCGGTTTAATATTGACGAGGCAATGCTAGTCACCTAACCACGTTAAAATTTTGACAACAATTAACATTGGTTTTTCAAAATTTTCACATATACTGATATATCAATCAGTACTCAATTTTTGACTTTCAACTTTCAATAACTCGCTCGGATATTGACCGATCGATACGAAACTTTCATTTTCGGCATCAGGGAGTGCATCCGTGTCGAACTGCATACCCTGAACCTTCAAATTCGGATTTTTTTGACAGTCTTTCAAAATCGTTTTGGAAATACAAATATTTTTGACATAAATTTGAATTTCTTTTTTAAATACCGTTAGATTTCTGTTTTATTTGGTTTAATATTGACGAGGCAATGCTAGTCACCTAACCACGTTAAAATTTGACAACATTTCACATTGGTTTTTCAAAATTTTCACTTATACTGATATATCAATCAGTACTCAATTTTTGACTTTCAACTTTCAATACCTCGCTCGGATATTGACTGATCGATACGAAACTTTCATTTTCGGCATCAGGGAGTGCATCCGTGTCGAACTGCATACCCTGAACCCTCAAATTCGGATTTTTTTGACAGTCTTTCAAAATCGTTTTGGAAATACAAATATTTTTGACATAAATTTGAATATCTTTTTAAATACCGTTAGATTTCTGTTTTATTTGGTTTAATATTGACGAGGCAATGCTAGTCACCTAACCACGTTAAAACTTTGACAACATTTCACATTGGTTTTTCAAAATTTTCACTTTTACTGATATATCAATCAGTACTCAACTTTTGACTTTCAGCTTTCAATAACTCGCTCGGATATTGACCGATCGATACGAAACTTTCATTTTCGGCATCAAGGAGTGCATCCGTGTCGAATTGCATACCCTGAACCTTCAAATTCGGATTTTTTTGACAGTCATTCAAAATCGTTTTGGAAATACAAATATTTTTGACATAAATTTGAATATCTTTTTTAATACCGTTAGATTTCTGTTTTATTTGGTTTAATATTGACGAGGCAATGCTAGTCACCTAACCACGTTAAAATTTTGACAACATTTCACATTGGTTTTTAAAAATTTGCACTTATACTGATATATCAATCAGTACTCAATTTTTGACTTTCAACTTTCAATAACTCGCTCGGATATTGACCGATCGATACGAAACTTTCATTTTCGGCATCAGGGAGTGCATCTGTGTTGAACTGCATACCCTGAACCTTCAAATTCGGATTTTTTTGACAGTGTTTCAAAATCGTTTTGGAAATACAAATATTTTTGACATAAATTTGAATATCTTTTTTAATACCGTTAGATTTCTGTTTTATTTGGTTTAATATTGACGAGGCAACGCTAGTCATCTAACCACGTTAAAATTTTGACAACATTTCACATTGGTTTTTCAAAATTTTCACTTATACTGATATATCAATCAGTACTCAATTTTTGACTTTCAACTTTCAATACCTCGCTCTGATATTGACCGATCGATACGAAACTTTCATTTTCGGCATCAGGGAGTGCATCCGTGTCGAACTGCATACCCTGAACCTTCAAATTCGGATTTTTTTGACAGTCTTTCAAACTCGTTTTGGAAATACAAATATTTTTGACATAAATTTGAATATCTTTTTTAAATACCGTTAGATTTCTGTTTTATTTGGTTTAATATTGACGAGGCAACGCTAGTCTTCTAACCACGTTAAAATTTTGACAACATTTCACATTGGTTTTTCAAAATTTTCACCTATACTGATATATCAATCAGTACTCAATTTTTGACTTTCAACTTTCAATAACTCGCTCGGATATTGACCGATCGATACGAAACTTTCATTTTCGGCATCAAGGAGTGCATCCGTGTCGAATTGCATACCCTGAACCTTCAAATTAGGATTTTTTTGACAGTCTTTCAAAATCGTTTTGGAAATACAAATATTTTTGACATAAATTTGAATATCTTTTTTAAATACCGTTAGATTTCTGTTTTATTTGGTTTAATATTGACGAGGTAACGCTAGTCACCTAACCACGTTAAAATTTTGACAACATTTCACATTGGTTTTTCAAAATTTTCACTTATACTGATATATCAATCAGTACTCAATTTTTGACTTTCAACTTTCAATACCTCGCTCGGATATTGACCGATCGATACGAAACTTTCATTTTCGGCATCAGGGAGTGCATCCGTGTCGAACTGCATACCCTGAACCTTCAAATTCGGATTTTTTTGACAGTCTTTCAAACTCGTTTTGGAAATACAAATATTTTTGACATAAATTTGAATATCTTTTTTAAATACCGTTAGATTTCTGTTTTATTTGGTTTAATATTGACGAGGCAACGCTAGTCACCTAACCACGTTGAAATTTTGACAACATTTCACATTGCTTTTTCAAAATTTTCACTTATACTGATATATCAATCAGTACTCAACTTTTGACTTTCAACTTTCAATAACTCGCTCGGATATTGACCGATCGATACGAAACTTTCATTTTCGGCATCAGGGAGTGCATCCGTGTCGAACTGCATACCCTGAACTTTCAAATTCGGATTTTTTTGACAGTCTTTCAAACTCGTTTTGGAAATACAAATATTTTTGACATAAATTTGAATATCTTTTTTAAATACCGTTAGATTTCTGTTTTATTTGGTTTAATATTGACGAGGCAACGCTAGTCTTCTAACCACGTTAAAATTTTGACAACATTTCACATTGGTTTTTCAAAATTTTCACCTATACTGATATATCAATCAGTACTCAATTTTTGACTTTCAACTTTCAATAACTCGCTCGGATATTGACCGATCGATACGAAACTTTCATTTTCGGCATCAGGGAGTGCATCCGTGTCGAACTGCATACCCTGAACCTTCAAATTCGGATCTTTTTGAGAGTCTTTCAAAATCGTTTTGGAAATACAAATATTTTTGACATAAATTTGAATATCTTTTTTAAATACTGTTAGATTTCTGTTTTATTTGGTTTAATATTGACGAGGCAATGCTAGTCACCTAACCACGTTAAAATTTTGACAACATTTCACATTGGTTTTTCAAAATTTTCACTTATACTGATATATCAATCAGTACTCAATTTTTGACTTTCAACTTTCAATACCTCGCTCTGATATTGACCGATCGATACGAAACTTTCATTTTCGGCATCAGGGAGTGCATCTGTGTTGAACTGCATACCCTGAACCTTCAAATTAGGATTTTTTTGACAGTGTTTCAAAATCGTTTTGGAAATACAAATATTTTTGACATAAATTTGAATATCTTTTTTAAATACCGTTAGATTTCTGTTTTATTTGGTTTAATATTGACGAGGCAACGCTAGTCATCTAACCACGTTAAAATTTTGACAACATTTCACATTGGTTTTTCAAAATTTTCACTTGTACTGATATATCAATCAGTACTCAATTTTTGACTTTCAACTTTCAATACCTCGCTCTGATATTGACCGATCGATACGAAACTTTCATTTTCGGCATCAGGGAGTGCATCCGTGTCGAACTGCATACCCTGAACCTTCAAATTCGGATTTTTTTGACAGTCTTTCAAAATCGTTTTGGAAATACAAATATTTTTGACATAAATTTGAATTTCTTTTTTAAATACCGTTAGATTTCTGTTTTATTTGGTTTAATATTGACGAGGCAATGCTAGTCACCTAACCACGTTAAAATTTTGACAACATTTCACATTGGTTTTTCAAAATTTTCACTTATACTGATATATCAATCAGTACTCAATTTTTGACTTTCAACTTTCAATACCTCGCTCGGATATTGACCGATCGATACGAAACTTTCATTTTCGGCATCAGGGAGTGCATCCGTGTCGAACTGCATACCCTGAACCCTCAAATTCGGATTTTTTTGACAGTCTTTCAAAATCGTTTTGGAAATACAAATATTTTTGACATAAATTTGAATATCTTTTTTAAATACCGTTAGATTTCTGTTTTAGTTGGTTTAATATTGACGAGGCAATGCTAGTCACCTAACCACGTTACAATTTAGACAACATTTCACATTGGTTTTTCAAAATTTTCACTTAAACTGATATATCAATCAGTACTCAATTTTTGACTTTCAACTTTCAATTCCTCGCTCGGATATTGACCGATCGATACGAAACTTTCATTTTCGGCATCAGGGAGTGCATCCGTGTCGAACTGCATACCCTGAACCTTCAAATTCGGATTTTTTTGACAGTCTTTCAAAATCGTTTTGGAAATACAAATATTTTTGACATAAATTTGAATATCTTTTTAAATACCGTTAGATTTCTGTTTTATTTGGTTTAATATTGACGAGGCAATGCTAGTCACCTAACCACGTTAAAACTTTGACAACATTTCACATTGGTTTTTCAAAATTTTCACTTTTACTGATATATCAATCAGTACTCAACTTTTGACTTTCAGCTTTCAATAACTCGCTCGGATATTGACCGATCGATACGAAACTTTCATTTTCGGCATCAAGGAGTGCATCCGTGTCGAATTGCATACCCTGAACCTTCAAATTCGGATTTTTTTGACAGTCATTCAAAATCGTTTTGGAAATACAAATATTTTTGACATAAATTTGAATATCTTTTTTAATACCGTTAGATTTCTGTTTTATTCGGTTTAATATTGACGAGGCAATGCTAGTCACCTAACCACGTTAAAATTTTGACAACAATTAACATTGGTTTTTCAAAATTTTCACATATACTGATATATCAATCAGTACTCAATTTTTGACTTTCAACTTTCAATAACTCGCTCGGATATTGACCGATCGATACGAAACTTTCATTTTCGGCATCAGGGAGTGCATCCGTGTCGAACTGCATACCCTGAACCTTCAAATTCGGATTTTTTTGACAGTCTTTCAAAATCGTTTTGGAAATACAAATATTTTTGACATAAATTTGAATTTCTTTTTTAAATACCGTTAGATTTCTGTTTTATTTGGTTTAATATTGACGAGGCAATGCTAGTCACCTAACCACGTTAAAATTTGACAACATTTCACATTGGTTTTTCAAAATTTTCACTTATACTGATATATCAATCAGTACTCAATTTTTGACTTTCAACTTTCAATACCTCGCTCTGATATTGACCGATCGATACGAAACTTTCATTTTCGGCATCAGGGAGTGCATCCGTGTCGAACTGCATACCCTGAACCTTCAAATTCGGATTTTTTTGACAGTCTTTCAAACTCGTTTTGGAAATACAAATATTTTTGACATAAATTTGAATATCTTTTTTAAATACCGTTAGATTTCTGTTTTATTTGGTTTAATATTGACGAGGCAACGCTAGTCTTCTAACCACGTTAAAATTTTGACAACATTTCACATTGGTTTTTCAAAATTTTCACCTATACTGATATATCAATCAGTACTCAATTTTTGACTTTCAACTTTCAATAACTCGCTCGGATATTGACCGATCGATACGAAACTTTCATTTTCGGCATCAAGGAGTGCATCCGTGTCGAATTGCATACCCTGAACCTTCAAATTAGGATTTTTTTGACAGTCTTTCAAAATCGTTTTGGAAATACAAATATTTTTGACATAAATTTGAATATCTTTTTTAAATACCGTTAGATTTCTGTTTTATTTGGTTTAATATTGACGAGGTAACGCTAGTCACCTAACCACGTTAAAATTTTGACAACATTTCACATTGGTTTTTCAAAATTTTCACTTATACTGATATATCAATCAGTACTCAATTTTTGACTTTCAACTTTCAATACCTCGCTCGGATATTGACCGATCGATACGAAACTTTCATTTTCGGCATCAGGGAGTGCATCCGTGTCGAACTGCATACCCTGAACCTTCAAATTCGGATTTTTTTGACAGTCTTTCAAACTCGTTTTGGAAATACAAATATTTTTGACATAAATTTGAATATCTTTTTTAAATACCGTTAGATTTCTGTTTTATTTGGTTTAATATTGACGAGGCAACGCTAGTCACCTAACCACGTTGAAATTTTGACAACATTTCACATTGCTTTTTCAAAATTTTCACTTATACTGATATATCAATCAGTACTCAACTTTTGACTTTCAACTTTCAATAACTCGCTCGGATATTGACCGATCGATACGAAACTTTCATTTTCGGCATCAAGGAGTGCATCCGTGTCGAACTGCATACCCTGAACTTTCAAATTCGGATTTTTTTGACAGTCTTTCAAACTCGTTTTGGAAATACAAATATTTTTGACATAAATTTGAATATCTTTTTTAAATACCGTTAGATTTCTGTTTTATTTGGTTTAATATTGACGAGGCAACGCTAGTCTTCTAACCACGTTAAAATTTTGACAACATTTCACATTGGTTTTTCAAAATTTTCACCTATACTGATATATCAATCAGTACTCAATTTTTGACTTTCAACTTTCAATAACTCGCTCGGATATTGACCGATCGATACGAAACTTTCATTTTCGGCATCAGGGAGTGCATCCGTGTCGAACTGCATACCCTGAACCTTCAAATTCGGATCTTTTTGAGAGTCTTTCAAAATCGTTTTGGAAATACAAATATTTTTGACATAAATTTGAATATCTTTTTTAAATACTGTTAGATTTCTGTTTTATTTGGTTTAATATTGACGAGGCAATGCTAGTCACCTAACCACGTTAAAATTTTGACAACATTTCACATTGGTTTTTCAAAATTTTCACTTATACTGATATATCAATCAGTACTCAATTTTTGACTTTCAACTTTCAATACCTCGCTCTGATATTGACCGATCGATACGAAACTTTCATTTTCGGCATCAGGGAGTGCATCTGTGTTGAACTGCATACCCTGAACCTTCAAATTAGGATTTTTTTGACAGTGTTTCAAAATCGTTTTGGAAATACAAATATTTTTGACATAAATTTGAATATCTTTTTTAAATACCGTTAGATTTCTGTTTTATTTGGTTTAATATTGACGAGGCAACGCTAGTCATCTAACCACGTTAAAATTTTGACAACATTTCACATTGGTTTTTCAAAATTTTCACTTGTACTGATATATCAATCAGTACTCAATTTTTGACTTTCAACTTTCAATACCTCGCTCTGATATTGACCGATCGATACGAAACTTTCATTTTCGGCATCAGGGAGTGCATCCGTGTCGAACTGCATACCCTGAACCTTCAAATTCGGATTTTTTTGACAGTCTTTCAAAATCGTTTTGGAAATACAAATATTTTTGACATAAATTTGAATTTCTTTTTTAAATACCGTTAGATTTCTGTTTTATTTGGTTTAATATTGACGAGGCAATGCTAGTCACCTAACCACGTTAAAATTTTGACAACATTTCACATTGGTTTTTCAAAATTTTCACTTATACTGATATATCAATCAGTACTCAATTTTTGACTTTCAACTTTCAATACCTCGCTCGGATATTGACCGATCGATACGAAACTTTCATTTTCGGCATCAGGGAGTGCATCCGTGTCGAACTGCATACCCTGAACCCTCAAATTCGGATTTTTTTGACAGTCTTTCAAAATCGTTTTGGAAATACAAATATTTTTGACATAAATTTGAATATCTTTTTTAAATACCGTTAGATTTCTGTTTTAGTTGGTTTAATATTGACGAGGCAATGCTAGTCACCTAACCACGTTACAATTTAGACAACATTTCACATTGGTTTTTCAAAATTTTCACTTAAACTGATATATCAATCAGTACTCAATTTTTGACTTTCAACTTTCAATTCCTCGCTCGGATATTGACCGATCGATACGAAACTTTCATTTTCGGCATCAGGGAGTGCATCCGTGTCGAACTGCATACCCTGAACCTTCAAATTCGGATTTTTTTGACAGTCTTTCAAAATCGTTTTGGAAATACAAATATTTTTGACATAAATTTGAATATCTTTTTAAATACCGTTAGATTTCTGTTTTATTTGGTTTAATATTGACGAGGCAATGCTAGTCACCTAACCACGTTAAAACTTTGACAACATTTCACATTGGTTTTTCAAAATTTTCACTTTTACTGATATATCAATCAGTACTCAACTTTTGACTTTCAGCTTTCAATAACTCGCTCGGATATTGACCGATCGATACGAAACTTTCATTTTCGGCATCAAGGAGTGCATCCGTGTCGAATTGCATACCCTGAACCTTCAAATTCGGATTTTTTTGACAGTCATTCAAAATCGTTTTGGAAATACAAATATTTTTGACATAAATTTGAATATCTTTTTTAATACCGTTAGATTTCTGTTTTATTCGGTTTAATATTGACGAGGCAATGCTAGTCACCTAACCACGTTAAAATTTTGACAACAATTAACATTGGTTTTTCAAAATTTTCACATATACTGATATATCAATCAGTACTCAATTTTTGACTTTCAACTTTCAATAACTCGCTCGGATATTGACCGATCGATACGAAACTTTCATTTTCGGCATCAGGGAGTGCATCCGTGTCGAACTGCATACCCTGAACCTTCAAATTCGGATTTTTTTGACAGTCTTTCAAAATCGTTTTGGAAATACAAATATTTTTGACATAAATTTGAATTTCTTTTTTAAATACCGTTAGATTTCTGTTTTATTTGGTTTAATATTGACGAGGCAATGCTAGTCACCTAACCACGTTAAAATTTGACAACATTTCACATTGGTTTTTCAAAATTTTCACTTATACTGATATATCAATCAGTACTCAATTTTTGACTTTCAACTTTCAATACCTCGCTCTGATATTGACCGATCGATACGAAACTTTCATTTTCGGCATCAGGGAGTGCATCCGTGTCGAACTGCATACCCTGAACCTTCAAATTCGGATTTTTTTGACAGTCTTTCAAACTCGTTTTGGAAATACAAATATTTTTGACATAAATTTGAATATCTTTTTTAAATACCGTTAGATTTCTGTTTTATTTGGTTTAATATTGACGAGGCAACGCTAGTCTTCTAACCACGTTAAAATTTTGACAACATTTCACATTGGTTTTTCAAAATTTTCACCTATACTGATATATCAATCAGTACTCAATTTTTGACTTTCAACTTTCAATAACTCGCTCGGATATTGACCGATCGATACGAAACTTTCATTTTCGGCATCAAGGAGTGCATCCGTGTCGAATTGCATACCCTGAACCTTCAAATTAGGATTTTTTTGACAGTCTTTCAAAATCGTTTTGGAAATACAAATATTTTTGACATAAATTTGAATATCTTTTTTAAATACCGTTAGATTTCTGTTTTATTTGGTTTAATATTGACGAGGTAACGCTAGTCACCTAACCACGTTAAAATTTTGACAACATTTCACATTGGTTTTTCAAAATTTTCACTTATACTGATATATCAATCAGTACTCAATTTTTGACTTTCAACTTTCAATACCTCGCTCGGATATTGACCGATCGATACGAAACTTTCATTTTCGGCATCAGGGAGTGCATCCGTGTCGAACTGCATACCCTGAACCTTCAAATTCGGATTTTTTTGACAGTCTTTCAAACTCGTTTTGGAAATACAAATATTTTTGACATAAATTTGAATATCTTTTTTAAATACCGTTAGATTTCTGTTTTATTTGGTTTAATATTGACGAGGCAACGCTAGTCACCTAACCACGTTGAAATTTTGACAACATTTCACATTGCTTTTTCAAAATTTTCACTTATACTGATATATCAATCAGTACTCAACTTTTGACTTTCAACTTTCAATAACTCGCTCGGATATTGACCGATCGATACGAAACTTTCATTTTCGGCATCAGGGAGTGCATCCGTGTCGAACTGCATACCCTGAACCTTCAAATTCGGATTTTTTTGACAGTCTTTCAAAATCGTTTTGGAAATACAAATATTTTTGACATAAATTTGAATTTCTTTTTTAAATACCGTTAGATTTCTGTTTTATTTGGTTTAATATTGACGAGGCAATGCTAGTCACCTAACCACGTTAAAATTTGACAACATTTCACATTGGTTTTTCAAAATTTTCACTTATACTGATATATCAATCAGTACTCAATTTTTGACTTTCAACTTTCAATACCTCGCTCGGATATTGACTGATCGATACGAAACTTTCATTTTCGGCATCAGGGAGTGCATCCGTGTCGAACTGCATACCCTGAACCCTCAAATTCGGATTTTTTTGACAGTCTTTCAAAATCGTTTTGGAAATACAAATATTTTTGACATAAATTTGAATATCTTTTTAAATACCGTTAGATTTCTGTTTTATTTGGTTTAATATTGACGAGGCAATGCTAGTCACCTAACCACGTTAAAACTTTGACAACATTTCACATTGGTTTTTCAAAATTTTCACTTTTACTGATATATCAATCAGTACTCAACTTTTGACTTTCAGCTTTCAATAACTCGCTCGGATATTGACCGATCGATACGAAACTTTCATTTTCGGCATCAAGGAGTGCATCCGTGTCGAATTGCATACCCTGAACCTTCAAATTCGGATTTTTTTGACAGTCATTCAAAATCGTTTTGGAAATACAAATATTTTTGACATAAATTTGAATATCTTTTTTAATACCGTTAGATTTCTGTTTTATTTGGTTTAATATTGACGAGGCAATGCTAGTCACCTAACCACGTTAAAATTTTGACAACATTTCACATTGGTTTTTAAAAATTTGCACTTATACTGATATATCAATCAGTACTCAATTTTTGACTTTCAACTTTCAATAACTCGCTCGGATATTGACCGATCGATACGAAACTATCATTTTCGGCATCAGGGAGTGCATCTGTGTTGAACTGCATACCCTGAACCTTCAAATTCGGATTTTTTTGACAGTGTTTCAAAATCGTTTTGGAAATACAAATATTTTTGACATAAATTTGAATATCTTTTTTAATACCGTTAGATTTCTGTTTTATTTGGTTTAATATTGACGAGGCAACGCTAGTCATCTAACCACGTTAAAATTTTGACAACATTTCACATTGGTTTTTCAAAATTTTCACTTATACTGATATATCAATCAGTACTCAATTTTTGACTTTCAACTTTCAATACCTCGCTCTGATATTGACCGATCGATACGAAACTTTCATTTTCGGCATCAGGGAGTGCATCCGTGTCGAACTGCATACCCTGAACCTTCAAATTCGGATTTTTTTGACAGTCTTTCAAAATCGTTTTGGAAATACAAATATTTTTGACATAAATTTGAATATCTTTTTAAATACCGTTAGATTTCTGTTTTATTTGGTTTAATATTGACGAGGCAATGCTAGTCACCTAACCACGTTAAAACTTTGACAACATTTCACATTGGTTTTTCAAAATTTTCACTTTTACTGATATATCAATCAGTACTCAACTTTTGACTTTCAGCTTTCAATAACTCGCTCGGATATTGACCGATCGATACGAAACTTTCATTTTCGGCATCAAGGAGTGCATCCGTGTCGAATTGCATACCCTGAACCTTCAAATTCGGATTTTTTTGACAGTCTTTCAAAATCGTTTTGGAAATACAAATATTTTTGACATAAATTTGAATATCTTTTTTAAATACCGTTAGATTTCTGTTTTATTTGGTTTAATATTGACGAGGCAATGCTAGTCACCTAACCACGTTAAAATTTTGACAACATTTCACATTGGTTTTTCAAAATTTTCACTTATACTGATATATCAATCAGTACTCAATTTTTGACTTTCAACTTTCAATACCTCGCTCGGATATTGACCGATCGATACGAAACTTTCATTTTCGGCATCAGGGAGTGCATCTGTGTTGAACTGCATACCCTGAACCTTCAAATTAGGATTTTTTTGACAGTGTTTCAAAATCGTTTTGGAAATACAAATATTTTTGACATAAATTTGAATATCTTTTTTAAATACCGTTAGATTTCTGTTTTATTTGGTTTAATATTGACGAGGCAACGCTAGTCATCTAACCACGTTAAAATTTTGACAACATTTCACATTGGTTTTTCAAAATTTTCACTTATACTGATATATCAATCAGTACTCAATTTTTGACTTTCAACTTTCAATACCTCGCTCTGATATTGACCGATCGATACGAAACTTTCATTTTCGGCATCAGGGAGTGCATCCGTGTCGAACTGCATACCCTGAACCTTCAAATTCGGATTTTTTTGACAGTCTTTCAAAATCGTTTTGGAAATACAAATATTTTTGACATAAATTTGAATATCTTTTTAAATACCGTTAGATTTCTGTTTTATTTGGTTTAATATTGACGAGGCAATGCTAGTCACCTAACCACGTTAAAACTTTGACAACATTTCACATTAGTTTTTCAAAATTTTCACTTTTACTGATATATCAATCAGTACTCAACTTTTGACTTTCAGCTTTCAATAACTCGCTCGGATATTGACCGATCGATACGAAACTTTCATTTTCGGCATCAAGGAGTGCATCCGTGTCGAATTGCATACCCTGAACCTTCAAATTCGGATTTTTTTGACAGTCATTCAAAATCGTTTTGGAAATACAAATATTTTTGACATAAATTTGAATATCTTTTTTAATACCGTTAGATTTCTGTTTTATTCGGTTTAATATTGACGAGGCAACGCTAGTCACCTAACCACGTTAAAACTTTGACAACATTTCACATTGGTTTTTCAAAATTTTCACTTATACTGATATATCAATCAGTACTCAATTTTTGACTTTCAACTTTCAATACCTCGCTCTGATATTGACCGATCGATACGAAACTTTCATTTTCGGCATCAGGGAGTGCATCCGTGTCGAACTGCATACCCTGAACCTTCAAATTCGGATTTTTTTGACAGTCTTTCAAAATCGTTTTGGAAATACAAATATTTTTGACATAAATTTGAATATCTTTTTAAATACCGTTAGATTTCTGTTTTATTTGGTTTAATATTGACGAGGCAATGCTAGTCACCTAACCACGTTAAAACTTTGACAACATTTCACATTGGTTTTTCAAAATTTTCACTTTTACTGATATATCAATCAGTACTCAACTTTTGACTTTCAGCTTTCAATAACTCGCTCGGATATTGACCGATCGATACGAAACTTTCATTTTCGGCATCAAGGGCATCAAGGAGTGCATCCGTGTCGAATTGCATACCCTGAACCTTCAAATTCGGATTTTTTTGACAGTCATTCAAAATCGTTTTGGAAATACAAATATTTTTGACATAAATTTGAATATCTTTTTTAATACCGTTAGATTTCTGTTTTATTTGGTTTAATATTGACGAGGCAATGCTAGTCACCTAACCACGTTAAAATTTTGACAACATTTCACATTGGTTTTTCAAAATTTTCACTTATACTGATATATCAATCAGTACTCAATTTTTGACTTTCAACTTTCAATAACTCGCTCGGATATTGACCGATCGATACGAAACTTTCATTTTCGGCATCAGGGAGTGCATCTGTGTTGAACTGCATACCCTGAACCTTCAAATTCGGATTTTTTTGACAGTGTTTCAAAATCGTTTTGGAAATACAAATATTTTTGACATAAATTTGAATATCTTTTTTAATACCGTTAGATTTCTGTTTTATTTGGTTTAATATTGACGAGGCAACGCTAGTCATCTAACCACGTTAAAATTTTGACAACATTTCACATTGGTTTTTCAAAATTTTCACTTATACTGATATATCAATCAGTACTCAATTTTTGACTTTCAACTTTCAATAACTCGCTCTGATATTGACCGATCGATACGAAACTTTCATTTTCGGCATCAGGGAGTGCATCCGTGTCGAACTGCATACCCTGAACCTTCAAATTCGGATTTTTTTGACAGTCTTTCAAAATCGTTTTGGAAATACAAATATTTTTGACATAAATTTGAATATCTTTTTAAATACCGTTAGATTTCTGTTTTATTTGGTTTAATATTGACGAGGCAATGCTAGTCACCTAACCACGTTAAAACTTTGACAACATTTCACATTGGTTTTTCAAAATTTTCACTTTTACTGATATATCAATCAGTACTCAACTTTTGACTTTCAGCTTTCAATAACTCGCTCGGATATTGACCGATCGATACGAAACTTTCATTTTCGGCATCAAGGAGTGCATCCGTGTCGAATTGCATACCCTGAACCTTCAAATTCGGATTTTTTTGACAGTCATTCAAAATCGTTTTGGAAATACAAATATTTTTGACATAAATTTGAATATCTTTTTTAAATACCGTTAGATTTCTGTTTTATTTGGTTTAATATTGACGAGGCAATGCTAGTCACCTAACCACGTTAAAATTTTGACAATATTTCACATTGGTTTTTCAAAATTTTCACTTATACTGATATATCAATCAGTACTCAATTTTTGACTTTCAACTTTCAATACCTCGCTCGGATATTGACCGATCGATACGAAACTTTCATTTTCGGCATCAGGGAGTGCATCTGTGTTGAACTGCATACCCTGAACCTTCAAATTAGGATTTTTTTGACAGTGTTTCAAAATCGTTTTGGAAATACAAATATTTTTGACATAAATTTGAATATCTTTTTTAAATACCGTTAGATTTCTGTTTTATTTGGTTTAATATTGACGAGGCAACGCTAGTCATCTAACCACGTTAAAATTTTGACAACATTTCACATTGGTTTTTCAAAATTTTCACTTATACTGATATATCAATCAGTACTCAATTTTTGACTTTCAACTTTCAATACCTCGCTCTGATATTGACCGATCGATACGAAACTTTCATTTTCGGCATCAGGGAGTGCATCCGTGTCGAACTGCATACCCTGAACCTTCAAATTCGGATTTTTTTGACAGTCTTTCAAAATCGTTTTGGAAATACAAATATTTTTGACATAAATTTGAATATCTTTTTAAATACCGTTAGATTTCTGTTTTATTTGGTTTAATATTGACGAGGCAATGCTAGTCACCTAACCACGTTAAAACTTTGACAACATTTCACATTAGTTTTTCAAAATTTTCACTTTTACTGATATATCAATCAGTACTCAACTTTTGACTTTCAGCTTTCAATAACTCGCTCGGATATTGACCGATCGATACGAAACTTTCATTTTCGGCATCAAGGAGTGCATCCGTGTCGAATTGCATACCCTGAACCTTCAAATTCGGATTTTTTTGACAGTCATTCAAAATCGTTTTGGAAATACAAATATTTTTGACATAAATTTGAATATCTTTTTTAATACCGTTAGATTTCTGTTTTATTCGGTTTAATATTGACGAGGCAACGCTAGTCACCTAACCACGTTAAAAGTTTGACAACATTTCACATTGGTTTTTCAAAATTTTCACTTATACTGATATATCAATCAGTACTCAATTTTTGACTTTCAACTTTCAATACCTCGCTCTGATATTGACCGATCGATACGAAACTTTCATTTTCGGCATCAGGGAGTGCATCCGTGTCGAACTGCATACCCTGAACCTTCAAATTCGGATTTTTTTGACAGTCTTTCAAAATCGTTTTGGAAATACAAATATTTTTGACATAAATTTGAATATCTTTTTAAATACCGTTAGATTTCTGTTTTATTTGGTTTAATATTGACGAGGCAATGCTAGTCACCTAACCACGTTAAAACTTTGACAACATTTCACATTGGTTTTTCAAAATTTTCACTTTTACTGATATATCAATCAGTACTCAACTTTTGACTTTCAGCTTTCAATAACTCGCTCGGATATTGACCGATCGATACGAAACTTTCATTTTCGGCATCAAGGGCATCAAGGAGTGCATCCGTGTCGAATTGCATACCCTGAACCTTCAAATTCGGATTTTTTTGACAGTCATTCAAAATCGTTTTGGAAATACAAATATTTTTGACATAAATTTGAATATCTTTTTTAATACCGTTAGATTTCTGTTTTATTTGGTTTAATATTGACGAGGCAATGCTAGTCACCTAACCACGTTAAAATTTTGACAACATTTCACATTGGTTTTTCAAAATTTTCACTTATACTGATATATCAATCAGTACTCAATTTTTGACTTTCAACTTTCAATAACTCGCTCGGATATTGACCGATCGATACGAAACTTTCATTTTCGGCATCAGGGAGTGCATCTGTGTTGAACTGCATACCCTGAACCTTCAAATTCGGATTTTTTTGACAGTGTTTCAAAATCGTTTTGGAAATACAAATATTTTTGACATAAATTTGAATATCTTTTTTAATACCGTTAGATTTCTGTTTTATTTGGTTTAATATTGACGAGGCAACGCTAGTCATCTAACCACGTTAAAATTTTGACAACATTTCACATTGGTTTTTCAAAATTTTCACTTATACTGATATATCAATCAGTACTCAATTTTTGACTTTCAACTTTCAATAACTCGCTCTGATATTGACCGATCGATACGAAACTTTCATTTTCGGCATCAGGGAGTGCATCCGTGTCGAACTGCATACCCTGAACCTTCAAATTCGGATTTTTTGACAGTCTTTCAAAATCGTTTTGGAAATACAAATATTTTTGACATAAATTTGAATATCTTTTTTAAATACTGTTAGATTTCTGTTTTATTTGGTTTAATATTGACGAGGCAATGCTAGTCACCTAACCACGTTAAAATTTTGACAACATTTCACATTGGTTTTTCAAAATTTTCACTTATACTGATATATCAATCAGTACTCAATTTTTGACTTTCAACTTTCAATAACTCGCTCGGATATTGACCGATCGATACGAAACTTTCATTTTCGGCATCAGGGAGTGCATCCGTGTCGAACTGCATACCCTGAACCTTCAAATTCGGATTTTTTGACAGTCTTTCAAAATCGTTTTGGAAATACAAATATTTTTGACATAAATTTGAATATCTTTTTTAAATACCGTTAGATTTCTGTTTTATTTGGTTTAATATTGACGAGGCAATGCTAGTCACCTAACCACGTTAAAACTTTGACAACAATTCACATTGGTTTTTCTAAATTTTCACTTATACTGATATATCAATCAGTACTCAATTTTTTACTTTCAACTTTCAATAACTCCCTCGGATATTGACCGATCGATACAAAACTTTCATTTTCGGCATCAAGGAGTGCATCCGTGTCGAACTGCATACCCTGAACCTTCAAATTCGGATTTTTTTGACAGTCTTTCAAAATCGTTTTGGAACTACAAATATTTTTGACATAAATTTGAATATCTTTTTTAAATACCGTTAGATTTCTGTTTTATTTGGTTTAATATTGACGAGGCAATGCTAGTCACCTAAACACGTCAAAATTTTGACAACAATTCACATTGGTTTTTCAAAATTTTCACTTATACTGATATATCAATCAGTACTCAATTCTTGACTTTCAACTTTCAATAACTCCCTCGCATATTGACCGATCGATACGAAACTTTCATTTTCGGCATCAGGGAGTGCATCCGTGTCGAACTGCATACCCTGAACCTTCAAATTCGGATTTTTTGACAGTCTTTCTAAATCGTTTTGGAAATACAAATATTTTTGACATAAATTTGAATATCTTTTTTAAATACCGTTAGATTTCTGTTTTATTTGGTTTAATATTGACGAGGCAATGCTAGTCACCTAACCACGTTAAAACTTTGACAACAATTCACATTGGTTTTTCTAAATTTTCACCTATACTGATATATCAATCAGTACTCAATTTTTGACTTTCAACTTTCAATAACTCCCTCGGATATTGACCGATCGATACAAAACTTTCATTTTCGGCATCAAGGAGTGCATCCGTGTCGAATTGCATGCACTGAACCTTCAAATTCGGATTTTTTTGACAGTCATTCAAAATCGTTTTGGAAATACAAATATTTTTGACATAAATTTGAATATCTTTTTTAAATACCGTTAGATTTCTGTTTTATGTGGTTTAATATTGACGAGGCAATGCTAGTCACCTAACCACGTTAAAACTTTGACAACAATTCACATTGGTTTTTCTAAATTTTCACTTATACTGATATATCAATCAGTACTCAATTTTTGACTTTCAACTTTCAATAACTCCCTCGGATATTGACCGATCGATACGAAACTTTCATTTTCGGCATCAGGGAGTGCATCCGTGTCGAACTGCATACCCTGAACCTTCAAATTCGGATTTTTTTGACAGTCTTTCAAAATCATTTTGGAAATACAAATATTTTTGACATAAATTTGAATATCTTTTTTAAATACCGTTAGATTTCTGTTTTATTTGGTTTAATATTGACAAGGCAATGCTAGTCACCTACCCACGTTAAAATTTTGACAACATTTCACATTGGTTTTTCAAAATTTTCACTTATACTGATATATCAATCAGTACTCAATTTTTGACTTTCAACTTTCAATAACTCGCTCGGATATTGACCGATCGATACGAAACTTTCATTTTCGGCATCAGGGAGTGCATCCGTGTCGAACTGCATACCCTGAACCTTCAAATTCGGATTTTTTTGACAGTCTTTCAAAATCGTTTTGGAAATACAAATATTTTTGACATAAATTTGAATATCTTTTTTAAATACCGTTAAATTTCTGTTTTATTTGGTTTAATATTGACGAGGCAATGCTAGTCACCTAACCACGTTAAAACTTTGACAACAATTCACATTGGTTTTTCAAAATTTTCACTTATACTGATATATCAATCAGTACTCAATTTTTGACTTTCAACTTTCAATAACTCGCTCGGATATTGACCGATCGATACGAAACTTTCATTTTCGGCATCAGGGAGTGCATTCGTGTCGAATTGCATACCCTGAACCTTCAAATTCGGATTTTTTGACAGTCTTTCAAAATCGTTTTGGAAATACAAATATTTTTGACATAAATTTGAATATCTTTTTTAAATACTGTTAGATTTCTGTTTTATTTGGTTTAATATTGACGAGGCAATGCTAGTCACCTAATCACGTTAAAATTTTGACAACATTTCACATTGGTTTTTCAAAATTTTCACTTATACTGATATATCAATCAGTACTCAATTTTTGACTTTCAACTTTCAATAACTCGCTCGGATATTGACCGATCGATACGAAACTTTCATTTTCGGCATCAGGGAGTGCATCCGTGTCGAACTGCATACCCTGAACCTTCAAATTCGGATTTTTTGACAGTCTTTCAAAATCGTTTTGGAAATACAAATATTTTTGACATAAATTTGAATATCTTTTTTAAATACCGTTAGATTTCTGTTTTATTTGGTTTAATATTGACGAGGCAATGCTAGTCACCTAACCACGTTAAAACTTTGACAACAATTCACATTGGTTTTTCTAAATTTTCACTTATACTGATATATCAATCAGTACTCAATTTTTTACTTTCAACTTTCAATAACTCCCTCGGATATTGACCGATCGATACAAAACTTTCATTTTCCGCATCAAGGAGTGCATCCGTGTCGAACAGCATACCCTGAACCTTCAAATTCGGATTTTTTTGACAGTCTTTCAAAATCGTTTTGGAACTACAAATATTTTTGACATAAATTTGAATATCTTTTTTAAATACCGTTAGATTTCTGTTTATTTGGTTTAATATTGACGAGGCAATGCTAGTCACCTAAACACGTCAAAATTTTGACAACAATTCACATTGGTTTTTCAAAATTTTCACTTATACTGATATATCAATCAGTACTCAATTCTTGACTTTCAACTTTCAATAACTCCCTCGCATATTGACCGATCGATACGAAACTTTCATTTTCGGCATCAGGGAGTGCATCCGTGTCGAACTGCATACCCTGAACCTTCAAATTCGGATTTTTTGACAGTCTTTCTAAATCGTTTTGGAAATACAAATATTTTTGACATAAATTTGAATATCTTTTTTAAATACCGTTAGATTTCTGTTTTATTTGGTTTAATATTGACGAGGCAATGCTAGTCACCTAACCACGTTAAAACTTTGACAACAATTCACATTGGTTTTTCTAAATTTTCACTTATACTGATATATCAATCAGTACTCAATTTTTGACTTTCAACTTTCAATAACTCCCTCGGATATTGACCGATCGATACAAAACTTTCATTTTCGGCATCAAGGAGTGCATCCGTGTCGAATTGCATGCCCTGAACCTTCAAATTCGGATTTTTTTGACAGTCATTCAAAATCGTTTTGGAAATACAAATATTTTTGACATAAATTTGAATATCTTTTTTAAATACCGTTAGATTTCTGTTTTATTTGGTTTAATATTGACGAGGCAATGCTAGTCACCTAACCACGTTAAAACTTTGACAACAATTCACATTGGTTTTTCTAAATTTTCACTTATACTGATATATCAATCAGTACTCAATTTTTTACTTTCAACTTTCAATAACTCCCTCGGATATTGACCGATCGATACAAAACTTTCATTTTCGGCATCAAGGAGTGCATCCGTGTCGAACTGCATACCCTGAACCTTCAAATTCGGATTTTTTTGACAGTCTTTCAAAATCGTTTTGGAACTACAAATATTTTTGACATAAATTTGAATATCTTTTTTAAATACCGTTAGATTTCTGTTTTATTTGGTTTAATATTGACGAGGCAATGCTAATCACCTAACCACGTTAAAACTTTGACAACAATTCACATTGGTTTTTCTAAATTTTCACTTATACTGATATATCAATCAGTACTCAATTTTTGACTTTCAACTTTCAATAACTCACTCGGATATTGACCGATCGATACAAAACTTTCATTTTCGGCATCAGGGAGTGCATCCGTGTCGAACTGCATACCCTGAACCTTCAAATTCGGATTTTTTTGACAGTCTTTCAAAATCGTTTTGGAAATACAAATATTTTTGACATAAATTTGAATATCTTTTTTAAATACCGTTAGATTTCTGTTTTATTTGGTTTAATATTGACGAGGCAATGCTAGTCACCTACCCACGTTAAAATTTTGACAACATTTCACATTGGTTTTTCAAAATTTTCACTTATACTGATATATCAATCAGTACTCAATTTTTGACTTTCAACTTTCAATAACTCACTCGAATATTGACCGATCGATACGAAACTTTCATTTTCGGCATCAGGGAGTGCATCCGTGTCGAATTGCATGCCCTGAACCTTCAAATTCGGATTTTTTTGACAGTCTTTCAAAATCGTTTTGGAAATACAAATATTTTTGACATAAATTTGAATATCTTTTTTAAATACCGTTAGATTTCTGTTTTATTTGGTTTAATATTGACGAGGCAATGCTAGTCACCTAACCACGTTAAAACTTTGACAACAATTCACATTGGTTTTTCAAAATTTTCACTTATACTGATATATCAATCAGTACTCAATTTTTGACTTTCAACTTTCAATAACTCGCTCGGATATTGACCGATCGATACGAAACTTTCATTTTCGGCATCAGGGAGTGCATCCGTGTCGAACTGCATACCCTGAACCTTCAAATTCGGATTTTTTGACAGTCTTTCAAAATCGTTTTGGAAATACAAATATTTTTAACATAAATTTGAATATCTTTTTTAAATACTGTTAGATTTCTGTTTTATTTGGTTTAATATTGACGAGGCAACGCTAGTCACCTAATCACGTTAAAATTTTGACAACATTTCACATTGGTTTTTCAAAATTTTCACTTATACTGATATATCAATCAGTACTCAATTTTTGACTTTCAACTTTTAAATACCTCGCTCGGATATTGACCGATCGATACGAAACTTTCATTTTCGGCATCAGGGAGTGCATCCGTGTCGAACTGCATACCCTGAACCTTCAAATTCGGATTTTTTTGACAGTCTTTCAAAATCGTTTTGGAAATACAAATATTTTTGACAAAAATTTGAATATCTTTTTTAAATACCGTTAGATTTCTGTTTTATTTGGTTTAATATTGACGAGGCAATGCTAGTCACCTAACCACGTTAAAATTTTGACACCATTTCACATTGGTTTTTCAAAATTTTCACTTATACTGATATATCAATCAGTACTCAATTTTTGACTTTCAACTTTCAATAACTCGCTCGGATATTGACCGATCGATACGAAACTTTCATTTTCGGCATCAGGGAGTGCATCCGTGTCGAACTGCATACCCTGAACCTTCAAATTCGGATTTTTTTGACAGTCTTTCAAAATCGTTTTGGAAATACAAATATTTTTGACATAAATTTGAATATCTTTTTTAAATACCGTTAGATTTCTGTTTTATTTGGTTTAATATTGACGAGGCAATGCTAGTCACCTAACCACGTTAAAATTTTGACAACAATTCACATTGGTTTTTCTAAATTTTCACTTATACTGATATATCAATCAGTACTCAATTTTTGACTTTCAACTTTCAATAACTCACTCGGATATTGACCGATCGATACGAAACTTTCATTTTCGGCATCAGGGAGTGCATCCGTGTCGAATTGCATGCCCTGAACCTTCAAATTCGGATTTTTTTGACAGTCTTTCAAAATCGTTTTGGAAATACAAATATTTTTGACATAAATTTGAATATCTTTTTTAAATACCGTTAGATTTCTGTTTTATTTGGTTTAATATTGACGAGGCAATGCTAGTCACCTAACCACGTTAAAATTTTGACAACATTTCACATTAGTTTTTCAAAATTTTCACTTATACTGATATATCAATCAGTACTCAATTTTTGACTTTCAACTTTTAATAACAGGGAGTGCATCCGTGTCGAACTGCATACCCTGAACCTTCAAATTCGGATTTTTTTGACAGTCTTTCAAAATCGTTTTGGAAATACAAATAGTTTTGACATAAATTTGAATATCTTTTTTAAATACCGTTATATTTCTGTTTTATTTGGTTTAATATTGACGAGGCAATGCTAGTCACCTAACCACGTTAAAATTTTGACAACATTTCACATTGGTTTTTCAAAATTTTCACTTATACTGATGTATCAATCAGTACTCAATTTTTGACTTTCAACTTTGAATAACTCCCTCGGATATTGACCGATCGATACGAAACTTTCATTTTCGGCATCAGGGAGTGCATCCGTGTCGAACTGCATACCCTGAACCTTCAAATTCGGATTTTTTGACAGTCATTCAAAATCGTTTTGGAAATACAAATATTTTTGACATAAATTTGAATATCTTTTTTAAATACCGTTAGATTTCTGTTTTATGTGGTTTAATATTGACGACGCAATGCTAGTCACCTAACTACGTTAAAATTTTGACAAGAATTGACATTGGTTTTTCTAAATTTTCACTTATACTGATATATCAATCAGTACTCAATTTTTGACTTTCAACTTTCAATAACTCCCTCGGATATTGACCGATCGATACGAAACTTTCATTTTCGGCATCATGGAGTGCATCCGTGTCGAACTGCATACCCTGAACCTTCAAATTCGGATTTTTTTGACAGTCTTTCAAAATCGTTTTGGAAATACAAATATTTTTGACATAAATTTGAATATCTTTTTTAAATACCGTTAGATTTCTGTTTTATTTGATTTAATACTGACGAGGCAATGCTAGTCACCTACCCACGTTAAAATTTTGACAACATTTCACATTGGTTTTTCAAAATTTTCACTTATACTGATTTATCAATCAGTACTCAATTTTTGACTTTCAACTTTCAATAACTCGCTCGGATATTGACCGATCGATACGAAACTTTCATTTTCGGCATCAGGGAGTGCATCCGTGTCGAACTGCATACCCTGAACCTTCAAATTCGGATTTTTTGACAGTCTTTCAAAATCGTTATGGAAATACAAATATTTTTGACATAAATTTGAATATCTTTTTTAAATACCGTTAGATTTCTGTTTTATTTGGTTTAATATTGACGAGGCAATGCTAGTCACCTAACCACGTTAAAATTTTGACAACAATTCACATTGGTTTTTCTAAATTTTCACTTATACTGATATATCAATCAGTACTCAATTTTTGACTTTCAACTTTCAATAACTCCCTCGGATATTGACCGATCGATACGAAACTTTCATTTTCGGCATCAGGGAGTGCATCCGTGTCGAACTGCATACCCTGAACCTTCAAATTCGGATTTTTTTGACAGTCTTTCAAAATCGTTTTGGAAATACAAATATTTTTGACATAAATTTGAATATCTTTTTTAAATACCGTTAGATTTCTGTTTTATGTGGTTTAATATTGACGAGGCAATGCTAGTCACCTAACCACGTTAAAATTTTGACAAGAATTCACATTGGTTTTTCTAAATTTTCACTTATACTGATATATCAATCAGTACTCAATTTTTGACTTTCAACTTTCAATAACTCCCTCGGATATTGACCGATCGATACGAAACTTTCATTTTCGGCATCAGGGAGTGCATCCGTGTCGAACTGCATACCCTGAACCTTCAAATTCGGATTTTTTTGACAGTCTTTCAAAATCGTTTTGGAAATACAAATATTTTTGACATAAATTTGAATATCTTTTTTAAATACCGTTAGATTTCTGTTTTATTTGGTTTAATATTGACGAGGCAATGCTAGTCACCTACCCACGTTAAAATTTTGACAACATTTCACATTGGTTTTTCAAAATTTTCACTTATACTGATATATCAATCAGTACTCAATTTTTGACTTTCAACTTTCAATAACTCGCCCCGGATATTGACCGATCGATACGAAACTTTCATTTTCGGCATCAAGGAGTGCATCCGTGTCGAATTGCATGCCCTGAACCTTCAAATTCGGATTTTTTTGACAGTCTTTCAAAATCGTTTTGGAAATACAAATATTTTTGACATAAATTTGAATTTCTTTTTTAAATACCGTTAGATTTCTGTTTTATTTGGTTTAATATTGACGAGGCAATGCTAGTCACCTAACCACGTTAAAACTTTGACAACAATTCACATTGGTTTTTCTAAATTTTCACTAATACTGATATATCAATCAGTACTCAATTTTTGACTTTCAACTTTCAATAACTCGCTCGGATATTGACCGATCGATACGAAACTTTCATTTTCGGCATCAGGGAGTGCATCCGTGTCGAACTGCATACCCTGAACCTTCAAATTCGGATTTTTTTGACAGTCTTTCAAAATCGTTTTGGAAATACAAATATTTTTGACATAAATTTGAATTTCTTTTTTAAATACCGTTAGATTTCTGTTTTATTTGGTTTAATATTGACGAGGCAATGCTAGTCACCTAACCACGTTAAAACTTTGACAACATTTCACATTGGTTTTTCTAAATTTTCACTTATACTGATATATCAATCAGTACTCAATTTTTGACTTACAACTTTCAATAACAGGGAGTGCATCCGTGTCGAACTGCATACCCTGAACCTTCAAATTCGGATTTTTTTGACAGTCTTTCAAAATCGTTATGGAAATACAAATATTTTTGACATAAATTTGAATATCTTTTTTAAATACCGTTAGATTTCTGTTTTATTTGGTTTAATATTGACGAGGCAATGCTAGTCACCTAACCACGTTAAAATTTTGACAAGAATTCACATTGGTTTTTCTAAATTTTCACTTATACTGATATATCAATCAGTACTCAATTTTTGACTTTCAACTTTCAATAACTCGCTCGGATATTGACCGATCGATACGAAACTTTCATTTTCGGCATCAGGGAGTGCATCCGCGTCGAATTGCGTACCCTGAACCTTCAAATTCGTATTTGTTGACAGTCTTTCAAAATCGTTTTGGATATACAAATAGTTTTGACATAAATTTGAATATCTTTTTTAAATACCGTTTGATTTCTGTTTTATTTGGTTTAATATTGACGAGGCAATGCTAGTCACCTAACCACGTTAAAATTTTGACAACATTTCACATTGGTTTTTCAAAATTTTCACTTATACTGATATATCAATCAGTACTCAATTTTTGACTTTCAACTTTTAATAACAGGGAGTGCATCCGTGTCGAACTGCATACCCTGAACCTTCAAATTCGGATTTTTTGACAGTCTTTCAAAATCGTTTTGGAAATACAAATATTTTTGACATAAATTTGAATATCTTTTTTAAATACCGTTATATTTCTGTTTTATTTGGTTTAATATTGACGAGGCAATGCTAGTCACCTAACCACGTTAAAATTTTGACAACAATTCACATTGGTTTTTCAAAATTTTCACTTATACTGATATATCAATCAGTACTCAATTTTTGACTTTCAACTTTCAATAACAGGGAGTGCATCCGTGTCGAACTGCATACCCTGAACCTTCAAATTCGGATTTTTTTGACAGTCTTTCAAAATCGTTTTGGAAATACAAATATTTTTGACAAAAATTTGAATATCTTTTTTAAATACCGTTAGATTTCTGTTTTATTTGGTTTAATATTGACGAGGCAACGCTAGTCACCTAACCACGTTAAAATTTTGACAACATTTCACATTGCTTTTTCAAAATTTTCACTTATACTGATATATCAATCAGTACTCAATTTTTGACTTTCAACTTTCAATAACTCCCTCGGATATTGACCGATCGATACGAAACTTTCATTTTCGGCATCAGGGAGTGCATCCGTGTCGAACTGCATACCCTGAACCTTCAAATTCGGATTTTTTTGACAGTCTTTCAAAATCGTTTTGGAACTACAAATATTTTTGACAAAAATTTGAATATCTTTTTTAAATACCGTTAGATTTCTGTTTTATTTGGTTTAATATTGACAAGGCAGCGCTAGTCACCTAACCACGTTAAAATTTTGACAACATTTCACATTGGTTTTTCAAAATTTTCACTTATACTGATATATCAATCAGTACTCAATTTTTGACTTACAACTTTCAATAACAGGGAGTGCATCCGTGTCGAACTGCATACCCTGAACCTTCAAATTCGGATTTTTTTGACAGTCTTTCAAAATCGTTTTGGAAATACAAATATTTTTGACATAAATTTGAATATCTTTTTTAAATACCGTTAGATTTCTGTTTTATTTGGTTTAATATTGACGAGGCAATGCTAGTCACCTAACCACGTTAAAACTTTGACAACAATTCACATTGGTTTTTCTAAATTTTCACTTATACTGATATATCAATCAGTACTCAATTTTTGACTTTCAACTTTCAATAACTCGCTCGGATATTGACCGATCGATACGAAACTTTCATTTTCGGCATCAGGGAGTGCATCCGTGTCGAACTGCATACCCTGAACCTTCACATTCGGATTTTTTTGACAGTCTTTCAAAATCGTTTTGGAAATACAAATATTTTTGACATAAATTTGAATATCTTTTTTAAATACCGTTAGATTTCTGTTTTATTTGGTTTAATATTGACGAGGCAATGCAAGTCACCTACCCACGTTAAAATTTTGACAACATTTCACATTGGTTTTTCTAAATTTTCACTTATACTGATATATCAATCAGTACTCAATTTTTGAATTTCAACTTTCAATAACTCGCTCGGATATTGACCGATCGATACGAAACTTTCATTTTCGGCATCAGGAAGTGCATCCGTGTCGAACTGCATACCCTGAACCTTCAAATTCGGATTTTTTTGACAGTCTTTCAAAATCGTTTTGGAAATACAAATATTTTTGACATAAATTTGAATATCTTTTTTAAATACCGTTAGATTTCTGTTTTATGTGGTTTAATATTGACGAGGCAATGCTAGTCACCTAACCACGTTAAAATTTTGACAAGAATTCACATTGGTTTTTCTAAATTTTCACTTATACTGATATATCAATCAGTACTCAATTTTTGACTTTCAACTTTCAATAACTCCCTCGGATATTGACCGATCGATACGAAACTTTCATTTTCGGCATCAGGGAGTGCATCCGTGTCGAACTGCATACCCTGAACCTTCAAATTCGGATTTTTTTGACAGTCTTTCAAAATCGTTTTGGAAATACAAATATTTTTGACATAAATTTGAATATCTTTTTTAAATACCGTTAGATTTCTGTTTTATGTGGTTTAATATTGACGAGGCAATGCTAGTCACCTAACCACGTTAAAATTTTGACAAGAATTCACATTGGTTTTTCTAAATTTTCACTTATACTGATATATCAATCAGTACTCAATTTTTGACTTTCAACTTTCAATAACTCCCTCGGATATTGACCGATCGATACGAAACTTTCATTTTCGGCATCAGGGAGTGCATCCGTGTCGAACTGCATACCCTGAACCTTCAAATTCGGATTTTTTTGACAGTCTTTCAAAATCGTTTTGGAACTACAAATATTTTTGACAAAAATTTGAATATCTTTTTTAAATACCGTTAGATTTCTGTTTTATTTGGTTTAATATTGACAAGGCAGCGCTAGTCACCTAACCACGTTAAAATTTTGACAACATTTCACATTGGTTTTTCAAAATTTTCACTTATACTGATATGTCAATCAGTACTCAATTTTTGACTTTCAACTTTCAATACCTCGCTCGGATATTGACCGATCGATACGAAACTTTCATTTTCGGCATCAGGGAGTGCATCCGTGTCGAACTGCATACCCTGAACCTTCAAATTCGGATTTTTTTGACAGTCTTTCAAAATCGTTTTGGAAATACAAATATTTTTGACATAAATTTGAATTTCTTTTTTAAATACCGTTAGATTTCTGTTTTATTTGGTTTAATATTGACGAGGCAATGCTAGTCACCTAACCACGTTAAAACTTTGACAACAATTCACATTGGTTTTTCAAAATTTTCACTTATACTGATATATCAATCAGTACTCAATTTTTGACTTTCAACTTTCAATAACTCGCTCGGATATTGACCGATCGATACGAAACTTTCATTTTCGGCATCAGGGAGTGCATCCGTGTCGAACTGCATACCCTGAACCTTCAAATTCGGATTTTTTTGACAGTCTTTCAAAATCGTTTTGGAAATACAAATATTTTTGACATAAATTTGAATATCTTTTTTAAATACCGTTAGATTTCTGTTTTATGTGGTTTAATATTGACGAGGCAATGCTAGTCACCTAACCACGTTAAAATTTTGACAAGAATTCACATTGGTTTTTCAAAATTTTCACTTATACTGATATATCAACCAGTACTCAATTTTTGACTTACAACTTTCAATAACAGGGAGTGCATCCGTGTCGAACTGCATACCCTGAACCTTCAAATTCGGATTTTTTTGACAGTCTTTCAAAATCGTTTTGGAACTACAAATATTTTTGACAAAAATTTGAATATCTTTTTTAAATACCGTTAGATTTCTGTTTTATTTGGTTTAATATTGACAAGGCAGCGCTAGTCACCTAACCACGTTAAAATTTTGACAACATTTCACATTGGTTTTTCAAAATTTTCACTTATACTGATATATCAATCAGTACTCAATTTTTGACTTTCAACTTTCAATAACAGGGAGTGCATCCGTGTCGAACTGCATACCCTGAACCTTCAAATTCGGATTTTTTTGACAGTCTTTCAAAATCGTTTTGGAACTACAAATATTTGTGACAAAAATTTGAATATCTTTTTTAAATACCGTTAGATTTCTGTTTTATTTGGTTTAATATTGACAAGGCAGCGCTAGTCACCTAACCACGTTAAAATTTTGACAACATTTCACATTGGTTTTTCAAAATTTTCACTTATACTGATATATCAATCAGTACTCAATTTTTGACTTACAACTTTCAATAACAGGGAGTGCATCCGTGTCGAACTGCATACCCTGAACCTTCAAATTCGGATTTTTTTGACAGTCTTTCAAAATCGTTTTGGAACTACAAATATTTTTGACAAAAATTTGAATATCTTTTTTAAATACCGTTAGATTTCTGTTTTATTTGGTTTAATATTGACAAGGCAGCGCTAGTCACCTAACCACGTTAAAATTTTGACAACATTTCACATTGGTTTTTCAAAATTTTCACTTATACTGATATATCAATCAGTACTCAATTTTTGACTTTCAACTTTCAATAACTCCCTCGGATATTGACCGATCGATACGAAACTTTCATTTTCGGCATCAGGGAGTGCATCCGTGTCGAACTGCATACCCTGAACCTTCAAATTCGGATTTTTTTGACAGTCTTTCAAAATCGTTTTGGAAATACAAATATTTTTGACATAAATTTGAATATCTTTTTTAAATACCGTTAGATTTCTGTTTTATGTGGTTTAATATTGACGAGGCAATGCTAGTCACCTAACCACGTTAAAATTTTGACAAGAATTCACATTGGTTTTTCTAAATTTTCACTTATACTGATATATCAATCAGTACTCAATTTTTGACTTTCAACTTTCAATAACTCCCTCGGATATTGACCGATCGATACGAAACTTTCATTTTCGGCATCAGGGAGTGCATCCGTGTCGAACTGCATACCCTGAACCTTCAAATTCGGATTTTTTTGACAGTCTTTCAAAATCGTTTTGGAACTACAAATATTTTTGACAAAAATTTGAATATCTTTTTTAAATACCGTTAGATTTCTGTTTTATTTGGTTTAATATTGACAAGGCAGCGCTAGTCACCTAACCACGTTAAAATTTTGACAACATTTCACATTGGTTTTTCAAAATTTTCACTTATACTGATATGTCAATCAGTACTCAATTTTTGACTTTCAACTTTCAATACCTCGCTCGGATATTGACCGATCGATACGAAACTTTCATTTTCGGCATCAGGGAGTGCATCCGTGTCGAACTGCATACCCTGAACCTTCAAATTCGGATTTTTTTGACAGTCTTTCAAAATCGTTTTGGAAATACAAATATTTTTGACATAAATTTGAATTTCTTTTTTAAATACCGTTAGATTTCTGTTTTATTTGGTTTAATATTGACGAGGCAATGCTAGTCACCTAACCACGTTAAAACTTTGACAACAATTCACATTGGTTTTTCAAAATTTTCACTTATACTGATATATCAATCAGTACTCAATTTTTGACTTTCAACTTTCAATAACTCGCTCGGATATTGACCGATCGATACGAAACTTTCATTTTCGGCATCAGGGAGTGCATCCGTGTCGAACTGCATACCCTGAACCTTCAAATTCGGATTTTTTTGACAGTCTTTCAAAATCGTTTTGGAAATACAAATATTTTTGACATAAATTTGAATATCTTTTTTAAATACCGTTAGATTTCTGTTTTATGTGGTTTACTATTGACGAGGCAATGCTAGTCACCTAACCACGTTAAAATTTTGACAAGAATTCACATTGGTTTTTCAAAATTTTCACTTATACTGATATATCAACCAGTACTCAATTTTTGACTTACAACTTTCAATAACAGGGAGTGCATCCGTGTCGAACTGCATACCCTGAACCTTCAAATTCGGATTTTTTTGACAGTCTTTCAAAATCGTTTTGGAACTACAAATATTTTTGACAAAAATTTGAATATCTTTTTTAAATACCGTTAGATTTCTGTTTTATTTGGTTTAATATTGACAAGGCAGCGCTAGTCACCTAACCACGTTAAAATTTTGACAACATTTCACATTGGTTTTTCAAAATTTTCACTTATACTGATATATCAATCAGTACTCAATTTTTGACTTTCAACTTTCAATAACAGGGAGTGCATCCGTGTCGAACTGCATACCCTGAACCTTCAAATTCGGATTTTTTTGACAGTCTTTCAAAATCGTTTTGGAACTACAAATATTTGTGACAAAAATTTGAATATCTTTTTTAAATACCGTTAGATTTCTGTTTTATTTGGTTTAATATTGACAAGGCAGCGCTAGTCACCTAACCACGTTAAAATTTTGACAACATTTCACATTGGTTTTTCAAAATTTTCACTTATACTGATATATCAATCAGTACTCAATTTTTGACTTACAACTTTCAATAACAGGGAGTGCATCCGTGTCGAACTGCATACCCTGAACCTTCAAATTCGGATTTTTTTGACAGTCTTTCAAAATCGTTTTGGAACTACAAATATTTTTGACAAAAATTTGAATATCTTTTTTAAATACCGTTAGATTTCTGTTTTATTTGGTTTAATATTGACAAGGCAGCGCTAGTCACCTAACCACGTTAAAATTTTGACAACATTTCACATTGGTTTTTCAAAATTTTCACTTATACTGATATATCAATCAGTACTCAATTTTTGACTTTCAACTTTCAATAACTCGCTCGGATATTGACCGATCGATACGAAACTTTCATTTTCGGCATCAGGGAGTGCATCCGTGTCGAACTGCATACCTTGAACCTTCAAATTCGGATTTTTTTGACAGTCATTCAAAATCTTTTTGGAAATACAAATATTTTTGACATAAATTTGAATATCTTTTTTAAATACCGTTAGATTTCTGTTTTATTTGGTTTAATATTGACGAGGCAATGCTAGTCACCTACCCACGTTAAAATTTTGACAACATTTCACATTGGTTTTTCAAAATTTTCACTTATACTGATATATCAATCAGTACTCAATTTTTGACTTTCAACTTTCAATAACTCGCTCGGATATTGACCGATCGATACGAAACTTTCATTTTCGGCATCAGGGAGTGCATCCGTGTCGAACTGCATACCCTGAACCTTCAAATTCGGATTTTTTTGACAGTCTTTCAAAATTGTTATGGAAATACAAATATTTTTGACATAAATTTGAATATCTTTTTTAAATACCGTTAGATTTCTGTTTTATTTGGTTTAATATTGACGAGGCAATGCTAGTCACCTACCCACGTTAAAATTTTGACAACATTTCACATTGGTTTTTCAAAATTTTCACTTATACTGATATATCAATCAGTACTCAATTTTTGACTTTCAACTTTCAATAACTCGCTCGGATATTGACCGATCGATACGAAACTTTCATTTTCGGCATCAGGGAGTGCATCCGTGTCGAACTGCATACCCTGAACCTTCAAATTCGGATTTTTTTGACAGTCTTTCAAAATCGTTTTGGAACTACAAATATTTTTGACAAAAATTTGAATATCTTTTTTAAATACCGTTAGATTTCTGTTTTATTTGGTTTAATATTGACGAGGCAACGCTAGTCACCTAACCACGTTAAAATTTTGACAACATTTATCATTGGTTTTTCAAAATTTTCACTTATACTGATATATCAACCAGTACTCAATTTTTGACTTACAACTTTCAATAACAGGGAGTGCATCCGTGTCGAACTGCATACCCTGAACCTTCAAATTCGGATTTTTTTGACAGTCTTTCAAAATTGTTATGGAAATACAAATATTTTTGACATAAATTTGAATATCTTTTTTAAATACCGTTAGATTTCTGTTTTATTTGGTTTAATATTGACGAGGCAATGCTAGTCACCTAACCACGTTAAAATTTTGACAACATTTCACATTGGTTTTTCAAAATTTTCACTTATACTGATATATCAATCAGTACTCAATTTTTGAATTTCAACTTTCAATAACTCGCTCGGATATTGACCGATCGATACGAAACTTTCATTTTCGGCATCAGGGAGTGCATCCGTGTCGAACTGCATACCCTGAACCTTCAAATTCGGATTTTTTTGACAGTCTTTCAAAATCGTTTTGGAAATACAAATATTTTTGACATAAATTTGAATATCTTTTTTAAATACCGTTAGATTTCTGTTTTATGTGGTTTAATATTGACGAGGCAATGCTAGTCACCTAACCACGTTAAAATTTTGACAAGAATTCACATTGGTTTTTCTAAATTTTCACTTATACTGATATATCAATCAGTACTCAATTTTTGACTTTCAACTTTCAATAACTCCCTCGGATATTGACCGATCGATACGAAACTTTCATTTTCGGCATCAGGGAGTGCATCCGTGTCGAACTGCATACCCTGAACCTTCAAATTCGGATTTTTTTGACAGTCTTTCAAAATCGTTTTGGAAATACAAATATTTTTGACATAAATTTGAATATCTTTTTTAAATACCGTTAGATTTCTGTTTTATTTGGTTTAATATTGACGAGGCAATGCTAGTCACCTACCCACGTTAAAATTTTGACAACATTTCACATTGGTTTTTCAAAATTTTCACTTATACTGATATATCAATCAGTACTCAATTTATGACTTTCAACTTTCAATAACTCGCTCGGATATTGACCGATCGATACGAAACTTTCATTTTCGGCATCAGGGAGTGCATCCGTGTCGAACTGCATACCCTGAACCTTCAAATTCGGATTTTTTGACACTCTTTCAAAATCGTTTTGGAAATACAAATATTTTTGACAAACATTTGAATATCCTTTTTAAATACCGTTTTTTTTTCTTATTTAATTGGTTTAATATTGACGAGGCAATGCTAGTCACCTAACCACGTTAAAATTTTGACAACATTTCACATTGATTTTTCAAAATTTTCACTTATACTGATATATCAATCAGTACTCAATTTTTTACATTCAACTTTCAGTAACTCGCTCGGATATTGACCGATCGATACGAAACTTTCATTTTCGGCATCAAGGAGTGCATCCGTGTCGAACTGCATACCCTGAACCTTCAAATTCAGATTGTTTTGACAGTCTTTCAAAATCGTTTTGGAAATACAAATATTTTTGACAAACATTTGAATATCTTTTTTAAATACCGTTCGATTTCTGTTTTATTTGGTTTAATATTGACGAGGCAATGCTAGTCACCTAACCACGTTAAAATTTTGACAACATTTCACATTGGTTTTTCAAAATTTTCACTTATACTGATATATCAATCAGTACTCAATTTTTTACTTTCAACTTTCAGTAACTCGCTCGGATATTGACCGATCGATACGAAACTTTCATTTTCGGCATCAGGGAGTGCATCCGCGTCAAACTGCATACCCTGAACCTTCAAATTCGGAATTTTTTGACAGTCTTTCAAAATCGTTTTGGAAATACAAATATTTTTGACAAACATTTGAATATCTTTTTTAAATACCGTTCGATTTCTTATTTAATTGGTTTAATATTGACGAGGCAACGCTAGTCACCTAACCACGTTAAAGTTTTGACAACATTTCACATTGGTTTTTCAAAATTTTCACTTATACTGATATATCAATCAGTACTCAATTTTTGACATTCAACTTTCAATAACTCGCTCGGATATTGACCGATCAATACGAAACTTTCATTTTCGGCATCAGGGATTGCATCTGTGTCGAACTGCATACCCTGAACCTTCAAATTCAGATATTTTTGACAGTCTTTCAAAATCGTTTTGGAAATACAAATATTTTTGACATAAATTTGAATATCTTTTTTAAATACCGTTAGATTTCTGTTTTATTTGGTTTAATATTGACGAGGCAATGCTAGTCACCTAACCACGTTAAAATTTTGACAACATTTCACATTGGTTTTTCAAAATTTTCACTTATACTGATATATCAATCAGTACTCAATTTTTTACTTTCAACTTTCAGTAACTCGCTCGGATATTGACCGATCGATACGAAACTTTCATTTTCGGCATCAGGGAGTGCATCCGCGTCGAACTGCATACCCGGAACCTTCAAATTCGGAATTTTTTGACAGTCTTTCAAAATCGTTTTGGAAATACAAATATTTTTGACATAAATTTGAATATCTTTTTTAAATACCGTTCGATTTCTGTTTTATTTGGTTTAATATTGACGAGACAATGCTAGCCACCTAACCACGTTAAAATTTTGACAACATTTCACATTGATTTTTCAAAATTTTCACTTATACTGATATATCAATCAGTACTCAATTTTTTACATTCAACTTTCAGTAACTCGCTCGGATATTGACCGATCGATACGAAACTTTCATTTTCGGCATCAAAGAGTGTATCCGCGTCGAATTGCTTACCCTCAACCTTCAAATTCTGAATTTTTTGACAGTCTTTCAAAATCGTTTTGGAAATACAAATATTTTTGACAAACATTTGAATATCTTTTTTAAATACCGTTCGATTTCTGTTTTATTTGGTTTAATATTGACGAGGCAATGCTAGTCACCTAACCACGTTAAAATTTTGACAACATTTCACATTGGTTTTTCAAAATTTTCACTTATACTGATATATCAATCAGTACTCAATTTTTTACTTTCAACTTTCAGTAACTCGCTCGGATATTGACCGATCGATACGAAACTTTCATTTTCGGCATCAGGAAGTGCATCCGCGTCGAATTGCTTACCCTGAACCTTCAAATTCGTATTTTTTTACAGTCTTTCAAAATCGTTTTGGAAATACAAATATTTTTGACATAAATTTGAATATCTTTTTTAAATACCGTTCGATTTCTGTTTTATTTGGTTTAATATTGACGCGGCGGTGCTAGTCATCTAACCACGTTAACATTTTGACAACATTTCACAAAGCTTTTTAAAGAATTTCACTTATACTGATGTATCAATCAGTACAATTTTTTACATTTAACTGTCAATAACTCGCTCGGATATTGACCGATCGATACGAAACTTTCATTTTCGGAATCAGGGAGTGTATATGCGTCGAATTGCTTACCCTGAACCTTCAAATTCGGAATTTTTTGACAGTCTTTCAAAATCGTTTTGGAAATACAAATATTTTTGACATAAATTTGAATTTCTTTTTTAAATACCGTTCGATTTCTTATTTAATTGGTTATATATTGACGAGGCAATGCTAGTCACCTAACCACGTTAAAATTTTGACAACATTTCACACAGCTTTTTCAAAATTTTCACTCATACTGGTATATCAATCAGTACTCAATTTTTGACATTTAACTATCAATAACTCGCTCGGATATTGACCGATCGATACGAAACTTTCATTTTCGGCATCAAAGAGTGCATCCGTGTCGAACTGCATACCCTGAACCTTCAAATTCGGATTGTTTTGACAGTCTTTCAAAATCGTTTTGGAAATACAAATATTTTTGACATAAATTTGAATTTCTTTTTTAAATACCGTTCGATTTCTGTTTTATTTGGTTTAATATTGACGAGACAATGCTAGCCACCTAACCACGTTAAAATTTTGACAACATTTCACATTGATTTTTCAAAATTTTCACTTATACTGATGTATCAATCAGTACAATTTTTTTGACTTTTAACTGTCAATAACTCGCTCGGATATTGACCGATCGATACGAAACTTTCATTTTCGGCATCAGGAAGTGCATCCGCGTCGAATTGCGTACCCTGAACCTTCAAATTCGTATTTTTTTACAGTCTTTCAAAATCGTTTTGGAAATACAAATATTTTTGACATAAATTTGAATATCTTTTTTAAATACCGTTCGATTTCTGTTTTATTTGGTTTAATATTGACGCGGCGGTGCTAGTCATCTAACCACGTTAACATTTTGACAACATTTCACAAAGCTTTTTAAAGAATTTCACTTATACTGATGTATCAATCAGTACAATTTTTTACATTTAACTGTCAATAACTCGCTCGGATATTGACCGATCGATACGAAACTTTCATTTTCGGAATCAGGGAGTGTATATGCGTCGAATTGCTTACCCTGAACCTTCAAATTCGGAATTTTTTGACAGTCTTTCAAAATCGTTTTGGAAATACAAATATTTTTGACATAAATTTGAATATCTTTTTTAAATACCGTTCGATTTCTTATTTAATTGGTTTAATATTGACGAGGCAATGCTAGTCACCTAACCACGTTAAAATTTTGACAACATTTCACACAGCTTTTTCAAAATTTTCACTCATACTGGTATATCAATCAGTACTCAATTTTTGACATTTAACTATCAATAACTCGCTCGGATATTGACCGATCGATACGAAACTTTCATTTTCGGCATCAAAGAGTGCATCCGTGTCGAACTGCATACCCTGAACCTTCAAATTCGGATTGTTTTGACAGTCTTTCAAAATCGTTTTGGAAATACAAATATTTTTGACATAAATTTGAATTTATTTTTTAAATACCGTTCGATTTCTTATTTAATTGGTTTAATATTGACAAGGCAATGCTAGTCACCTAACCACGTTAAAATTTTGACAACATTTCACAAAGGTTTTTCAAAATTTTCACTTATACTGATATATCAATCAGTACAATTTTTTTGACTTTTAACTGTCAATAACTCGCTCGGATATTGACCGATCGATACGAAACTTTCATTTTCGGCATCAAAGAGTGCATCCGTGTCGAACTGCATACCCTGAACCTTCAAATTCGGAATTTTTTGACAGTCTTTCAAAATCGTTTTGGAAATACAAATATTTTTGACAAACATTTGAATATCTTTTTTAAATACCGTTCGATTTCTGTTTTATTTGGTTTAATATTGACGAGGCAATGCTAGTCACCTAACCACGTTAAAATTTTGACAACATTTCACATTGGTTTTTCAAAATTTTCACTTATACTGATATATCAATCAGTACTCAATTTTTTACTTTCAACTTTCAGTAACTCGCTCGGATATTGACCGATCGATACGAAACTTTCATTTTCGGCATCAGGGAGTGCATCCGCGTCAAACTGCATACCCTGAACCTTCAAATTCGGAATTTTTTGACAGTCTTTCAAAATCGTTTTGGAAATACAAATATTTTTGACAAACATTTGAATATCTTTTTTAAATACCGTTCGATTTCTTATTTAATTGGTTTAATATTGACGAGGCAACGCTAGTCACCTAACCACGTTAAAGTTTTGACAACATTTCACATTGGTTTTTCAAAATTTTCACTTATACTGATATATCAATCAGTACTCAATTTTTGACATTCAACTTTCAATAACTCGCTCGGATATTGACCGATCAATACGAAACTTTCATTTTCGGCATCAGGGATTGCATCTGTGTCGAACTGCATACCCTGAACCTTCAAATTCAGATATTTTTGACAGTCTTTCAAAATCGTTTTGGAAATACAAATATTTTTGACATAAATTTGAATATCTTTTTTAAATACCGTTAGATTTCTGTTTTATTTGGTTTAATATTGACGAGGCAATGCTAGTCACCTAACCACGTTAAAATTTTGACAACATTTCACATTGGTTTTTCAAAATTTTCACTTATACTGATATATCAATCAGTACTCAATTTTTTACTTTCAACTTTCAGTAACTCGCTCGGATATTGACCGATCGATACGAAACTTTCATTTTCGGCATCAGGGAGTGCATCCGCGTCGAACTGCATACCCGGAACCTTCAAATTCGGAATTTTTTGACAGTCTTTCAAAATCGTTTTGGAAATACAAATATTTTTGACATAAATTTGAATATCTTTTTTAAATACCGTTCGATTTCTGTTTTATTTGGTTTAATATTGACGAGACAATGCTAGCCACCTAACCACGTTAAAATTTTGACAACATTTCACATTGATTTTTCAAAATTTTCACTTATACTGATATATCAATCAGTACTCAATTTTTTACATTCAACTTTCAGTAACTCGCTCGGATATTGACCGATCGATACGAAACTTTCATTTTCGGCATCAAAGAGTGTATCCGCGTCGAATTGCTTACCCTCAACCTTCAAATTCTGAATTTTTTGACAGTCTTTCAAAATCGTTTTGGAAATACAAATATTTTTGACAAACATTTGAATATCTTTTTTAAATACCGTTCGATTTCTGTTTTATTTGGTTTAATATTGACGAGGCAATGCTAGTCACCTAACCACGTTAAAATTTTGACAACATTTCACATTGGTTTTTCAAAATTTTCACTTATACTGATATATCAATCAGTACTCAATTTTTTACTTTCAACTTTCAGTAACTCGCTCGGATATTGACCGATCGATACGAAACTTTCATTTTCGGCATCAGGAAGTGCATCCGCGTCGAATTGCTTACCCTGAACCTTCAAATTCGTATTTTTTTACAGTCTTTCAAAATCGTTTTGGAAATACAAATATTTTTGACATAAATTTGAATATCTTTTTTAAATACCGTTCGATTTCTGTTTTATTTGGTTTAATATTGACGCGGCGGTGCTAGTCATCTAACCACGTTAACATTTTGACAACATTTCACAAAGCTTTTTAAAGAATTTCACTTATACTGATGTATCAATCAGTACAATTTTTTACATTTAACTGTCAATAACTCGCTCGGATATTGACCGATCGATACGAAACTTTCATTTTCGGAATCAGGGAGTGTATATGCGTCGAATTGCTTACCCTGAACCTTCAAATTCGGAATTTTTTGACAGTCTTTCAAAATCGTTTTGGAAATACAAATATTTTTGACATAAATTTGAATTTCTTTTTTAAATACCGTTCGATTTCTTATTTAATTGGTTTAATATTGACGAGGCAATGCTAGTCACCTAACCACGTTAAAATTTTGACAACATTTCACATTGATTTTTCAAAATTTTCACTTATACTGATATATCAATCAGTACTCAATTTTTTACATTCAACTTTCAGTAACTCGCTCGGATATTGACCGATCGATACGAAACTTTCATTTTCGGCATCAAAGAGTGTATCCGCGTCGAATTGCTTACCCTCAACCTTCAAATTCTGAATTTTTTGACAGTCTTTCAAAATCGTTTTGGAAATACAAATATTTTTGACAAACATTTGAATATCTTTTTTAAATACCGTTCGATTTCTGTTTTATTTGGTTTAATATTGACGAGGCAATGCTAGTCACCTAACCACGTTAAAATTTTGACAACATTTCACATTGGTTTTTCAAAATTTTCACTTATACTGATATATCAATCAGTACTCAATTTTTTACTTTCAACTTTCAGTAACTCGCTCGGATATTGACCGATCGATACGAAACTTTCATTTTCGGCATCAGGAAGTGCATCCGCGTCGAATTGCTTACCCTGAACCTTCAAATTCGTATTTTTTTACAGTCTTTCAAAATCGTTTTGGAAATACAAATATTTTTGACATAAATTTGAATATCTTTTTTAAATACCGTTCGATTTCTGTTTTATTTGGTTTAATATTGACGCGGCGGTGCTAGTCATCTAACCACGTTAACATTTTGACAACATTTCACAAAGCTTTTTAAAGAATTTCACTTATACTGATGTATCAATCAGTACAATTTTTTACATTTAACTGTCAATAACTCGCTCGGATATTGACCGATCGATACGAAACTTTCATTTTCGGAATCAGGGAGTGTATATGCGTCGAATTGCTTACCCTGAACCTTCAAATTCGGAATTTTTTGACAGTCTTTCAAAATCGTTTTGGAAATACAAATATTTTTGACATAAATTTGAATTTCTTTTTTAAATACCGTTCGATTTCTTATTTAATTGGTTTAATATTGACGAGGCAATGCTAGTCACCTAACCACGTTAAAATTTTGACAACATTTCACACAGCTTTTTCAAAATTTTCACTCATACTGGTATATCAATCAGTACTCAATTTTTGACATTTAACTATCAATAACTCGCTCGGATATTGACCGATCGATACGAAACTTTCATTTTCGGCATCAGGGAGTGCATCCGCGTCGAACTGCATACCCTGAACCTTCAAATTCGGAATTTTTTGACACTCTTTCAAAATCGTTTTGGAAATACAAATATTTTTGACAAACATTTGAATATCCTTTTTAAATACCGTTTTTTTTTCTTATTTAATTGGTTTAATATTGACGAGGCAATGCTAGTCACCTAACCACGTTAAAATTTTGACAACATTTCACATTGATTTTTCAAAATTTTCACTTATACTGATATATCAATCAGTACTCAATTTTTTACATTCAACTTTCAGTAACTCGCTCGGATATTGACCGATCGATACGAAACTTTCATTTTCGGCATCAAGGAGTGCATCTGTGTCGAACTGCATACCCTGAACCTTCAAATTCAGATTGTTTTGACAGTCTTTCAAAATCGTTTTGGAAATACAAATATTTTTGACAAACATTTGAATATCTTTTTTAAATACCGTTCGATTTCTGTTTTATTTGGTTTAATATTGACGAGGCAATGCTAGTCACCTAACCACGTTAAAATTTTGACAACATTTCACATTGGTTTTTCAAAATTTTCACTTATACTGATATATCAATCAGTACTCAATTTTTTACTTTCAACTTTCAGTAACTCGCTCGGATATTGACCGATCGATACGAAACTTTCATTTTCGGCATCAGGGAGTGCATCCGCGTCAAACTGCATACCCTGAACCTTCAAATTCGGAATTTTTTGACAGTCTTTCAAAATCGTTTTGGAAATACAAATATTTTTGACAAACATTTGAATATCTTTTTTAAATACCTTTCGATTTCTTATTTAATTGGTTTAATATTGACGAGGCAACGCTAGTCACCTAACCACGTTAAAGTTTTGACAACATTTCACATTGGTTTTTCAAAATTTTCACTTATACTGATATATCAATCAGTACTCAATTTTTGACATTCAACTTTCAATAACTCGCTCGGATATTGACCGATCAATACGAAACTTTCATTTTCGGCATCAGGGATTGCATCTGTGTCGAACTGCATACCCTGAACCTTCAAATTCAGATATTTTTGACAGTCTTTCAAAATCGTTTTGGAAATACAAATATTTTTGACAAACATTTGAATATCTTTTTTAAATACCGTTCGATTTCTGTTTTATTTGGTTTAATATTGACGAGGCAATGCTAGTCACCTAACCACGTTAAAATTTTGACAACATTTCACATTGGTTTTTCAAAATTTTCACTTATACTGATATATCAATCAGTACTCAATTTTTTACTTTCAACTTTCAGTAACTCGCTCGGATATTGACCGATCGATACGAAACTTTCATTTTCGGCATCAGGGAGTGCATCCGCGTCGAACTGCATACCCGGAACCTTCAAATTCGGAATTTTTTGACAGTCTTTCAAAATCGTTTTGGAAATACAAATATTTTTGACATAAATTTGAATATCTTTTTTAAATACCGTTCGATTTCTGTTTTATTTGGTTTAATATTGACGAGACAATGCTAGCCACCTAACCACGTTAAAATTTTGACAACATTTCACATTGATTTTTCAAAATTTTCACTTATACTGATATATCAATCAGTACTCAATTTTTTACATTCAACTTTCAGTAACTCGCTCGGATATTGACCGATCGATACGAAACTTTCATTTTCGGCATCAAAGAGTGTATCCGCGTCGAATTGCTTACCCTCAACCTTCAAATTCTGAATTTTTTGACAGTCTTTCAAAATCGTTTTGGAAATACAAATATTTTTGACAAACATTTGAATATCTTTTTTAAATACCGTTCGATTTCTGTTTTATTTGGTTTAATATTGACGAGGCAATGCTAGTCACCTAACCACGTTAAAATTTTGACAACATTTCACATTGGTTTTTCAAAATTTTCACTTATACTGATATATCAATCAGTACTCAATTTTTTACTTTCAACTTTCAGTAACTCGCTCGGATATTGACCGATCGATACGAAACTTTCATTTTCGGCATCAGGAAGTGCATCCGCGTCGAATTGCGTACCCTGAACCTTCAAATTCGTATTTTTTTACAGTCTTTCAAAATCGTTTTGGAAATACAAATATTTTTGACATAAATTTGAATATCTTTTTTAAATACCGTTCGATTTCTGTTTTATTTGGTTTAATATTGACGCGGCGGTGCTAGTCATCTAACCACGTTAACATTTTGACAACATTTCACAAAGCTTTTTAAAGAATTTCACTTATACTGATGTATCAATCAGTACAATTTTTTACATTTAACTGTCAATAACTCGCTCGGATATTGACCGATCGATACGAAACTTTCATTTTCGGAATCAGGGAGTGTATATGCGTCGAATTGCTTACCCTGAACCTTCAAATTCGGAATTTTTTGACAGTCTTTCAAAATCGTTTTGGAAATACAAATATTTTTGACAAACATTTGAATATCTTTTTTAAATACCTTTCGATTTCTTATTTAATTGGTTTAATATTGACGAGGCAACGCTAGTCACCTAACCACGTTAAAGTTTTGACAACATTTCACATTGGTTTTTCAAAATTTTCACTTATACTGATATATCAATCAGTACTCAATTTTTGACATTCAACTTTCAATAACTCGCTCGGATATTGACCGATCAATACGAAACTTTCATTTTCGGCATCAGGGATTGCATCTGTGTCGAACTGCATACCCTGAACCTTCAAATTCAGATATTTTTGACAGTCTTTCAAAATCGTTTTGGAAATACAAATATTTTTGACAAACATTTGAATATCTTTTTTAAATACCGTTCGATTTCTGTTTTATTTGGTTTAATATTGACGAGGCAATGCTAGTCACCTAACCACGTTAAAATTTTGACAACATTTCACATTGGTTTTTCAAAATTTTCACTTATACTGATATATCAATCAGTACTCAATTTTTTACTTTCAACTTTCAGTAACTCGCTCGGATATTGACCGATCGATACGAAACTTTCATTTTCGGCATCAGGGAGTGCATCCGCGTCGAACTGCATACCCGGAACCTTCAAATTCGGAATTTTTTGACAGTCTTTCAAAATCGTTTTGGAAATACAAATATTTTTGACATAAATTTGAATATCTTTTTTAAATACCGTTCGATTTCTGTTTTATTTGGTTTAATATTGACGAGACAATGCTAGCCACCTAACCACGTTAAAATTTTGACAACATTTCACATTGATTTTTCAAAATTTTCACTTATACTGATATATCAATCAGTACTCAATTTTTTACATTCAACTTTCAGTAACTCGCTCGGATATTGACCGATCGATACGAAACTTTCATTTTCGGCATCAAAGAGTGTATCCGCGTCGAATTGCTTACCCTCAACCTTCAAATTCTGAATTTTTTGACAGTCTTTCAAAATCGTTTTGGAAATACAAATATTTTTGACATAAATTTGAATTTCTTTTTTAAATACCGTTCGATTTCTTATTTAATTGGTTTAATATTGACGAGGCAATGCTAGTCACCTAACCACGTTAAAATTTTGACAACATTTCACACAGCTTTTTCAAAATTTTCACTCATACTGGTATATCAATCAGTACTCAATTTTTGACATTTAACTATCAATAACTCGCTCGGATATTGACCGATCGATACGAAACTTTCATTTTCGGCATCAAAGAGTGCATCCGTGTCGAACTGCATACCCTGAACCTTCAAATTCGGATTGTTTTGACAGTCTTTCAAAATCGTTTTGGAAATACAAATATTTTTGACATAAATTTGAATTTCTTTTTTAAATACCGTTCGATTTCTTATTTAATTGGTTTAATATTGACAAGGCAATGCTAGTCACCTAACCACGTTAAAATTTTGACAACATTTCACAAAAGTTTTTCAAAATTTTCACTTATACTGATATATCAATCAGTACTCAATTTTTTACTTTCAACTTTCAGTAACTCGCTCGGATATTGACCGATCGATACGAAACTTTCATTTTCGGCATCAAAGTGTTTATCCGCGTCGAATTGCTTACCCTCAACCTTCAAATTCTGAATTTTTTGACAGTCTTTCAAAATCGTTTTGGAAATACAAATATTTTTTACAAAAATTTGAATATCTGTTTTAAATACCGTTAGATTTCTGTTCTATTTGGTTTAATATTGACGCGGCGGTGCTAGTAACCTAACCACGTTAAAATTTTGACAACATTTCACACAGGTTTTTAAAGAATTTCACTTATACTGATATATCAATCAGTACTAAATTTTTGACTTTTAACTGTCAATAACTCGCTCGGATATTGACCGATCGATACAAAACTTTCATTTTCGGCATCAGGGAGTGCATCCGCGTCGAACTGCATACCCTGAACCTTCAAATTCGGAATTTTTTGACACTCTTTCAAAATCGTTTTGGAAATACAAATATTTTTGACAAACATTTGAATATCCTTTTTAAATACCGTTCGATTTCTTATTTAATTGGTTTAATATTGACGAGGCAATGCTAGTCACCTAACCACGTTAAAATTTTGACAACATTTCACACAGCTTTTTCAAAATTTTCACTTATACTGGTATATCAATCAGTACTAAATTTTTGACTTTTAACTTTCAATAACTCGCTCGGATATTGACCGATCGATACGAAACTTTCATTTTCGGCATCAGGAAGTGCATCCGCGTCGAATTGCGTACCCTGAACCTTCAAATTCGTATTTTTTTACAGTCTTTCAAAATCGTTTTGGAAATACAAATATTTTTGACATAAATTTGAATATCTTTTTTAAATACCGTTCGATTTCTGTTTTATTTGGTTTAATATTGACGAGACAATGCTAGTCACCTAACCACGTTAAAATTTTGACAACATTTCACATTGGTTTTTCAAAATTTTCACTTATACTGATATATCAATCAGTACTCAATTTTTTACATTCAACTTTCAATAACTCGCTCGGATATTGACCGATCGATACGAAACTTTCATTTTCGGCATCAGGAAGTGCATCTGCGTCGAATTGCTTCCCCTCAACCTTCAAATTCTGAATTTTTTGACACTCTTTCAAAATCGTTTTGGAAATACAAATATTTTTGACAAACATTTGAATATCTTTTTTAAATACCGTTCGATTTCTTATTTAATTGGTTTAATATTGACAAGGCAATGCTAGTCACCTAACCACGTTAAAATTTTGACAACATTTCACATTGGTTTTTAAAGAATTTCACTTATACTGATATATCAATCAGTACAATTTTCTACTTTTAACTGTCAATAACTCGCTCGGATATTGACCGATCGATACGAAACTTTCATTTTCGGAAACAGGGAGTGTATCCGCGTCGAATTGCTTACCCTGAACCTTCAAATTCGGAATTTTTTGACAGTCTTTCAAAATCGTTTTGGAAATACAAATATTTTTGACATAAATTTGAATTTCTTTTTTAAATACCGTTCGATTTCTTATTTAATTGGTTTAATATTGACGAGGCAATGCTAGTCACCTAACCACGTTAAAATTTTGACAACATTTCACACAGCTTTTTCAAAATTTTCACTTATACTGGTATATCAATCAGTTCTCAATTTTTAACTTTTAACTGTCAATAACTCGCTCGGATATTGACCGATCGATACGAAACTTTCATTTTCGGCATCAAAGTATTTATCCGCGTCGAATTGCATACCCTGAACCTTCAAATTCGGAATTTTTTGACACTCTTTCAAAATCGTTTTGGAAATACAAATATTTTTGACAAACATTTGAATATCCTTTTTAAATACCGTTTTTTTTTCTTATTTAATTGGTTTAATATTGACGAGGCAATGCTAGTCACCTAACCACGTAAAATTTTGACAACATTTCACACAGCTTTTTCAAAATTTTCACTTATACTGGTATATCAATCAGTACTAAATTTTTGACTTTTAACTTTCAATAACTCGCTCGGATATTGACCGATCGATACGAAACTTTCATTTTCGGCATCAAAGAGTGTATCCGCGTCGAATTGCTTACCCTCAACCTTCAAATTCGGAATTTTTTGACAGTCTTTCAAAATCGTTTTGGAAATACAAATATTTTTGACATAAATTTGAATATCTTTTTTAAATACCGTTCGATTTCTGTTTTATTTGGTTTAATATTGACGAGACAATGCTAGCCACCTAACCACGTTAAAATTTTGACAACATTTCACATTGATTTTTCAAAATTTTCACTTATACTGATATATCAATCAGTACTCAATTTTTTACATTCAACTTTCAGTAACTCGCTCGGATATTGACCGATCGATACGAAACTTTCATTTTCGGCATCAGGGAGTGCATCCGCGTCGAACTGCATACCCGGAACCTTCAAATTCGGAATTTTTTGACAGTCTTTCAAAATCGTTTTGGAAATACAAATATTTTTGACAAACATTTGATTATCTTTTTTAAATACCGTTCGATTTCTGTTTTATTTGGTTTAACATTGACGAGGCAATGCTAGTCACCTAACCACGTTAAAATTTTGACAACATTTCACACAGCTTTTTCAAAATTTTCACTTATACTGGTATATCAATCAGTACTAAATTTTTGACTTTTAACTTTCAATAACTCGCTCGGATATTGACCGATCGATACGAAACTTTCATTTTCGGCATCAAAGAGTGTATCCGCGTCGAATTGCTTACCCTCAACCTTCAAATTCGGAATTTTTTGACAGTCTTTCAAAATCGTTTTGGAAATACAAATATTTTTGACAAACATTTGAATATCTTTTTTAAATACCGTTCGATTTCTGTTTTATTTGGTTTAATATTGACGCGGCGGTGCTAGTCACCTAACCACGTTAACATTTTGACAACATTTCACAAAGCTTTTTAAAGAATTTCACTTATACTGATGTATCAATCAGTACAATTTTTTTGACTTTTAACTGTCAATAACTCGCTCGGATATTGACCGATCGATACGAAACTTTCATTTTCGGCATCAGGGAGTGCATCCGCGTCGAACTGCATACCCTGAACCTTCAAATTCGGAATTTTTTGACACTCTTTCAAAATCGTTTTGGAAATACAAATATTTTTGACAAACATTTGAATATCCTTTTTAAATACCGTTTTTTTTTCTTATTTAATTGGTTTAATATTGACGAGGCAATGCTAGTCACCTAACCACGTAAAATTTTGACAACATTTCACACAGCTTTTTCAAAATTTTCACTTATACTGGTATATCAATCAGTACTAAATTTTTGACTTTTAACTTTCAATAACTCGCTCGGATATTGACCGATCGATACGAAACTTTCATTTTCGGCATCAGGAAGTGCATCCGCGTCGAATTGCTTACCCTGAACCTTCAAATTCGTATTTTTTTACAGTCTTTCAAAATCGTTTTGGAAATACAAATATTTTTGACATAAATTTGAATATCTTTTTTAAATACCGTTCGATTTCTGTTTTATTTGGTTTAATATTGACGAGACAATGCTAGCCACCTAACCACGTTAAAATTTTGACAACATTTCACATTGATTTTTCAAAATTTTCACTTATACTGATATATCAATCAGTACTCAATTTTTTACATTCAACTTTCAGTAACTCGCTCGGATATTGACCGATCGATACGAAACTTTCATTTTCGGCATCAAAAAGTGTATCCGCGTCGAATTGCTTACCCTCAACCTTCAAATTCTGAATTTTTTGACAGTCTTTCAAAATCGTTTTGGAAATACAAATATTTTTGACAAACATTTGAATATCTTTTTTAAATACCGTTCGATTTCTGTTTTATTTGGTTTAATATTGACGAGGCAATGCTAGTCACCTAACCACGTTAAAATTTTGACAACATTTCACATTGGTTTTTCAAAATTTTCACTTATACTGATATATCAATCAGTACTCAATTTTTTACTTTCAACTTTCAGTAACTCGCTCGGATATTGACCGATCGATACGAAACTTTCATTTTCGGCATCAGGGAGTGCATCCGCGTCAAACTGCATACCCTGAACCTTCAAATTCGGAATTTTTTGACAGTCTTTCAAAATCGTTTTTGAAATACAAATATTTTTGACAAACATTTGAATATCTTTTTTAAATACCGTTCGATTTCTGTTTTATTTGGTTTAATATTGACGAGGCAATGCTAGTCACCTAACCACGTTAAAATTTTGACAACATTTCACATTGGTTTTTCAAAATTTTCACTTATACTGATATATCAATCAGTACTCAATTTTTTACTTTCAACTTTCAGTAACTCGCTCGGATATTGACCGATCGATACGAAACTTTCATTTTCGGCATCAGGGAGTGCATCCGCGTCGAACTGCATACCCGGAACCTTCAAATTCGGAATTTTTTGACAGTCTTTCAAAATCGTTTTGGAAATACAAATATTTTTGACAAACATTTGATTATCTTTTTTAAATACCGTTCGATTTCTGTTTTATTTGGTTTAACATTGACGAGGCAATGCTAGTCACCTAACCACGTTAAAATTTTGACAACATTTCACACAGCTTTTTCAAAATTTTCACTTATACTGGTATATCAATCAGTACTAAATTTTTGACTTTTAACTGTCAATAACTCGCTCGGATATTGACCGATCGATACGAAACTTTCATTTTCGGCATCAGGGAGTGCATCCGCGTCGAACTGCATACCCTGAACCTTCAAATTCGGAATTTTTTGACAGTCTTTCAAAATCGTTTTGGAAATACAAATATTTTTGACAAACATTTGAATATCCTTTTTAAATACCGTTTTTTTTTCTTATTTAATTGGTTTAATATTGACGAGGCAATGCTTGTCACCTAACCACGTAAAATTTTGACAACATTTCACGCAGCTTTTTCAAAATTTTCACTTATACTGGTATATCAATCAGTACTAAATTTTTGACTTTTAACTTTCAATAACTCGCTCGGATATTGACCGATCGATACGAAACTTTCATTTTCGGCATCAAAGAGTGTATCCGCGTCGAATTGCTTACCCTCAACCTTCAAATTCGGAATTTTTTGACAGTCTTTCAAAATCGTTTTGGAAATACAAATATTTTTGACATAAATTTGAATATCTTTTTTAAATACCGTTCGATTTCTGTTTTATTTGGTTTAATATTGACGAGACAATGCTAGCCACCTAACCACGTTAAAATTTTGACAACATTTCACATTGATTTTTCAAAATTTTCACTTATACTGATATATCAATCAGTACCCAATTTTTTACATTCAACTTTCAGTAACTCGCTCGGATATTGACCGATCGATACGAAACTTTCATTTTCGGCATCAGGGAGTGCATCCGCGTCGAACTGCATACCCGGAACCTTCAAATTCGGAATTTTTTGACAGTCTTTCAAAATCGTTTTGGAAATACAAATATTTTTGACAAACATTTGATTATCTTTTTTAAATACCGTTCGATTTCTGTTTTATTTGGTTTAACATTGACGAGGCAATGCTAGTCACCTAACCACGTTAAAATTTTGACAACATTTCACACAGCTTTTTCAAAATTTTCACTTATACTGGTATATCAATCAGTACTAAATTTTTGACTTTTAACTTTCAATAACTCGCTCGGATATTGACCGATCGATACGAAACTTTCATTTTCGGCATCAAAGAGTGTATCCGCGTCGAATTGCTTACCCTCAACCTTCAAATTCGGAATTTTTTGACAGTCTTTCAAAATCGTTTTGGAAATACAAATATTTTTGACAAACATTTGAATATCTTTTTTTAAATACCGTTCGATTTCTGTTTTATTTGGTTTAATATTGACGCGGCGGTGTTAGTCACCTAACCACGTTAACATTTTGACAACATTTCACAAAGCTTTTTAAAGAATTTCACTTATACTGATGTATCAATCAGTACAATTTTTTTGACTTTTAACTGTCAATAACTCGCTCGGATATTGACCGATCGATACGAAACTTTCATTTTCGGCATCAAAGAGTGTATCCGCGTCCAATTGCTTACCCTCAACCTTCAAATTCGGAATTTTTTGACAGTCTTTCAAAATCGTTTTGAAAATACAAATATTTTTGACAAACAATTGATTATCTTTTTTAAATACCGTTCGATTTCTGTTTTATTTGGTTTAACATTGACGAGGCAATGCTAGTCACCTAACCACGTTAAAATTTTGACAACATTTCACACAGCTTTTTCAAAATTTTCACTTATACTGGTATATCAATCAGTACTAAATTTTTGACTTTTAACTTTCAATAACTCGCTCGGATATTGACCGATCGATACGAAACTTTCATTTTCGGCATCAAAGAGTGTATCCGCGTCGAATTGCTTACCCTCAACCTTCAAATTCGGAATTTTTTGACAGTCTTTCAAAATCGTTTTGGAAATACAAATATTTTTGACAAACAATTGATTATCTTTTTTAAATACCGTTCGATTTCTGTTTTATTTGGTTTAATATTGACGCGGCGGTGCTAGTCATCTAACCACGTTAACATTTTGACAACATTTCACACAGCTTTTTAAAGAATTTCACTTATACTGATGTATCAATCAGTACAATTTTTTTGACTTTTAACTGTCAATAACTCGCTCGGATATTGACCGATCGATACGAAACTTTCATTTTCGGCATCAAAGAGTGTATCCGCGTCGAATTGCTTACCCTCAACCTTCAAATTCGGAATTTTTTGACAGTCTTTCAAAATCGTTTTGGAAATACAAATATTTTTGACATAAATTTGAATATCTTTTTTAAATACCGTTCGATTTCTGTTTTATTTGGTTTAATATTGACGAGACAATGCTAGCCACCTAACCACGTTAAAATTATGACAACATTTCACATTGATTTTTCAAAATTTTCACTTATACTGATATATCAATCAGTACTCAATTTTTTACATTCAACTTTCAGTAACTCGCTCGGATATTGACCGATCGATACGAAACTTTCATTTTCGGCATCAGGGAGTGCATCCGCGTCGAACTGCATACCCGGAACCTTCAAATTCGGAATTTTTTGACAGTCTTTCAAAATCGTTTTGGAAATACAAATATTTTTGACAAACATTTGATTATCTTTTTTAAATACCGTTCGATTTCTGTTTTATTTGGTTTAACATTGACGAGGCAATGCTAGTCACCTAACCACGTTAAAATTTTGACAACATTTCACACAGCTTTTTCAAAATTTTCACTTATACTGGTATATCAATCAGTACTAAATTTTTGACTTTTAACTTTCAATAACTCGCTCGGATATTGACCGATCGATACGAAACTTTCATTTTCGGCATCAAAGAGTGTATCCGCGTCGAATTGCTTACCCTCAACCTTCAAATTCGGAATTTTTTGACAGTCTTTCAAAATCGTTTTGGAAATACAAATATTTTTGACAAACATTTGAATATCTTTTTTAAATACCGTTCGATTTCTGTTTTATTTGGTTTAATATTGACGCGGCGGTGCTAGTCACCTAACCACGTTAACATTTTGACAACATTTCACAAAGCTTTTTAAAGAATTTCACTTATACTGATGTATCAATCAGTACAATTTTTTTGACTTTTAACTGTCAATAACTCGCTCGGATATTGACCGATCGATACGAAACTTTCATTTTCGGCATCAGGGAGTGCATCCGCGTCGAACTGCATACCCTGAACCTTCAAATTCGGAATTTTTTGACACTCTTTCAAAATCGTTTTGGAAATACAAATATTTTTGACAAACATTTGAATATCCTTTTTAAATACCGTTTTTTTTTCTTATTTAATTGGTTTAATATTGACGAGGCAATGCTAGTCACCTAACCACGTAAAATTTTGACAACATTTCACACAGCTTTTTCAAAATTTTCACTTATACTGGTATATCAATCAGTACTAAATTTTTGACTTTTAACTTTCAATAACTCGCTCGGATATTGACCGATCGATACGAAACTTTCATTTTCGGCATCAGGAAGTGCATCCGCGTCGAATTGCTTACCCTGAACCTTCAAATTCGTATTTTTTTACAGTCTTTCAAAATCGTTTTGGAAATACAAATATTTTTGACATAAATTTGAATATCTTTTTTAAATACCGTTCGATTTCTGTTTTATTTGGTTTAATATTGACGAGACAATGCTAGCCACCTAACCACGTTAAAATTTTGACAACATTTCACATTGATTTTTCAAAATTTTCACTTATACTGATATATCAATCAGTACTCAATTTTTTACATTCAACTTTCAGTAACTCGCTCGGATATTGACCGATCGATACGAAACTTTCATTTTCGGCATCAAAAAGTGTATCCGCGTCGAATTGCTTACCCTCAACCTTCAAATTCTGAATTTTTTGACAGTCTTTCAAAATCGTTTTGGAAATACAAATATTTTTGACAAACATTTGAATATCTTTTTTAAATACCGTTCGATTTCTGTTTTATTTGGTTTAATATTGACGAGGCAATGCTAGTCACCTAACCACGTTAAAATTTTGACAACATTTCACATTGGTTTTTCAAAATTTTCACTTATACTGATATATCAATCAGTACTCAATTTTTTACTTTCAACTTTCAGTAACTCGCTCGGATATTGACCGATCGATACGAAACTTTCATTTTCGGCATCAGGGAGTGCATCCGCGTCAAACTGCATACCCTGAACCTTCAAATTCGGAATTTTTTGACAGTCTTTCAAAATCGTTTTTGAAATACAAATATTTTTGACAAACATTTGAATATCTTTTTTAAATACCGTTCGATTTCTGTTTTATTTGGTTTAATATTGACGAGGCAATGCTAGTCACCTAACCACGTTAAAATTTTGACAACATTTCACATTGGTTTTTCAAAATTTTCACTTATACTGATATATCAATCAGTACTCAATTTTTTACTTTCAACTTTCAGTAACTCGCTCGGATATTGACCGATCGATACGAAACTTTCATTTTCGGCATCAGGGAGTGCATCCGCGTCGAACTGCATACCCGGAACCTTCAAATTCGGAATTTTTTGACAGTCTTTCAAAATCGTTTTGGAAATACAAATATTTTTGACAAACATTTGATTATCTTTTTTAAATACCGTTCGATTTCTGTTTTATTTGGTTTAACATTGACGAGGCAATGCTAGTCACCTAACCACGTTAAAATTTTGACAACATTTCACACAGCTTTTTCAAAATTTTCACTTATACTGGTATATCAATCAGTACTAAATTTTTGACTTTTAACTGTCAATAACTCGCTCGGATATTGACCGATCGATACGAAACTTTCATTTTCGGCATCAGGGAGTGCATCCGCGTCGAACTGCATACCCTGAACCTTCAAATTCGGAATTTTTTGACAGTCTTTCAAAATCGTTTTGGAAATACAAATATTTTTGACAAACATTTGAATATCCTTTTTAAATACCGTTTTTTTTTCTTATTTAATTGGTTTAATATTGACGAGGCAATGCTTGTCACCTAACCACGTTAAAATTTTGACAACATTTCACATTGATTTTTCAAAATTTTCACTTATACTGATATATCAATCAGTACCCAATTTTTTACATTCAACTTTCAGTAACTCGCTCGGATATTGACCGATCGATACGAAACTTTCATTTTCGGCATCAGGGAGTGCATCCGCGTCGAACTGCATACCCGGAACCTTCAAATTCGGAATTTTTTGACAGTCTTTCAAAATCGTTTTGGAAATACAAATATTTTTGACAAACATTTGATTATCTTTTTTAAATACCGTTCGATTTCTGTTTTATTTGGTTTAACATTGACGAGGCAATGCTAGTCACCTAACCACGTTAAAATTTTGACAACATTTCACACAGCTTTTTCAAAATTTTCACTTATACTGGTATATCAATCAGTACTAAATTTTTGACTTTTAACTTTCAATAACTCGCTCGGATATTGACCGATCGATACGAAACTTTCATTTTCGGCATCAAAGAGTGTATCCGCGTCGAATTGCTTACCCTCAACCTTCAAATTCGGAATTTTTTGACAGTCTTTCAAAATCGTTTTGGAAATACAAATATTTTTGACAAACATTTGAATATCTTTTTTAAATACCGTTCGATTTCTGTTTTATTTGGTTTAATATTGACGCGGCGGTGCTAGTCACCTAACCACGTTAACATTTTGACAACATTTCACAAAGCTTTTTAAAGAATTTCACTTATACTGATGTATCAATCAGTACAATTTTTTTGACTTTTAACTGTCAATAACTCGCTCGGATATTGACCGATCGATACGAAACTTTCATTTTCGGCATCAAAGAGTGTATCCGCGTCGAATTGCTTACCCTCAACTTTCAAATTCGGAATTTTTTGACAGTCTTTCAAAATCGTTTTGGAAATACAAATATTTTTGACAAACAATTGATTATCTTTTTTAAATACCGTTCGATTTCTGTTTTATTTGGTTTAATATTGACGCGGCGGTGCTAGTCATCTAACCACGTTAACATTTTGACAACATTTCACACAGCTTTTTAAAGAATTTCACTTATACTGATGTATCAATCAGTACAATTTTTTTGACTTTTAACTGTCAATAACTCGCTCGGATATTGACCGATCGATACGAAACTTTCATTTTCGGCATCAAAGAGTGTATCCGCGTCGAATTGCTTACCCTCAACCTTCAAATTCGGAATTTTTTGACAGTCTTTCAAAATCGTTTTGGAAATACAAATATTTTTGACAAACATTTGAATATCTTTTTTAAATACCGTTCGATTTCTGTTTTATTTGGTTTAATATTGACGCGGCGGTGCTAGTCACCTAACCACGTTAACATTTTGACAACATTTCACAAAGCTTTTTAAAGAATTTCACTTATACTGATGTATCAATCATTACAATTTTTTTGACTTTTAACTGTCAATAACTCGCTCGGATATTGACCGATCGATACGAAACTTTCATTTTCGGCATCAGGGAGTGCATCCGCGTCGAACTGCATACCCTGAACCTTCAAATTCGGAATTTTTTGACACTCTTTCAAAATCGTTTTGGAAATACAAATATTTTTGACAAACATTTGAATATCCTTTTTAAATACTGTTTTTTTTTCTTATTTAATTGGTTTAATATTGACGAGGCAATGCTAGTCACCTAACCACGTTAAAATTTTGACAACATTTCACACAGCTTTTTCAAAATTTTCACTTATACTGGTATATCAATCAGTACTAAATTTTTGACTTTTAACTTTCAATAACTCGCTCGGATATTGACCGATCGATACGAAACTTTCATTTTCGGCATCAAAGAGTGTATCCGCGTCGAATTGCTTACCCTCAACCTTCAAATTCGGAATTTTTTGACAGTCTTTCAAAATCGTTTTGGAAATACAAATATTTTTGACATAAATTTGAATATCTTTTTTAAATACCGTTCGATTTCTGTTTTATTTGGTTTAATATTGACGAGACAATGCTAGCCACCTAACCACGTTAAAATTTTGACAACATTTCACATTGATTTTTCAAAATTTTCACTTATACTGATATATCAATCAGTACTCAATTTTTTTGACTTTTAACTGTCAATAACTCGCTCGGATATTGACCGATCGATACGAAACTTTCATTTTCGGCATCAGGGAGTGCATCCGCGTCGAACTGCATACCCTGAACCTTCAAATTCGGAATTTTTTGACACTCTTTCAAAATCGTTTTGGAAATACAAATATTTTTGACAAACATTTGAATATCCTTTTTAAATACCGTTTTTTTTTCTTATTTAATTGATTTAATATTGACGAGGCAATGCTAGTCACCTAACCACGTAAAATTTTGACAACATTTCACACAGCTTTTTCAAAATTTTCACTTATTCTGGTATATCAATCAGTACTAAATTTTTGACTTTTAACTTTCAATAACTCGCTCGGATATTGACCGATCGATACGAAACTTTCATTTTCGGCATCAGGGAGTGCATCCGCGTCGAACTGCATACCCGGAACCTTCAAATTCGGAATTTTTTGACAGTCTTTCAAAATCGTTTTGGAAATACAAATATTTTTGACAAACATTTGATTATCTTTTTTAAATACCGTTCGATTTCTGTTTTATTTGGTTTAACATTGACGAGGCAATGCTAGTCACCTAACCACGTTAAAATTTTGACAACATTTCACACAGCTTTTTCAAAATTTTCACTTATACTGGTATATCAATCAGTACTAAATTTTTGACTTTTAACTTTCAATAACTCGCTCGGATATTGACCGATCGATACGAAACTTTCATTTTCGGCATCAGGGAGTGCATCCGCGTCGAACTGCATACCCTGAACCTTCAAATTCGGAATTTTTTGACAGTCTTTCAAAATCGTTTTGGAAATACAAATATTTTTGACAAACATTTGAATATCCTTTTTAAATACCGTTTTTTTTTCTTATTTAATTGGTTTAATATTGACGAGGCAATGCTTGTCACCTAACCACGTAAAATTTTGACAACATTTCACGCAGCTTTTTCAAAATTTTCACTTATACTGGTATATCAATCAGTACTAAATTTTTGACTTTTAACTTTCAATAACTCGCTCGGATATTGACCGATCGATACGAAACTTTCATTTTCGGCATCAAAGAGTGTATCCGCGTCGAATTGCTTACCCTCAACCTTCAAATTCGGAATTTTTTGACAGTCTTTCAAAATCGTTTTGGAAATACAAATATTTTTGACATAAATTTGAATATCTTTTTTAAATACCGTTCGATTTCTGTTTTATTTGGTTTAATATTGACGAGACAATGCTAGCCACCTAACCACGTTAAAATTTTGACAACATTTCACATTGATTTTTCAAAATTTTCACTTATACTGATATATCAATCAGTACCCAATTTTTTACATTCAACTTTCAGTAACTCGCTCGGATATTGACCGATCGATACGAAACTTTCATTTTCGGCATCAGGGAGTGCATCCGCGTCGAACTGCATACCCGGAACCTTCAAATTCGGAATTTTTTGACAGTCTTTCAAAATCGTTTTGGAAATACAAATATTTTTGACAAACATTTGATTATCTTTTTTAAATACCGTTCGATTTCTGTTTTATTTGGTTTAACATTGACGAGGCAATGCTAGTCACCTAACCACGTTAAAATTTTGACAACATTTCACACAGCTTTTTCAAAATTTTCACTTATACTGGTATATCAATCAGTACTAAATTTTTGACTTTTAACTTTCAATAACTCGCTCGGATATTGACCGATCGATACGAAACTTTCATTTTCGGCATCAAAGAGTGTATCCGCGTCGAATTGCTTACCCTCAACCTTCAAATTCGGAATTTTTTGACAGTCTTTCAAAATCGTTTTGGAAATACAAATATTTTTGACAAACATTTGAATATCTTTTTTAAATACCGTTCGATTTCTGTTTTATTTGGTTTAATATTGACGCGGCGGTGCTAGTCACCTAACCACGTTAACATTTTGACAACATTTCACAAAGCTTTTTAAAGAATTTCACTTATACTGATGTATCAATCAGTACAATTTTTTTGACTTTTAACTGTCAATAACTCGCTCGGATATTGACCGATCGATACGAAACTTTCATTTTCGGCATCAAAGAGTGTATCCGCGTCCAATTGCTTACCCTCAACCTTCAAATTCGGAATTTTTTGACAGTCTTTCAAAATCGTTTTGGAAATACAAATAGTTTTGACATAAATTTGAATATCTTTTTTAAATACCGTTCGATTTCTGTTTTATTTGGTTTAATATTGACGAGGCAATGCTAGTCACCTAACCACGTTAAAATTTTGACAACATTTCACATTGGTTTTTCAAAATTTTCACTTATACTGATATATCAATCAGTACTCAATTTTTGACTTTCAACTTTCAGTAACTCGCTCGGATATTGACCGATCGATACGAAACTTTCATTTTCGGCATCAGGGAGTGCATCCGCGTCGAACTGCATACCCTGAACCTTCAAATTCGGAATTTTTTGACAGTCTTTCAAAATCGTTTTGGAAATACAAATATTTTTGACAAAAATTTTAATATCTTTTTTAAATACCGTTCGATTTCTGTTTTAATTGGTTTAATATTGACGAGGCAATGCTAGTCACCTAACCACGTTAAAATTTTGACAACATTTCACAAAGGTTTTTAAAGAATTTCACTTATACTGATATATCAATCAGTACAATTTTTTACTTTTAACTGTCAATAACTCGCTCGGATATTGACCGATCGATACGAAACTTTCATTTTCGGAATCAGGGAGTGTATCCACGTCGAAATGCTTACCCTGAACCTTCAAATTCGGAATTTTTTGACAGTCTTTCAAAATCGTTTTGGAAATACAAATATTTTTGACAAACATTTGATTATCTTTTTTAAATACCGTTCGATTTCTGTTTTATTTGGTTTAATATTGACGAGGCAATGCTAGTCACCTAACCACGTTAACATTTTGACAACATTTCACAAAGCTTTTTAAAGAATTTCACTTATACTGATGTATCAATCAGTACAATTTTTTTGACTTTTAACTGTCAATAACTCGCTCGGATATTGACCGATCGATACGAAACTTTCATTTTCGGCATCAGGGAGTGCATCCGCGTCGAACTGCATACCCTGAACCTTCAAATTCGGAATTTTTTGACACTCTTTCAAAATCGTTTTGGAAATACAAATATTTTTGACAAACATTTGAATATCCTTTTTAAATACCGTTTTTTTTTCTTATTTAATTGGTTTAATATTGACGAGGCAATGCTAGTCACCTAACCACGTAAAATTTTGACAACATTTCACACAGCTTTTTCAAAATTTTCACTTATACTGGTATATCAATCAGTACTAAATTTTTGACTTTTAACTTTCAATAACTCGCTCGGATATTGACCGATCGATACGAAACTTTCATTTTCGGCATCAGGAAGTGCATCCGCGTCGAATTGCGTACCCTGAACCTTCAAATTCGTATTTTTTTACAGTCTTTCAAAATCGTTTTGGAAATACAAATATTTTTGACATAAATTTGAATATCTTTTTTAAATACCGTTCGATTTCTGTTTTATTTGGTTTAATATTGACGAGACAATGCTAGCCACCTAACCACGTTAAAATTTTGACAACATTTCACATTGGTTTTTCAAAATTTTCACTTATACTGACATATCAATCAGTACTCAATTTTTTACTTTCAACTTTCAGTAACTCGCTCGGATATTGACCGATCGATACGAAACTTTCATTTTCGGCATCAGGGAGTGCATCCGCGTCGAACTGCATACCCTGAACCTTCAAATTCGGAATTTTTTGACAGTCTTTCAAAATCGTTTTGGAAATACAAATATTTTTGACAAAAATTTGAATATCTTTTTTAAATACCGTTCGATTTCTGTTTTATTTGGTTTAATATTGACGCGGCGGTGCTAGTCATCTAACCACGTTAACATTTTGACAACATTTCACACAGCTTTTTAAAGAATTTCACTTATACTGATGTATCAATCAGTACAATTTTTTTGACTTTTAACTGTCAATAACTCGCTCGGATATTGACCGATCGATACGAAACTTTCATTTTCGGCATCAAGAAGTGCATCCGCGTCGAATTGCGTACCCTGAACCTTCAAATTCGTATTTTTTTACAGTCTTTCAAAATCGTTTTGGAAATACAAATATTTTTGACATAAATTTGAATATCTTTTTTAAATACCGTTCGATTTCTGTTTTATTTGGTTTAATATTGACGAGGCAATGCTAGTCACCTAACCACGTTAAAATTTTGACAACATTTCACATTGGTTTTTCAAAATTTTCACTTATACTGATATATCAATCAGTACTCAATTTTTTACTTTCAACTTTCAGTAACTCGCTCGGATATTGACCGATCGATACGAAACTTTCATTTTCGGCATCAGGGAGTGCATCCGCGTCGAACTGCATACCCTGAACCTTCAAATTCGGAATTTTTTGACACTCTTTCAAAATCGTTTTGGAAATACAAATATTTTTGACAAACATTTGATTATCTTTTTTAAATACCGTTCGATTTCTGTTTTATTTGGTTTAACATTGACGAGGCAATGCTAGTCACCTAACCACGTTAAAATTTTGACAACATTTCACACAGCTTTTTCAAAATTTTCACTTATACTGGTATATCAATCAGTACTAAATTTTTGACTTTTAACTTTCAATAACTCGCTCGGATATTGACCGATCGATACGAAACTTTCATTTTCGGCATCAAAGTGTTTATCCGCGTCGAATTGCTTACCCTCAACCTTCAAATTCTGAATTTTTTGACAGTCTTTCAAAATCGTTTTGGAAATACAAATATTTTTGACATAAATTTGAATTTCTTTTTTAAATACCGTTCGATTTCTTATTTAATTGGTTTAATATTGACGAGGCAATGCTAGTCACCTAACCACGTTAAAATTTTGACAACATTTCACAAAGGTTTTTAAAGAATTTCACTTCTACTGATATATCAATCAGTACAATTTTTTACTTTTAACTGTCAATAACTCGCTCGGATATTGACCGATCGATACGAAACTTTCATTTTCGGAATCAGGGAGTGTATCCGCGTCGAAATGCTTACCCTGAACCTTCAAATTCGGAATTTTTTGACAGTCTTTCAAAATCGTTTTGGAAATACAAATATTTTTGACAAACAATTGATTATCTTTTTTAAATACCGTTCGATTTCTGTTTTATTTGGTTTAATATTGACGCGGCGGTGCTAGTCATCTAACCACGTTAACATTTTGACAACATTTCACACAGCTTTTTAAAGAATTTCACTTATACTGATGTATCAATCAGTACAATTTTTTTGACTTTTAACTGTCAATAACTCGCTCGGATATTGACCGATCGATACGAAACTTTCATTTTCGGCATCAAAGAGTGTATCCGCGTCGAATTGCTTACCCTCAACCTTCAAATTCGGAATTTTTTGACAGTCTTTCAAAATCGTTTTGGAAATACAAATATTTTTGACAAACATTTGAATATCTTTTTTAAATACCGTTCGATTTCTGTTTTATTTGGTTTAATATTGACGCGGCGGTGCTAGTCACCTAACCACGTTAACATTTTGACAACATTTCACAAAGCTTTTTAAAGAATTTCACTTATACTGATGTATCAATCAGTACAATTTTTTTGACTTTTAACTGTCAATAACTCGCTCGGATATTGACCGATCGATACGAAACTTTCATTTTCGGCATCAGGGAGTGCATCCGCGTCGAACTGCATACCCTGAACCTTCAAATTCGGAATTTTTTGACACTCTTTCAAAATCGTTTTGGAAATACAAATATTTTAGACAAACATTTGAATATCCTTTTTAAATACCGTTTTTTTTTCTTATTTAATTGGTTTAATATTGACGAGGCAATGCTAGTCACCTAACCACGTAAAATTTTGACAACATTTCACACAGCTTTTTCAAAATTTTCACTTATACTGGTATATCAATCAGTACTAAATTTTTGACTTTTAACTTTCAATAACTCGCTCGGATATTGACCGATCGATACGAAACTTTCATTTTCGGCATCAAAGAGTGTATCCGCGTCGAATTGCTTACCCTCAACCTTCAATTTCGGAATTTTTTGACAGTCTTTCAAAATCGTTTTGGAAATACAAATATTTTTGACATAAATTTGAATATCTTTTTTAAATACCGTTCGATTTCTGTTTTATTTGGTTTAATATTGACGAGACAATGCTAGCCACCTAACCACGTTAAAATTTTGACAACATTTCACATTGATTTTTCAAAATTTTCACTTATACTGATATATCAATCAGTACTCAATTTTTTACATTCAACTTTCAGTAACTCGCTCGGATATTGACCGATCGATACGAAACTTTCATTTTCGGCATCAGGGAGTGCATCCGCGTCGAACTGCATACCCGGAACCTTCAAATTCGGAATTTTTTGACAGTCTTTCAAAATCGTTTTGGAAATACAAATATTTTTGACAAACATTTGATTATCTTTTTTAAATACCGTTCGATTTCTGTTTTATTTGGTTTAACATTGACGAGGCAATGCTAGTCACCTAACCACGTTAAAATTTTGACAACATTTCACACAGCTTTTTCAAAATTTTCACTTATACTGGTATATCAATCTGTACTAAATTTTTGACTTTTAACTTTCAATAACTCGCTCGGATATTGACCGATCGATACGAAACTTTCATTTTCGGCATCAGGGAGTGCATCCGCGTCGAACTGCATACCCTGAACCTTCAAATTCGGAATTTTTTGACAGTCTTTCAAAATCGTTTTGGAAATACAAATATTTTTGACAAACATTTGAATATCTTTTTTAAATACCGTTCGATTTCTGTTTTATTTGGTTTTATATTGACGCGGCGGTGCTAGTCACCTAACCACGTTAACATTTTGACAACATTTCACAAAGCTTTTTAAAGAATTTCACTTATACTGATGTATCAATCAGTACAATTTTTTTGACTTTTAACTGTCAATAACTCGCTCGGATATTGACCGATCGATACGAAACTTTCATTTTCGGCATCAGGGAGTGCATCCGCGTCGAATTGCATACCCTGAACCTTCAAATTCGGAATTTTTTGACACTCTTTCAAAATCGTTTTGGAAATACAAATATTTTTGACAAACATTTGAATATCCTTTTTAAATACCGTTTTTTTTTCTTATTTAATTGATTTAATATTGACGAGGCAATGCTAGTCACCTAACCACGTAAAATTTTGACAACATTTCACACAGCTTTTTCAAAATTTTCACTTATACTGGTATATCAATCAGTACTAAATTTTTGACTTTTAACTTTCAATAACTCGCTCGGATATTGACCGATCGATACGAAACTTTCATTTTCGGCATCAAAGAGTGTATCCGCGTCGAATTGCTTACCCTCAACCTTCAAATTCGGAATTTTTTGACAGTCTTTCAAAATCGTTTTGGAAATACAAATATTTTTGACATAAATTTGAATATCTTTTTTAAATACCGTTCGATTTCTGTTTTATTTGGTTTAATATTGACGAGACAATGCTAGCCACCTAACCACGTTAAAATTTTGACAACATTTCACATTGATTTTTCAAAATTTTCACTTATACTGATATATCAATCAGTACTCAATTTTTTACATTCAACTTTCAGTAACTCGCTCGGATATTGACCGATCGATACGAAACTTTCATTTTCGGCATCAGGGAGTGCATCCGCGTCGAACTGCATACCCGGAACCTTCAAATTCGGAATTTTTTGACAGTCTTTCAAAATCGTTTTGGAAATACAAATATTTTTGACAAACATTTGATTATCTTTTTTAAATACCGTTCGATTTCTGTTTTATTTGGTTTAACATTGACGAGGCAATGCTAGTCACCTAACCACGTTAAAATTTTGACAACATTTCACACAGCTTTTTCAAAATTTTCACTTATACTGGTATATCAATCAGTACTAAATTTTTGACTTTTAACTTTCAATAACTCGCTCGGATATTGACCGATCGATACGAAACTTTCATTTTCGGCATCAAAGAGTGTATCCGCGTCGAATTGCTTACCCTCAACCTTCAAATTCGGAATTTTTTGACAGTCTTTCAAAATCGTTTTGGAAATACAAATATTTTTGACAAACATTTGAATATCTTTTTTAAATACCGTTCGATTTCTGTTTTATTTGGTTTAATATTGACGCGGCGGTGCTAGTCACCTAACCACGTTAACATTTTGACAACATTTCACAAAGCTTTTTAAAGAATTTCACTTATACTGATGTATCAATCAGTACAATTTTTTTGACTTTTAACTGTCAATAACTCGCTCGGATATTGACCGATCGATACGAAACTTTCATTTTCGGCATCAGGGAGTGCATCCGCGTCGAACTGCATACCCTGAACCTTCAAATTCGGAATTTTTTGACACTCTTTCAAAATCGTTTTGGAAATACAAATATTTTTGACAAACATTTGATTATCTTTTTTAAATACCGTTCGATTTCTGTTTTATTTGGTTTAATATTGACGAGGCAATGCTAGTCACCTCACCACGTTAAAATTTTGACAACATTTCACATTGATTTTTCAAAATTTTCACTTATACTGATATATCAATCAGTACTCAATTTTTTACATTCAACTTTCAGTAACTCGCTCGGATATTGACCGATCGATACGAAACTTTCATTTTCGGCATCAGGGAGTGCATCCGCGTCGAACTGCATACCCGGAACCTTCAAATTCGGAATTTTTTGACAGTCTTTCAAAATCGTTTTGGAAATACAAATATTTTTGACAAACATTTGATTATCTTTTTTAAATACCGTTCGATTTCTGTTTTATTTGGTTTAACATTGACGAGGCAATGCTAGTCACCTAACCACGTTAAAATTTTGACAACATTTCACACAGCTTTTTCAAAATTTTCACTTATACTGGTATATCAATCAGTACTAAATTTTTGACTTTTAACTTTCAATAACTCGCTCGGATATTGACCGATCGATACGAAACTTTCATTTTCGGCATCAAAGAGTGTATCCGCGTCGAATTGCTTACCCTCAACCTTCAAATTCGGAATTTTTTGACAGTCTTTCAAAATCGTTTTGGAAATACAAATATTTTTGACAAACATTTGAATATCTTTTTTAAATACCGTTCGATTTCTGTTTTATTTGGTTTAATATTGACGCGGCGGTGCTAGTCACCTAACCACGTTAACATTTTGACAACATTTCACAAAGCTTTTTAAAGAATTTCACTTATACTGATGTATCAATCAGTACAATTTTTTTGACTTTTAACTGTCAATAACTCGCTCGGATATTGACCGATCGATACGAAACTTTCATTTTCGGCATCAGGGAGTGCATCCGCGTCGAACTGCATACCCTGAACCTTCAAATTCGGAATTTTTTGACACTCTTTCAAAATCGTTTTGGAAATACAAATATTTTTGACAAACATTTGATTATCTTTTTTAAATACCGTTCGATTTCTGTTTTATTTGGTTTAATATTGACGAGGCAATGCTAGTCACCTCACCACGTTAAAATTTTGACAACATTTCACATTGATTTTTCAAAATTTTCACTTATACTGATATATCAATCAGTACTCAATTTTTTACATTCAACTTTCAGTAACTCGCTCGGATATTGACCGATCGATACGAAACTTTCATTTTCGGCATCAGGGAGTGCATCCGCGTCGAACTGCATACCCGGAACCTTCAAATTCGGAATTTTTTGACAGTCTTTCAAAATCGTTTTGGAAATACAAATATTTTTGACAAACATTTGATTATCTTTTTTAAATACCGTTCGATTTCTGTTTTATTTGGTTTAACATTGACGAGGCAATGCTAGTCACCTAACCACGTTAAAATTTTGACAACATTTCACACAGCTTTTTCAAAATTTTCACTTATACTGGTATATCAATCAGTACTAAATTTTTGACTTTTAACTTTCAATAACTCGCTCGGATATTGACCGATCGATACGAAACTTTCATTTTCGGCATCAAAGAGTGTATCCGCGTCGAATTGCTTACCCTCAACCTTCAAATTCGGAATTTTTTGACAGTCTTTCAAAATCGTTTTGGAAATACAAATATTTTTGACAAACATTTGAATATCTTTTTTAAATACCGTTCGATTTCTGTTTTATTTGGTTTAATATTGACGCGGCGGTGCTAGTCACCTAACCACGTTAACATTTTGACAACATTTCACAAAGCTTTTTAAAGAATTTCACTTATACTGATGTATCAATCAGTACAATTTTTTTGACTTTTAACTGTCAATAACTCGCTCGGATATTGACCGATCGATACGAAACTTTCATTTTCGGCATCAGGGAGTGCATCCGCGTCGAACTGCATACCCTGAACCTTCAAATTCGGAATTTTTTGACACTCTTTCAAAATCGTTTTGGAAATACAAATATTTTTGACAAACATTTGATTATCTTTTTTAAATACCGTTCGATTTCTGTTTTATTTGGTTTAATATTGACGCGGCGGTGCTAGTCACCTAACCACGTTAACATTTTGACAACATTTCACAAAGCTTTTTAAAGAATTTCACTTATACTGATGTATCAATCAGTACAATTTTTTTGACTTTTAACTGTCAATAACTCGCTCGGATATTGACCGATCGATACGAAACTTTCATTTTCGGCATCAGGAAGTGCATCCGCGTCGAATTGCGTACCCTGAACCTTCAAATTCGTATTTTTTTACAGTCTTTCAAAATCGTTTTGGAAATACAAATATTTTTGACATAAATTTGAATATCTTTTTTAAATACCGTTCGATTTCTGTTTTATTTGGTTTAATATTGACGAGACAATGCTAGCCACCTAACCACGTTAAAATTTTGACAACATTTCACATTGATTTTTCAAAATTTTCACTTATACTGATATATCAATCAGTACTCAATTTTTTACATTCAACTTTCAGTAACTCGCTCGGATATTGACCGATCGATACGAAACTTTCATTTTCGGCATCAAAAAGTGTATCCGCGTCGAATTGCTTACCCTCAACCTTCAAATTCTGAATTTTTTGACAGTCTTTCAAAATCGTTTTGGAAATACAAATATTTTTGACAAACATTTGAATATCTTTTTTAAATACCGTTCGATTTCTGTTTTATTTGATTTAATATTGACGAGGCAATGCTAGTCACCTAACCACGTTAAAATTTTGACAACATTTCACATTGGTTTTTCAAAATTTTCACTTATACTGATATATCAATCAGTACTCAATTTTTTACTTTCAACTTTCAGTAACTCGCTCGGATATTGACCGATCGATACGAAACTTTCATTTTCGGCATCAGGCAGTGCATCCGCGTCAAACTGCATACCCTGAACCTTCAAATTCGGAATTTTTTGACAGTCTTTCAAAATCGTTTTTGAAATACAAATATTTTTGACAAACATTTGAATATCTTTTTTAAATACCGTTCGAATTCTGTTTTATTTGGTTTAATATTGACGAGGCAATGCTAGTCACCTAACCACGTTAAAATTTTGACAACATTTCACATTGGTTTTTCAAAATTTTCACTTATACTGATATATCAATCAGTACTCAATTTTTTACTTTCAACTTTCAGTAACTCGCTCGGATATTGACCGATCGATACGAAACTTTCATTTTCGGCATCAGGGAGTGCATCCGCGTCGAACTGCATACCCGGAACCTTCAAATTCGGAATTTTTTGACAGTCTTTCAAAATCGTTTTGGAAATACAAATATTTTTGACAATCATTTGATTATCTTTTTTAAAAACCGTTCGATTTCTGTTTTATTTGGTTTAACATTGACGAGGCAATGCTAGTCACCTAACCACGTTAAAATTTTGACAACATTTCACACAGCTTTTTCAAAATTTTCACTTATACTGGTATATCAATCAGTACTAAATTTTTGACTTTTAACTGTCAATAACTCGCTCGGATATTGACCGATCGATACGAAACTTTCATTTTCGGCATCAGGGAGTGCATCCGCGTCGAACTGCATACCCTGAACCTTCAAATTCGGAATTTTTTGACAGTCTTTCAAAATCGTTTTGGAAATACAAATATTTTTGACAAACATTTGAATATCCTTTTTAAATACCGTTTTTTTTTCTTATTTAATTGGTTTAATATTGACGAGGCAATGCTTGTCACCTAACCACGTAAAATTTTGACAACATTTCACGCAGCTTTTTCAAAATTTTCACTTATACTGGTATATCAATCAGTACTAAATTTTTGACTTTTAACTTTCAATAACTCGCTCGGATATTGACCGATCGATACGAAACTTTCATTTTCGGCATCAAAGAGTGTATCCGCGTCGAATTGCTTACCCTCAACCTTCAAATTCGGAATTTTTTGACAGTCTTTCAAAATCGTTTTGGAAATACAAATATTTTTGACATAAATTTGAATATCTTTTTTAAATACCGTTCGATTTCTGTTTTATTTGGTTTAATATTGACGAGACAATGCTAGCCACCTAACCACGTTAAAATTTTGACAACATTTCACATTGATTTTTCAAAATTTTCACTTATACTGATATATCAATCAGTACCCAATTTTTTACATTCAACTTTCAGTAACTCGCTCGGATATTGACCGATCGATACGAAACTTTCATTTTCGGCATCAGGGAGTGCATCCGCGTCGAACTGCATACCCGGAACCTTCAAATTCGGAATTTTTTGACAGTCTTTCAAAATCGTTTTGGAAATACAAATATTTTTGACAAACATTTGATTATCTTTTTTAAATACCGTTCGATTTCTGTTTTATTTGGTTTAACATTGACGAGGCAATGCTAGTCACCTAACCACGTTAAAATTTTGACAACATTTCACACAGCTTTTTCAAAATTTTCACTTATACTGGTATATCAATCAGTACTAAATTTTTGACTTTTAACTTTCAATAACTCGCTCGGATATTGACCGATCGATACGAAACTTTCATTTTCGGCATCAAAGAGTGTATCCGCGTCGAATTGCTTACCCTCAACCTTCAAATTCGGAATTTTTTGACAGTCTTTCAAAATCGTTTTGGAAATACAAATATTTTTGACAAACATTTGAATATCTTTTTTAAATACCGTTCGATTTCTGTTTTATTTGGTTTAATATTGACGCGGCGGTGCTAGTCACCTAACCACGTTAACATTTTGACAACATTTCACAAAGCTTTTTAAAGAATTTCACTTATACTGATGTATCAATCAGTACAATTTTTTTGACTTTTAACTGTCAATAACTCGCTCGGATATTGACCGATCGATACGAAACTTTCATTTTCGGCATCAGGGAGTGCATCCGCGTCGAACTGCATACCCTGAACCTTCAAATTCGGAATTTTTTGACACTCTTTCAAAATCGTTTTGGAAATACAAATATTTTTGACAAACATTTGATTATCTTTTTTAAATACCGTTCGATTTCTGTTTTATTTGGTTTAATATTGACGAGGCAATGCTAGTCACCTCACCACGTTAAAATTTTGACAACATTTCACATTGATTTTTCAAAATTTTCACTTATACTGATATATCAATCAGTACTCAATTTTTTACATTCAACTTTCAGTAACTCGCTCGGATATTGACCGATCGATACGAAACTTTCATTTTCGGCATCAGGGAGTGCATCCGCGTCGAACTGCATACCCGGAACCTTCAAATTCGGAATTTTTTGACAGTCTTTCAAAATCGTTTTGGAAATACAAATATTTTTGACAAACATTTGATTATCTTTTTTAAATACCGTTCGATTTCTGTTTTATTTGGTTTAACATTGACGAGGCAATGCTAGTCACCTAACCACGTTAAAATTTTGACAACATTTCACACAGCTTTTTCAAAATTTTCACTTATACTGGTATATCAATCAGTACTAAATTTTTGACTTTTAACTTTCAATAACTCGCTCGGATATTGACCGATCGATACGAAACTTTCATTTTCGGCATCAAAGAGTGTATCCGCGTCGAATTGCTTACCCTCAACCTTCAAATTCGGAATTTTTTGACAGTCTTTCAAAATCGTTTTGGAAATACAAATATTTTTGACAAACATTTGAATATCTTTTTTAAATACCGTTCGATTTCTGTTTTATTTGGTTTAATATTGACGCGGCGGTGCTAGTCACCTAACCACGTTAACATTTTGACAACATTTCACAAAGCTTTTTAAAGAATTTCACTTATACTGATGTATCAATCAGTACAATTTTTTTGACTTTTAACTGTCAATAACTCGCTCGGATATTGACCGATCGATACGAAACTTTCATTTTCGGCATCAGGGAGTGCATCCGCGTCGAACTGCATACCCTGAACCTTCAAATTCGGAATTTTTTGACACTCTTTCAAAATCGTTTTGGAAATACAAATATTTTTGACAAACATTTGATTATCTTTTTTAAATACCGTTCGATTTCTGTTTTATTTGGTTTAATATTGACGAGGCAATGCTAGTCACCTCACCACGTTAAAATTTTGACAACATTTCACATTGATTTTTCAAAATTTTCACTTATACTGATATATCAATCAGTACTCAATTTTTTACATTCAACTTTCAGTAACTCGCTCGGATATTGACCGATCGATACGAAACTTTCATTTTCGGCATCAGGGAGTGCATCCGCGTCGAACTGCATACCCGGAACCTTCAAATTCGGAATTTTTTGACAGTCTTTCAAAATCGTTTTGGAAATACAAATATTTTTGACAAACATTTGATTATCTTTTTTAAATACCGTTCGATTTCTGTTTTATTTGGTTTAACATTGACGAGGCAATGCTAGTCACCTAACCACGTTAAAATTTTGACAACATTTCACACAGCTTTTTCAAAATTTTCACTTATACTGGTATATCAATCAGTACTAAATTTTTGACTTTTAACTTTCAATAACTCGCTCGGATATTGACCGATCGATACGAAACTTTCATTTTCGGCATCAAAGAGTGTATCCGCGTCGAATTGCTTACCCTCAACCTTCAAATTCGGAATTTTTTGACAGTCTTTCAAAATCGTTTTGGAAATACAAATATTTTTGACAAACATTTGAATATCTTTTTTAAATACCGTTCGATTTCTGTTTTATTTGGTTTAATATTGACGCGGCGGTGCTAGTCACCTAACCACGTTAACATTTTGACAACATTTCACAAAGCTTTTTAAAGAATTTCACTTATACTGATGTATCAATCAGTACAATTTTTTTGACTTTTAACTGTCAATAACTCGCTCGGATATTGACCGATCGATACGAAACTTTCATTTTCGGCATCAGGGAGTGCATCCGCGTCGAACTGCATACCCTGAACCTTCAAATTCGGAATTTTTTGACACTCTTTCAAAATCGTTTTGGAAATACAAATATTTTTGACAAACATTTGATTATCTTTTTTAAATACCGTTCGATTTCTGTTTTATTTGGTTTAATATTGACGCGGCGGTGCTAGTCACCTAACCACGTTAACATTTTGACAACATTTCACAAAGCTTTTTAAAGAATTTCACTTATACTGATGTATCAATCAGTACAATTTTTTTGACTTTTAACTGTCAATAACTCGCTCGGATATTGACCGATCGATACGAAACTTTCATTTTCGGCATCAGGAAGTGCATCCGCGTCGAATTGCGTACCCTGAACCTTCAAATTCGTATTTTTTTACAGTCTTTCAAAATCGTTTTGGAAATACAAATATTTTTGACATAAATTTGAATATCTTTTTTAAATACCGTTCGATTTCTGTTTTATTTGGTTTAATATTGACGAGACAATGCTAGCCACCTAACCACGTTAAAATTTTGACAACATTTCACATTGATTTTTCAAAATTTTCACTTATACTGATATATCAATCAGTACTCAATTTTTTACATTCAACTTTCAGTAACTCGCTCGGATATTGACCGATCGATACGAAACTTTCATTTTCGGCATCAAAAAGTGTATCCGCGTCGAATTGCTTACCCTCAACCTTCAAATTCTGAATTTTTTGACAGTCTTTCAAAATCGTTTTGGAAATACAAATATTTTTGACAAACATTTGAATATCTTTTTTAAATACCGTTCGATTTCTGTTTTATTTGATTTAATATTGACGAGGCAATGCTAGTCACCTAACCACGTTAAAATTTTGACAACATTTCACATTGGTTTTTCAAAATTTTCACTTATACTGATATATCAATCAGTACTCAATTTTTTACTTTCAACTTTCAGTAACTCGCTCGGATATTGACCGATCGATACGAAACTTTCATTTTCGGCATCAGGCAGTGCATCCGCGTCAAACTGCATACCCTGAACCTTCAAATTCGGAATTTTTTGACAGTCTTTCAAAATCGTTTTTGAAATACAAATATTTTTGACAAACATTTGAATATCTTTTTTAAATACCGTTCGAATTCTGTTTTATTTGGTTTAATATTGACGAGGCAATGCTAGTCACCTAACCACGTTAAAATTTTGACAACATTTCACATTGGTTTTTCAAAATTTTCACTTATACTGATATATCAATCAGTACTCAATTTTTTACTTTCAACTTTCAGTAACTCGCTCGGATATTGACCGATCGATACGAAACTTTCATTTTCGGCATCAGGGAGTGCATCCGCGTCGAACTGCATACCCGGAACCTTCAAATTCGGAATTTTTTGACAGTCTTTCAAAATCGTTTTGGAAATACAAATATTTTTGACAATCATTTGATTATCTTTTTTAAAAACCGTTCGATTTCTGTTTTATTTGGTTTAACATTGACGAGGCAATGCTAGTCACCTAACCACGTTAAAATTTTGACAACATTTCACACAGCTTTTTCAAAATTTTCACTTATACTGGTATATCAATCAGTACTAAATTTTTGACTTTTAACTGTCAATAACTCGCTCGGATATTGACCGATCGATACGAAACTTTCATTTTCGGCATCAGGGAGTGCATCCGCGTCGAACTGCATACCCTGAACCTTCAAATTCGGAATTTTTTGACAGTCTTTCAAAATCGTTTTGGAAATACAAATATTTTTGACAAACATTTGAATATCCTTTTTAAATACCGTTTTTTTTTCTTATTTAATTGGTTTAATATTGACGAGGCAATGCTTGTCACCTAACCACGTAAAATTTTGACAACATTTCACGCAGCTTTTTCAAAATTTTCACTTATACTGGTATATCAATCAGTACTAAATTTTTGACTTTTAACTTTCAATAACTCGCTCGGATATTGACCGATCGATACGAAACTTTCATTTTCGGCATCAAAGAGTGTATCCGCGTCGAATTGCTTACCCTCAACCTTCAAATTCGGAATTTTTTGACAGTCTTTCAAAATCGTTTTGGAAATACAAATATTTTTGACATAAATTTGAATATCTTTTTTAAATACCGTTCGATTTCTGTTTTATTTGGTTTAATATTGACGAGACAATGCTAGCCACCTAACCACGTTAAAATTTTGACAACATTTCACATTGATTTTTCAAAATTTTCACTTATACTGATATATCAATCAGTACCCAATTTTTTACATTCAACTTTCAGTAACTCGCTCGGATATTGACCGATCGATACGAAACTTTCATTTTCGGCATCAGGGAGTGCATCCGCGTCGAACTGCATACCCGGAACCTTCAAATTCGGAATTTTTTGACAGTCTTTCAAAATCGTTTTGGAAATACAAATATTTTTGACAAACATTTGATTATCTTTTTTAAATACCGTTCGATTTCTGTTTTATTTGGTTTAACATTGACGAGGCAATGCTAGTCACCTAACCACGTTAAAATTTTGACAACATTTCACACAGCTTTTTCAAAATTTTCACTTATACTGGTATATCAATCAGTACTAAATTTTTGACTTTTAACTTTCAATAACTCGCTCGGATATTGACCGATCGATACGAAACTTTCATTTTCGGCATCAAAGAGTGTATCCGCGTCGAATTGCTTACCCTCAACCTTCAAATTCGGAATTTTTTGACAGTCTTTCAAAATCGTTTTGGAAATACAAATATTTTTGACAAACATTTGAATATCTTTTTTAAATACCGTTCGATTTCTGTTTTATTTGGTTTAATATTGACGCGGCGGTGCTAGTCACCTAACCACGTTAACATTTTGACAACATTTCACAAAGCTTTTTAAAGAATTTCACTTATACTGATGTATCAATCAGTACAATTTTTTTGACTTTTAACTGTCAATAACTCGCTCGGATATTGACCGATCGATACGAAACTTTGATTTTCAGCATCAAAGAGTGTATCCGCGTCCAATTGCTTACCCTCAACCTTCAAATTCGGAATTTTTTGACAGTCTTTCAAAATCGTTTTGAAAATACAAATATTTTTGACAAACAATTGATTATCTTTTTTAAATACCGTTCGATTTCTGTTTTATTTGGTTTAACATTGACGAGGCAATGCTAGTCACCTAACCACGTTAAAATTTTGACAACATTTCACACAGCTTTTTCAAAATTTTCACTTATACTGGTATATCAATCAGTACTAAATTTTTGACTTTTAACTTTCAATAACTCGCTCGGATATTGACCGATCGATACGAAACTTTCATTTTCGGCATCAAAGAGTGTATCCGCGTCGAATTGCTTACCCTCAACCTTCAAATTCGGAATTTTTTGACAGTCTTTCAAAATCGTTTTGGAAATACAAATATTTTTGACAAACAATTGATTATCTTTTTTAAATACCGTTCGATTTCTGTTTTATTTGGTTTAATATTGACGCGGCGGTGCTAGTCATCTAACCACGTTAACATTTTGACAACATTTCACACAGCTTTTTAAAGAATTTCACTTATACTGATGTATCAATCAGTACAATTTTTTTGACTTTTAACTGTCAATAACTCGCTCGGATATTGACCGATCGATACGAAACTTTCATTTTCGGCATCAGGAAGTGCATCCGCGTCGAATTGCGTACCCTGAACCTTCAAATTCGTATTTTTTTACAGTCTTTCAAAATCGTTTTGGAAATACAAATAGTTTTGACAAACATTTGATTATCTTTTTTAAATACCGTTCGATTTCTGTTTTATTTGGTTTAATATTGACGCGGCGGTGCTAGTCACCTAACCACGTTAACATTTTGACAACATTTCACAAAGCTTTTTAAAGAATTTCACTTATACTGATGTATCAATCAGTACTCAATTTTTGACTTTCAACTTTCAGTAACTCGCTCGGATATTGACCGATCGATACGAAACTTTCATTTTCGGCATCAGGGAGTGCATCCGCGTCGAACTGCATACCCTGAACCTTCAAATTCGGAATTTTTTGACAGTCTTTCAAAATCGTTTTGGAAATACAAATATTTTTGACAAAAATTTTAATATCTTTTTTAAATACCGTTCGATTTCTGTTTTAATTGGTTTAATATTGACGAGGCAATGCTAGTCACCTAACCACGTTAAAATTTTGACAACATTTCACAAAGGTTTTTAAAGAATTTCACTTATACTGATATATCAATCAGTACAATTTTTTACTTTTAACTGTCAATAACTCGCTCGGATATTGACCGATCGATACGAAACTTTCATTTTCGGAATCAGGGAGTGTATCCACGTCGAAATGCTTACCCTGAACCTTCAAATTCGGAATTTTTTGACAGTCTTTCAAAATCGTTTTGGAAATACAAATATTTTTGACAAACATTTGATTATCTTTTTTAAATACCGTTCGATTTCTGTTTTATTTGGTTTAATATTGACGAGGCAATGCTAGTCACCTAACCACGTTAAAATTTTGACAACATTTCACACAGCTTTTTCAAAATTTTCACTTATACTGGTATATCAATCAGTACTAAATTTTTGACTTTTAACTTTCAATAACTCGCTCGGATATTGACCGATCGATACGAAACTTTCATTTTCGGCATCAAAGAGTGTATCCGCGTCGAATTGCTTACCCTCAACCTTCAAATTCGGAATTTTTTGACAGTCTTTCAAAATCGTTTTGGAAATACAAATATTTTTGACAAACAATTGATTATCTTTTTTAAATACCGTTCGATTTCTGTTTTATTTGGTTTAATATTGACGCGGCGGTGCTAGTCATCTAACCACGTTAACATTTTGACAACATTTCACACAGCTTTTTAAAGAATTTCACTTATACTGATGTATCAATCAGTACAATTTTTTTGACTTTTAACTGTCAATAACTCGCTCGGATATTGACCGATCGATACGAAACTTTCATTTTCGGCATCAAGAAGTGCATCCGCGTCGAATTGCGTACCCTGAACCTTCAAATTCGTATTTTTTTACAGTCTTTCAAAATCGTTTTGGAAATACAAATATTTTTGACATAAATTTGAATATCTTTTTTAAATACCGTTCGATTTCTGTTTTATTTGGTTTAATATTGACGAGGCAATGCTAGTCACCTAACCACGTTAAAATTTTGACAACATTTCACATTGGTTTTTCAAAATTTTCACTTATACTGATATATCAATCAGTACTCAATTTTTTACTTTCAACTTTCAGTAACTCGCTCGGATATTGACCGATCGATACGAAACTTTCATTTTCGGCATCAAGGAGTGCATCCGCGTCGAACTGCATACCCTGAACCTTCAAATTCGGAATTTTTTGACACTCTTTCAAAATCGTTTTGGAAATACAAATATTTTTGACAAAAATTTGAATATCTTTTTTAAATACCGTTCGATTTCTGTTTTATTTGGTTTAATATTGACGCGGCGGTGCTAGTCACCTAACCACGTTAACATTTTGACAACATTTCACAAAGCTTTTTAAAGAATTTCACTTATACTGATGTATCAATCAGTACAATTTTTTTGACTTTTAACTGTCAATATCTCGCTCGGATATTGACCGATCGATACGAAACTTTGATTTTCAGCATCAAAGAGTGTATCCGCGTCCAATTGCTTACCCTCAACCTTCAAATTCGGAATTTTTTGACAGTCTTTCAAAATCGTTTTGAAAATACAAATATTTTTGACAAACAATTGATTATCTTTTTTAAATACCGTTCGATTTCTGTTTTATTTGGTTTAACATTGACGAGGCAATGCTAGTCACCTAACCACGTTAAAATTTTGACAACATTTCACACAGCTTTTTCAAAATTTTCACTTATACTGGTATATCAATCAGTACTAAATTTTTGACTTTTAACTTTCAATAACTCGCTCGGATATTGACCGATCGATACGAAACTTTCATTTTCGGCATCAAAGAGTGTATCCGCGTCGAATTGCTTACCCTCAACCTTCAAATTCGGAATTTTTTGACAGTCTTTCAAAATCGTTTTGGAAATACAAATATTTTTGACAAACAATTGATTATCTTTTTTAAATACCGTTCGATTTCTGTTTTATTTGGTTTAATATTGACGCGGCGGTGCTAGTCATCTAACCACGTTAACATTTTGACAACATTTCACACAGCTTTTTAAAGAATTTCACTTATACTGATGTATCAATCAGTACAATTTTTTTGACTTTTAACTGTCAATAACTCGCTCGGATATTGACCGATCGATACGAAACTTTCATTTTCGGCATCAGGAAGTGCATCCGCGTCGAATTGCGTACCCTGAACCTTCAAATTCGTATTTTTTTACAGTCTTTCAAAATCGTTTTGGAAATACAAATAGTTTTGACATAAATTTGAATATCTTTTTTAAATACCGTTCGATTTCTGTTTTATTTGGTTTAATATTGACGAGGCAATGCTAGTCACCTAACCACGTTAAAATTTTGACAACATTTCACATTGGTTTTTCAAAATTTTCACTTATACTGATATATCAATCAGTACTCAATTTTTGACTTTCAACTTTCAGTAACTCGCTCGGATATTGACCGATCGATACGAAACTTTCATTTTCGGCATCAGGGAGTGCATCCGCGTCGAACTGCATACCCTGAACCTTCAAATTCGGAATTTTTTGACAGTCTTTCAAAATCGTTTTGGAAATACAAATATTTTTGACAAAAATTTTAATATCTTTTTTAAATACCGTTCGATTTCTGTTTTAATTGGTTTAATATTGACGAGGCAATGCTAGTCACCTAACCACGTTAAAATTTTGACAACATTTCACAAAGGTTTTTAAAGAATTTCACTTATACTGATATATCAATCAGTACAATTTTTTACTTTTAACTGTCAATAACTCGCTCGGATATTGACCGATCGATACGAAACTTTCATTTTCGGAATCAGGAAGTGTATCCACGTCGAAATGCTTACCCTGAACCTTCAAATTCGGAATTTTTTGACAGTCTTTCAAAATCGTTTTGGAAATACAAATATTTTTGACAAACATTTGATTATCTTTTTTAAATACCGTTCGATTTCTGTTTTATTTGGTTTAATATTGACGAGACAATGCTAGCCACCTAACCACGTTAAAATTTTGACAACATTTCACATTGATTTTTCAAAATTTTCACTTATACTGATATATCAATCAGTACTCAATTTTTTACATTCAACTTTCAGTAACTCGCTCGGATATTGACCGATCGATACGAAACTTTCATTTTCGGCATCAGGGAGTGCATCCGCGTCGAACTGCATACCCGGAACCTTCAAATTCGGAATTTTTTGACAGTCTTTCAAAATCGTTTTGGAAATACAAATATTTTTGACAAACATTTGATTATCTTTTTTAAATACCGTTCGATTTCTGTTTTATTTGGTTTAACATTGACGAGGCAATGCTAGTCACCTAACCACGTTAAAATTTTGACAACATTTCACACAGCTTTTTCAAAATTTTCACTTATACTGGTATATCAATCAGTACTAAATTTTTGACTTTTAACTTTCAATAACTCGCTCGGATATTGACCGATCGATACGAAACTTTCATTTTCGGCATCAAAGAGTGTATCCGCGTCGAATTGCTTACCCTCAACCTTCAAATTCGGAATTTTTTGACAGTCTTTCAAAATCGTTTTGGAAATACAAATATTTTTGACAAACATTTGAATATCTTTTTTAAATACCGTTCGATTTCTGTTTTATTTGGTTTAATATTGACGCGGCGGTGCTAGTCACCTAACCACGTTAACATTTTGACAACATTTCACAAAGCTTTTTAAAGAATTTCACTTATACTGATGTATCAATCAGTAAAATTTTTTTGACTTTTAACTGTCAATAACTCGCTCGGATATTGACCGATCGATACGAAACTTTCATTTTCGGCATCAGGGAGTGCATCCGCGTCGAACTGCATACCCTGAACCTTCAAATTCGGAATTTTTTGACACTCTTTCAAAATCGTTTTGGAAATACAAATATTTTTGACAAAAATTTGAATATCTTTTTTAAATACCGTTCGATTTCTGTTTTATTTGGTTTAATATTGACGAGGCAATGCTAGTCACCTAACCACGTTAAAATTTTGACAACATTTCACATTGGTTTTTCAAAATTTTCACTTATACTGATATATCAATCAGTACTCAATTTTTGACTTTCAACTTTCAGTAACTCGCTCGGATATTGACCGATCGATACGAAACTTTCATTTTCGGCATCAGGGAGTGCATCCGCGTCGAACTGCATACCCTGAACCTTCAAATTCGGAATTTTTTGACAGTCTTTCAAAATCGTTTTGGAAATACAAATATTTTTGACAAAAATTTTAATATCTTTTTTAAATACCGTTCGATTTCTGTTTTAATTGGTTTAATATTGACGAGGCAATGCTAGTCACCTAACCACGTTAAAATTTTGACAACATTTCACAAAGGTTTTTAAAGAATTTCACTTATACTGATATATCAATCAGTACAATTTTTTACTTTTAACTGTCAATAACTCGCTCGGATATTGACCGATCGATACGAAACTTTCATTTTCGGAATCAGGGAGTGTATCCACGTCGAAATGCTTACCCTGAACCTTCAAATTCGGAATTTTTTGACAGTCTTTCAAAATCGTTTTGGAAATACAAATATTTTTGACAAACATTTGATTATCTTTTTTAAATACCGTTCGATTTCTGTTTTATTTGGTTTAATATTGACGAGGCAATGCTAGTCACCTAACCACGTTAAAATTTTGACAACATTTCACACAGCTTTTTCAAAATTTTCACTTATACTGGTATATCAATCAGTACTAAATTTTTGACTTTTAACTTTCAATAACTCGCTCGGATATTGACCGATCGATACGAAACTTTCATTTTCGGCATCAAAGAGTGTATCCGCGTCGAATTGCTTACCCTCAACCTTCAAATTCGGAATTTTTTGACAGTCTTTCAAAATCGTTTTGGAAATACAAATATTTTTGACAAACAATTGATTATCTTTTTTAAATACCGTTCGATTTCTGTTTTATTTGGTTTAATATTGACGCGGCGGTGCTAGTCATCTAACCACGTTAACATTTTGACAACATTTCACACAGCTTTTTAAAGAATTTCACTTATACTGATGTATCAATCAGTACAATTTTTTTGACTTTTAACTGTCAATAACTCGCTCGGATATTGACCGATCGATACGAAACTTTCATTTTCGGCATCAAGAAGTGCATCCGCGTCGAATTGCGTACCCTGAACCTTCAAATTCGTATTTTTTTACAGTCTTTCAAAATCGTTTTGGAAATACAAATATTTTTGACATAAATTTGAATATCTTTTTTAAATACCGTTCGATTTCTGTTTTATTTGGTTTAATATTGACGAGGCAATGCTAGTCACCTAACCACGTTAAAATTTTGACAACATTTCACATTGGTTTTTCAAAATTTTCACTTATACTGATATATCAATCAGTACTCAATTTTTTACTTTCAACTTTCAGTAACTCGCTCGGATATTGACCGATCGATACGAAACTTTCATTTTCGGCATCAGGGAGTGCATCCGCGTCGAACTGCATACCCTGAACCTTCAAATTCGGAATTTTTTGACACTCTTTCAAAATCGTTTTGGAAATACAAATATTTTTGACAAAAATTTGAATATCTTTTTTAAATACCGTTCGATTTCTGTTTTATTTGGTTTAATATTGACGCGGCGGTGCTAGTCACCTCACCACGTTAAAATTTTGACAACATTTCACATTGGTTTTTCAAACTTTTCACTTATACTGATATATCAATCAGTACTCAATTTTTGACTTTCAACTTTCAATAACTCGCTCGGATATTGACCGATCGATACGAAACTTTCATTTTCGGCATCAGGGAGTGCATCCGTGTCGAACTGCATACCCTGAACCTTCAAATTCGGATTTTTTTGACAGTCTTTCAAAATCGTTTTGGAAATACAAATATTTTTGACATAAATTTGAATATCTTTTTTAAATACCGTTAGATTTCTGTTTTATTTGGTTTAATATTGACGAGGCAATGCTAGTCACCTAACCACGTTAAAATTTTGACAACATTTCACATTGGTTTTTCAAACTTTTCACTTATACTGATATATCAATCAGTACTCAATTTTTGACTTTCAACTTTCAATAACTCGCTCGGATATTGACCGATCGATACGAAACTTTCATTTTCGGCATCAAAGTGTTTATCCGCGTCGAATTGCTTACCCTCAACCTTCAAATTCTGAATTTTTTGACAGTCTTTCAAAATCGTTTTGGAAATACAAATATTTTTGACACAAATTTGAATTTCTTTTTTAAATACCGTTCGATTTCTTATTTAATTGGTTTAATATTGACGAGGCAATGCTAGTCACCTAACCACGTTAAAATTTTGACAACATTTCACATTGGTTTTTCAAAATTTTCACTTATACTGATATATCAATCAGTACAATTTTTTACTTTTAACTGTCAATAACTCGCTCGGATATTGACCGATCGATACGAAACTTTCATTTTCGGAATCAGGGAGTGTATCCGCGTCGAAATGCTTACCCTGAACCTTCAAATTCGGATTTTTTTGACAGTCTTTCAAAATCGTTTTGGAAATACAAATATTTTTGACATAAATTTGAATATCTTTTTTAAATACCGTTAGATTTCTGTTTTATTTGGTTTAATATTGACGAGGCAATGCTAGTCACCTAACCACGTTAAAATTTTGACAACATTTCACATTGGTTTTTCAAACTTTTCACTTATACTGATATATCAATCAGTACTCAATTTTTGACTTTCAACTTTCAATAACTCGCTCGGATATTGACCGATCGATACGAAACTTTCATTTTCGGCATCAAAGTGTTTATCCGCGTCGAATTGCTTACCCTCAACCTTCAAATTCTGAATTTTTTGACAGTCTTTCAAAATCGTTTTGGAAATACAAATATTTTTGACACAAATTTGAATTTCTTTTTTAAATACCGTTCGATTTCTTATTTAATTGGTTTAATATTGACGAGGCAATGCTAGTCACCTAACCACGTTAAAATTTTGACAACATTTCACATTGGTTTTTCAAAATTTTCACTTATACTGATATATCAATCAGTACAATTTTTTACTTTTAACTGTCAATAACTCGCTCGGATATTGACCGATCGATACGAAACTTTCATTTTCGGAATCAGGGAGTGTATCCGCGTCGAAATGCTTACCCTGAACCTTCAAATTCGGATTTTTTTGACAGTCTTTCAAAATCGTTTTGGAAATACAAATATTTTTGACAAACATTTGATTATCTTTTTTAAATACCGTTCGATTTCTGTTTTATTTGGTTTAATATTGACGAGGCAATGCTAGTCACCTAACCACGTTAAAATTTTGACAACATTTCACACAGCTTTTTCAAAATTTTCACTTATACTGGTATATCAATCAGTACTAAATTTTTGACTTTTAACTTTCAATAACTCGCTCGGATATTGACCGATCGATACGAAACTTTCATTTTCGGCATCAAAGAGTGTATCCGCGTCGAATTGCTTACCCTCAACCTTCAAATTCGGAATTTTTTGACAGTCTTTCAAAATCGTTTTGGAAATACAAATATTTTTGACAAACATTTGATTATCTTTTTTAAATACCGTTCGATTTCTGTTTTATTTGGTTTAATATTGACGCGGCGGTGCTAGTCATCTAACCACGTTAACATTTTGACAACATTTCACACAGCTTTTTAAAGAATTTCACTTATACTGATGTATCAATCAGTACAATTTTTTTGACTTTTAACTGTCAATAACTCGCTCGGATATTGACCGATCGATACGAAACTTTCATTTTCGGCATCAGGAAGTGCATCCGCGTCGAATTGCGTACCCTGAACCTTCAAATTCGTATTTTTTTACAGTCTTTCAAAATCGTTTTTGAAATACAAATAGTTTTGACATAAATTTGAATATCTTTTTTAAATACCGTTCGATTTCTGTTTTATTTGGTTTAATATTGACGAGGCAATGCTAGTCACCTAACCACGTCAAAATTTTGACAACATTTCACATTGGTTTTTTCAAAATTTTCACTTATACTGATATATCAATCAGTACTCAATTTTTGACTTTCAACTTTCAGTAACTCGCTCGGATATTGACCGATCGATACGAAACTTTCATTTTCGGCATCAGGGAGTGCATCCGCGTCGAACTGCATACCCTGAACCTTCAAATTCGGAATTTTTTGACAGTCTTTCAAAATCGTTTTGGAAATACAAATATTTTTGACAAAAATTTGAATATCTTTTTTAAATACCGTTAGATTTCTGTTTTATTTGGTTTAATATTGACGAGGCAATGCTAGTCACCTAACCACGTTAAAATTTTGACAACATTTCACATTGGTTTTTCAAACTTTTCACTTATACTGATATATCAATCAGTACTCAATTTTTGACTTTCAACTTTCAATAACTCGCTCGGATATTGACCGATCGATACGAAACTTTCATTTTCGGCATCAGGGAGTGCATCCGTGTCGAACTGCATACCCTGAACCTTCAAATTCGGATTTTTTTGACAGTCTTTCAAAATCGTTTTGGAAATACAAATATTTTTGACATAAATTTGAATATCTTTTTTAAATACCGTTCGATTTCTGTTTTATTTGGTTTAATATTAACGAGGCAATACTAGTCACCTAACCACGTTAAAATTTTGACAACATTTCACATTGGTTTTTCAAAATTTTCACTTATACTGATATATCAATCAGTACTCAATTTTTGACTTTCAACTTTCAATAACTCGCTCGGATATTGACCGATCGATACGAAACTTTCATTTTCGGCATCAGGGAGTGCATCCGTGTCGAACTGCATACCCTGAAAATTCAAATTCGGATTTTTTTGACAGTCTTTCAAAATCGTTTTGGAAATACAAATAGTTTTGACATAAATTTGAATATCTTTTTTAAATACCGTTAGATTTCTGTTTTATTTGGTTTAATATTTACGAGGCAATGCTAGTCACCTAACCACGTTAAAATTTTGACAACATTTCACAAAGGTTTTTAAAGAATTTCACTTATACTGATATATCAATCAGTACAATTTTTTACTTTTAACTGTCAATAACTCGCTCGGATATTGACCGATCGATACGAAACTTTCATTTTCGGAATCAAGGAGTGTATCCGCGTCGAAATGCTTACCCTGAACCTTCAAATTCGGAATTTTTTGACAGTCTTTCAAAATCGTTTTGGAAATACAAATATTTTTGACAAACATTTGATTATCTTTTTTAAATACCGTTCGATTTCTGTTTTATTTGGTTTAACATTGACGAGGCAATGCTAGTCACCTAACCACGTTAAAATTTTGACAACATTTCACACAGCTTTTTCAAAATTTTCACTTATACTGGTATATCAATCAGTACTCAATTTTTGACTTTTAACTTTCAATAACTCGCTCGGATATTGACCGATCGATACGAAACTTTCATTTTCGGCATCAAAGAGTGTATCCGCGTCGAATTGCTTACCCTCAACCTTCAAATTCGGAATTTTTTGACAGTCTTTCAAAATCGTTTTGGAAATACAAATATTTTTGACAAACATTTGATTATCTTTTTTAAATACCGTTCGATTTCTGTTTTATTTGGTTTAATATTGACGCGGCGGTGCTAGTCACCTAACCACGTTAACATTTTGACAACATTTCACAAAGCTTTTTAAAGAATTTCACTTATACTGATGTATCAATCAGTACAATTTTTTTGACTTTTAACTGTCAATAACTCGCTCGGATATTGACCGATCGATACGAAACTTTCATTTCCGGCATCAGGAAGTGCATCCGCGTCGAATTGCGTACCCTGAACCTTCAAATTCGTATTTTTTACAGTCTTTCAAAATCGTTTTGGAAATACAAATATTTTTGACAAAAATTTGAATTTCTTTTTTAAATACCGTTCGATTTCTGTTTTATTTGGTTTAATATTGACGAGGCAATGCTAGTCACCTAACCATGTTAAAATTTTGACAACATTTCACATTGGTTTTTCAAAATTTTCACTTATACTGATATATTAATCAGTACTCAATTTTTTACTTTCAACTTTCAGTAACTCGCTCGGATATTGACCGATCGATACGAAACTTTCATTTTCGGCATCAGGGAGTGCATCCGCGTCGAACTGCATACCCTGAACCTTCAAATTCGGAATTTTTTGACAGTCTTTCAAAATCGTTTTGGAAATACAAATATTTTTGACAAAAATTTGAATATCTTTTTTAAATACCGTTCGATTTCTGTTTTATTTGGTTTAATATTGACGCGGCGGTGCTAGTCACCTAACCACGTTAAAATTTTGACAACATTTCACATTGGTTTTTCAAACTTTTCACTTATACTGATATATCAATCAGTACTCAATTTTTGACTTTCAACTTTCAATAACTCGCTCGGATATTGACCGATCGATACGAAACTTTCATTTTCGGCATCAGGGAGTGCATCCGTGTCGAACTGCATACCCTGAACCTTCAAATTCGGATTTTTTTGACAGTCTTTCAAAATCGTTTTGGAAATACAAATATTTTTGACATAAATTTGAATATCTTTTTTAAATACCGTTAGATTTCTGTTTTATTTGGTTTAATATTGACGCGGCGGTGCTAGTCACCTAACCACGTTAAAATTTTGACCACATTTCACATTGGTTTTTCAAACTTTTCACTTATACTGATATATCAATCAGTACTCAATTTTTGACTTTCAACTTTCAATAACTCGCTCGGATATTGACCGATCGATACGAAACTTTCATTTTCGGCATCAAAGTGTTTATCCGCGTCGAATTGCTTACCCTCAACCTTCAAATTCTGAATTTTTTGACAGTCTTTCAAAATCGTTTTGGAAATACAAATATTTTTGACAAAAATTTGAATATCTTTTTTAAATACCGTTCGATTTCTTATTTAATTGGTTTAATATTGACGAGGCAATGCTAGTCACCTAACCACGTTAAAATTTTGACAACATTTCACAAAGGTTTTTAAAGAATTTCACTTATACTGATATATCAATCAGTACAATTTTTTACTTTTAACTGTCAATAACTCGCTCGGATATTGACCGATCGATACGAAACTTTCATTTTCGGCATCAAAGAGTGTATCCGCGTCGAATTGCTTACCCTCAACCTTCAAATTCGGAATTTTTTGACAGTCTTTCAAAATCGTTTTGGAAATACAAATATTTTTGACAAACATTTGAATATCTTTTTTAAATACCGTTCGAATTCTTATTTAATTGGTTTAATATTGACGCGGCGGTGCTAGTCATCTAACCACGTTAACATTTTGACAACATTTCACACAGCTTTTTCAAAATTTTCACTTATACTGGCATATCAATCAGTACTAAATTTTTGACTTTTAACTTTCAATAACTCGCTTGGATATTGACCGATCGATACGAAACTTTCATTTTCGGCATCAAAGAGTGTATCCGCGTCGAATTGCTTACCCTCAACCTTCAAATTCGGAATTTTTTGACAGTCTTTCAAAATCGTTTTGGAAATACAAATATTTTTGACAAACATTTGATTATCTTTTTTAAATACCGTTCGATTTCTGTTTTATTTGGTTTAATATTGACGCGGCGGTGCTAGTCACCTAACCACGTTAACATTTTGACAACATTTCCCAAAGCTTTTTAAAGAATTTCACTTATACTGATGTATCAATCAGTACAATTTTTTTGACTTTTAACTGTCAATAACTCGCTCGGATATTGACCGATCGATACGAAACTTTCATTTCCGGCATCAGGAAGTGCATCCGCGTCGAATTGCGTACCCTGAACCTTCAAATTCTTATTTTTTACAGTCTTTCAAAATCGTTTTGGAACTACAAATATTTTTGACAAAAATTTGAATATCTTTTTTAAATACCGTTCGATTTCTGTTTTATTTGGTTTAATATTGACGAGGCAATGCTAGTCACCTAACCATGTTAAAATTTTGACAACATTTCACATTGGTTTTTCAACATTTTCACTTATACTGATATATCAATCAGTACTCAATTTTTTACATTCAACTTTCAGTAACTCGCTCGGATATTGACCGATCGATACGAAACTTTCATTTTCGGCATCAAAGAGAGTATCCGCGTCGAATTGCTTACCCTCAACCTTCAAATTCGGATTTTTTTGACAGTCTTTCAAAATCGTTTTGGAAATACAAATATTTTTGACAAACATTTGAATATCTTTTTTAAATACCGTTCGATTTCTGTTTTATTTGGTTTAATATTGACGAGGCAATGCTAGTCACCTAACCACGTTAAAATTTTGACAACATTTCACATCGGTTTTTCAAAATTTTCACTTATACTGATATATTAATCAGTACTCAATTTTTTACTTTCAACTTTCAGTAACTCGCTCGGATATTGACCGATCGATACGAAACTTTCATTTTCGGCATCAGGGAGTGCATCCGCGTCGAACTGCATACCCTGAACCTTCAAATTCGGATTTTTTTGACAGTCTTTCAAAATCGTTTTGGAAATACAAATATTTTTGACAAAAATTTGAATATCTTTTTTAAATACCGTTCGATTTCTGTTTTATTTGGTTTAATATTGACGCGGCGGTGCTAGTCACCTAACCACGTTAAAATTTTGACAACATTTCACATTGGTTTTTCAAACTTTTCACTTATACTGATATATCAATCAGTACTCAATTTTTGACTTTCAACTTTCAATAACTCGCTCGGATATTGACCGATCGATACGAAACTTTCATTTTCGGCATCAGGGAGTGCATCCGTGTCGAACTGCATACCCTGAACCTTCAAATTCGGATTTTTTTGACAGTCTTTCAAAATCGTTTTGGAAATACAAATATTTTTGACATAAATTTGAATATCTTTTTTAAATACCGTTAGATTTCTGTTTTATTTGGTTTAATATTGACGCGGCGGTGCTAGTCACCTAACCACGTTAAAATTTTGACCACATTTCACATTGGTTTTTCAAACTTTTCACTTATACTGATATATCAATCAGTACTCAATTTTTGACTTTCAACTTTCAATAACTCGCTCGGATATTGACCGATCGATACGAAACTTTCATTTTCGGCATCAAAGTGTTTATCCGCGTCGAATTGCTTACCCTCAACCTTCAAATTCTGAATTTTTTGACAGTCTTTCAAAATCGTTTTGGAAATACAAATATTTTTGACAAAAATTTGAATATCTTTTTTAAATACCGTTCGATTTCTTATTTAATTGGTTTAATATTGACGAGGCAATGCTAGTCACCTAACCACGTTAAAATTTTGACAACATTTCACAAAGGTTTTTAAAGAATTTCACTTATACTGATATATCAATCAGTACAATTTTTTACTTTTAACTGTCAATAACTCGCTCGGATATTGACCGATCGATACGAAACTTTCATTTTCGGCATCAAAGAGTGTATCCGCGTCGAATTGCTTACCCTCAACCTTCAAATTCGGAATTTTTTGACAGTCTTTCAAAATCGTTTTGGAAATACAAATATTTTTGACAAACATTTGAATATCTTTTTTAAATACCGTTCGAATTCTTATTTAATTGGTTTAATATTGACGCGGCGGTGCTAGTCATCTAACCACGTTAACATTTTGACAACATTTCACACAGCTTTTTCAAAATTTTCACTTATACTGGTATATCAATCAGTACTAAATTTTTGACTTTTAACTTTCAATAACTCGCTTGGATATTGACCGATCGATACGAAACTTTCATTTTCGGCATCAAAGAGTGTATCCGCGTCGAATTGCTTACCCTCAACCTTCAAATTCGGAATTTTTTGACAGTCTTTCAAAATCGTTTTGGAAATACAAATATTTTTGACAAACATTTGATTATCTTTTTTAAATACCGTTCGATTTCTGTTTTATTTGGTTTAATATTGACGCGGCGGTGCTAGTCACCTAACCACGTTAACATTTTGACAACATTTCACAAAGCTTTTTAAAGAATTTCACTTATACTGATGTATCAATCAGTACAATTTTTTTGACTTTTAACTGTCAATAACTCGCTCGGATATTGACCGATCGATACGAAACTTTCATTTCCGGCATCAGGAAGTGCATCCGCGTCGAATTGCGTACCCTGAACCTTCAAATTCTTATTTTTTACAGTCTTTCAAAATCGTTTTGGAACTACAAATATTTTTGACAAAAATTTGAATATCTTTTTTAAATACCGTTCGATTTCTGTTTTATTTGGTTTAATATTGACGAGGCAATGCTAGTCACCTAACCATGTTAAAATTTTGACAACATTTCACATTGGTTTTTCAACATTTTCACTTATACTGATATATCAATCAGTACTCAATTTTTTACATTCAACTTTCAGTAACTCGCTCGGATATTGACCGATCGATACGAAACTTTCATTTTCGGCATCAAAGAGAGTATCCGCGTCGAATTGCTTACCCTCAACCTTCAAATTCGGATTTTTTTGACAGTCTTTCAAAATCGTTTTGGAAATACAAATATTTTTGACAAACATTTGAATATCTTTTTTAAATACCGTTCGATTTCTGTTTTATTTGGTTTAATATTGACGAGGCAATGCTAGTCACCTAACCACGTTAAAATTTTGACAACATTTCACATCGGTTTTTCAAAATTTTCACTTATACTGATATATCAATCAGTACTCAATTTTTTACTTTCAACTTTCAGTAACTCACTCGGATATTGACCGATCGATACGAAACTTTCATTTTCGGCATCAGGGAGTGCATCCGCGTCGAACTGCATACCCTGAACCTTCAAATAAGGAATTTTTTGACAGTCTTTCAAAATCGTTTTGGAAATACAAATATTTTTGACAAAAATTTGAATATCTTTTTTAAATACCGTTCGATTTCTGTTTTATTTGGTTTAATATTGACGCGGCGGTGCTAGTCACCTAACCACGTTAAAATTTTGACAACATTTCACATTGGTTTTTAAAGAATTTCACTTATACTGATATATCAATCAGTACTCAATTTTTAACTTTAAACTGTCAATAACTCGCTCGGATATTGACCGATCGATACGAAACTTTCATTTTCGGCATCAAAGTGTTTATCCGCGTCGAATTGCTTACCCTCAACCTTCAAATTCTGAATTTTTTGACAGTCTTTCAAAATCGTTTTGGAAATACAAATATTTTTGACAAAAATTTGAATATCTGTTTTAAATACCGTTAGATTTCTGTTCTATTTGGTTTAATATTTACGAGGCAATGCTAGTCACCTAACCACGTTAAAATTTTGACAACATTTCACATTGGTTTTTCAAAATTTTCACTCATACTGATATATCAATCAGTACTCAATTTTTGACATTCAACTTTCAGTAACTCGCTCGGATATTGACCGATCGATACGAAACTTTCATTTTCGGCATCAAAGAGTGTATCCGCGTCGAATTGCTTACCCTCAACCTTCAAATTCTGAATTTTTTGACAGTCTTTCAAAATCGTTTTGGAAATACAAATATTTTTGACAAACATTTGAATATCTTTTTTAAATACCGTTCGATTTCTGTTTTATTTGGTTTAATATTTACGAGGCAATGCTAGTCACCTAACCACGTTAAAATTTTGACAACATTTCACATTGGTTTTTCAAAATTTTCACTTATACTGATATATCAATCAGTACTCAATTTTTGACTTTCAACTTTCAGTAACTCGCTCGGATATTGACCGATCGATACGAAACTTTCATTTTCGGCATCAGGGAGTGCATCCGCGTCAAACTGCATACCCTGAACCTTCAAATTCGGAATTTTTTGACAGTCTTTCAAAATCGTTTTGGAAATACAAATATTTTTGACAAAAATTTGAATATCTTTTTAAATACCGTTCGATTTCTGTTTTATTTGGTTTAATATTGACGCGGGGGTGCTAGTCACCTAACCACGTTAAAATTTTGACAACATTTCACAAAGGTTTTTAAAGAATTTCACTTATACTGATATATCAATCAGTACAATTTTTTTGACTTTTAACTGTCAATAACTCGCTCGGATATTGACCGATCGATACGAAACTTTCATTTTCGGCATCAAAGTGTGTATCCGCGTCGAATGGCTTACCCTCAACCTTCAAATTCTGAATTTTTTGACAGTCTTTCAAAATCGTTTTGGAAATACAAATATTTTTGACAAAAATTTGAATATCTGTTTTAAATACCGTTAGATTTCTGTTCTATTTGGTTTAGTATTGACGCAGCGGTGCTAGTAACCTAACCACGTTAAAGTTTTGACAACATTTCACAAAGGTTTTTAAAGAATTTCACTTATACTGATATATCAATCAGTACTCAATTTTTGACTTTTAACTGTCAATAACTCGCTCGGATATTGACCGATCGATACGAAACTTTCATTTTCGGCATCAGGGAGTGCATCCGCGTCGAACTGCATACCCTGAACCTTCAAATTCGGAATTTTTTGACACTCTTTCAAAATCGTTTTGGAAATACAAATATTTTTGACAAACATTTGAATATCCTTTTTAAATACCGTTTTTTTTTCTTATTTAATTGGTTTAATATTGACGAGGCAATGCTAGTCACCTAACCACGTTAAAATTTTGACAACATTTCACAAAGGTTTTTAAAGAATTTCACTTATACTGATATATCAATCAGTACAATTTTTTACTTTTAACTGTCAATAACTCGCTCGGATATTGACCGATCGATACGAAACTTTCATTTTCGGAATCAGGGAGTGTATCCGCGTCAAATTGCATACCCTGAACCTTCAAATTCGGAATTTTTTGACAGTCTATCAAAATCGTTTTGGAAATACAAATATTTTTGACAAAAATTTGAATATCTTTTTTAAATACCGTTAGATTTCTGTTCTATTTGGTTTAATATTGACGCGGCGGTGCTAGTCACCTAACCACGTTAAAATTTTGACAACATTTCACACAGCTTTTTCAAAATTTTCACTTATACTGGTATATCAATCAGTACTAAATTTTTGACTTTTAACTTTCAATAACTCGCTCGGATATTGACCCATCGATACGAAACTTTCATTTTCGGCATCAGGGAGTGTATCCGCGTCGAATTGCTTACCCTGAACCTTCATATTCGGATTTTTTTGACAGTCTTTCAAAATCGTTTTGGAAATACAAATATTTTTGACATAAATTTGAATATCTTTTTTAAATACCGTTAGATTTCTGTTTTATTTGGTTTAATATTGACGAGGCAATGCTAGTCACCTAACCACGTTAAAATTTTGACAACATTTCACATTGGTTTTTCAAAATTTTCACTTATACTGATATATCAATCAGTACTCAATTTTTGACTTTCAACTTTCAATAACTCGCTCGGATATTGACCGATCGCTACGAAACTTTCATTTTCAGCATCAGGGAGTGCATCCGTGTCGAACTGCATACCCTGAACCTTCAAATTCGGATTTTTTTGACAGTCTTTCAAAATCGTTTTGGAAATACAAATAGTTTTGACATAAATTTGAATATCTTTTTTAAATACCGTTCGATTTCTGTTTTATTTGGTTTATTATTGACGAGGCAATACTAGTCACCTAACCACGTTAAAATTTTGACGAGGCAATGCTAGTCACCTAACCACGTTAAAATTTTGACAACATTTCACACAGCTTTTTCAAAATTTTCACTTATACTGGTATATCAATCAGTACTAAATTTTTGACTTTTAACTTTCAATAACTCGCTCGGATATTGACCCATCGATACGAAACTTTCATTTTCGGCATCAGGGAGTGCATCCGCGTCAAACTGCATACCCTGAACCTTCAAATTCGGAATTTTTTGACAGTCTTTCAAAATCGTTTTGGAAATACAAATATTTTTGACAAACATTTGAATATCTTTTTTAAATACCGTTCGAATTCTTATTTAATTGGTTTAATATTGACGCGGCGGTGCTAGTCATCTAACCACGTTAACATTTTGACAACATTTCACACAGCTTTTTCAAAATTTTCACTTATACTGGTATATCAATCAGTACTAAATTTTTGACTTTTAACTTTCAATAACTCGCTTGGATATTGACCGATCGATACGAAACTTTCATTTTCGGCATCAAAGAGTGTATCCGCGTCGAATTGCTTACCCTCAACCTTCAAATTCGGAATTTTTTGACAGTCTTTCAAAATCGTTTTGGAAATACAAATATTTTTGACAAACATTTGATTATCTTTTTTAAATACCGTTCGATTTCTGTTTTATTTGGTTTAATATTGACGCGGCGGTGCTAGTCACCTAACCACGTTAACATTTTGACAACATTTCACAAAGCTTTTTAAAGAATTTCACTTATACTGATGTATCAATCAGTACAATTTTTTTGACTTTTAACTGTCAATAACTCGCTCGGATATTGACCGATCGATACGAAACTTTCATTTCCGGCATCAGGAAGTGCATCCGCGTCGAATTGCGTACCCTGAACCTTCAAATTCTTATTTTTTACAGTCTTTCAAAATCGTTTTGGAACTACAAATATTTTTGACAAAAATTTGAATATCTTTTTTAAATACCGTTCGATTTCTGTTTTATTTGGTTTAATATTGACGAGGCAATGCTAGTCACCTAACCATGTTAAAATTTTGACAACATTTCACATTGGTTTTTCAACATTTTCACTTATACTGATATATCAATCAGTACTCAATTTTTTACATTCAACTTTCAGTAACTCGCTCGGATATTGACCGATCGATACGAAACTTTCATTTTCGGCATCAAAGAGAGTATCCGCGTCGAATTGCTTACCCTCAACCTTCAAATTCGGATTTTTTTGACAGTCTTTCAAAATCGTTTTGGAAATACAAATATTTTTGACAAACATTTGAATATCTTTTTTAAATACCGTTCGATTTCTGTTTTATTTGGTTTAATATTGACGAGGCAATGCTAGTCACCTAACCACGTTAAAATTTTGACAACATTTCACATCGGTTTTTCAAAATTTTCACTTATACTGATATATCAATCAGTACTCAATTTTTTACTTTCAACTTTCAGTAACTCACTCGGATATTGACCGATCGATACGAAACTTTCATTTTCGGCATCAGGGAGTGCATCCGCGTCGAACTGCATACCCTGAACCTTCAAATAAGGAATTTTTTGACAGTCTTTCAAAATCGTTTTGGAAATACAAATATTTTTGACAAAAATTTGAATATCTTTTTTAAATACCGTTCGATTTCTGTTTTATTTGGTTTAATATTGACGCGGCGGTGCTAGTCACCTAACCACGTTAAAATTTTGACAACATTTCACATTGGTTTTTAAAGAATTTCACTTATACTGATATATCAATCAGTACTCAATTTTTAACTTTAAACTGTCAATAACTCGCTCGGATATTGACCGATCGATACGAAACTTTCATTTTCGGCATCAAAGTGTTTATCCGCGTCGAATTGCTTACCCTCAACCTTCAAATTCTGAATTTTTTGACAGTCTTTCAAAATCGTTTTGGAAATACAAATATTTTTGACAAAAATTTGAATATCTGTTTTAAATACCGTTAGATTTCTGTTCTATTTGGTTTAATATTTACGAGGCAATGCTAGTCACCTAACCACGTTAAAATTTTGACAACATTTCACATTGGTTTTTCAAAATTTTCACTCATACTGATATATCAATCAGTACTCAATTTTTGACATTCAACTTTCAGTAACTCGCTCGGATATTGACCGATCGATACGAAACTTTCATTTTCGGCATCAAAGAGTGTATCCGCGTCGAATTGCTTACCCTCAACCTTCAAATTCTGAATTTTTTGACAGTCTTTCAAAATCGTTTTGGAAATACAAATATTTTTGACAAACATTTGAATATCTTTTTTAAATACCGTTCGATTTCTGTTTTATTTGGTTTAATATTTACGAGGCAATGCTAGTCACCTAACCACGTTAAAATTTTGACAACATTTCACATTGGTTTTTCAAAATTTTCACTTATACTGATATATCAATCAGTACTCAATTTTTGACTTTCAACTTTCAGTAACTCGCTCGGATATTGACCGATCGATACGAAACTTTCATTTTCGGCATCAGGGAGTGCATCCGCGTCAAACTGCATACCCTGAACCTTCAAATTCGGAATTTTTTGACAGTCTTTCAAAATCGTTTTGGAAATACAAATATTTTTGACAAAAATTTGAATATCTTTTTAAATACCGTTCGATTTCTGTTTTATTTGGTTTAATATTGACGCGGGGGTGCTAGTCACCTAACCACGTTAAAATTTTGACAACATTTCACAAAGGTTTTTAAAGAATTTCACTTATACTGATATATCAATCAGTACAATTTTTTTGACTTTTAACTGTCAATAACTCGCTCGGATATTGACCGATCGATACGAAACTTTCATTTTCGGCATCAAAGTGTGTATCCGCGTCGAATGGCTTACCCTCAACCTTCAAATTCTGAATTTTTTGACAGTCTTTCAAAATCGTTTTGGAAATACAAATATTTTTGACAAAAATTTGAATATCTGTTTTAAATACCGTTAGATTTCTGTTCTATTTGGTTTAGTATTGACGCAGCGGTGCTAGTAACCTAACCACGTTAAAGTTTTGACAACATTTCACAAAGGTTTTTAAAGAATTTCACTTATACTGATATATCAATCAGTACTCAATTTTTGACTTTTAACTGTCAATAACTCGCTCGGATATTGACCGATCGATACGAAACTTTCATTTTCGGCATCAGGGAGTGCATCCGCGTCGAACTGCATACCCTGAACCTTCAAATTCGGAATTTTTTGACACTCTTTCAAAATCGTTTTGGAAATACAAATATTTTTGACAAACATTTGAATATCCTTTTTAAATACCGTTCGATTTCTTATTTAATTGGTTTAATATTGACGAGGCAATGCTAGTCACCTAACCACGTTAAAATTTTGACAACATTTCACAAAGGTTTTTAAAGAATTTCACTTATACTGATATATCAATCAGTACAATTTTTTACTTTTAACTGTCAATAACTCGCTCGGATATTGACCGATCGATACGAAACTTTCATTTTCGGAATCAGGGAGTGTATCCGCGTCAAATTGCATACCCTGAACCTTCAAATTCGGAATTTTTTGACAGTCTATCAAAATCGTTTTGGAAATACAAATATTTTTGACAAAAATTTGAATATCTTTTTTAAATACCGTTAGATTTCTGTTCTATTTGGTTTAATATTGACGCGGCGGTGCTAGTCACCTAACCACGTTAAAATTTTGACAACATTTCACACAGCTTTTTCAAAATTTTCACTTATACTGGTATATCAATCAGTACTCAATTTTTGACTTTTAACTTTCAATAACTCGCTCGGATATTGACCCATCGATACGAAACTTTCATTTTCGGCATCAGGGAGTGTATCCGCGTCGAATTGCTTACCCTGAACCTTCATATTCGGATTTTTTTGACAGTCTTTCAAAATCGTTTTGGAAATACAAATATTTTTGACATAAATTTGAATATCTTTTTTAAATACCGTTAGATTTCTGTTTTATTTGGTTTAATATTGACGAGGCAATGCTAGTCACCTAACCACGTTAAAATTTTGACAACATTTCACATTGGTTTTTCAAAATTTTCACTTATACTGATATATCAATCAGTACTCAATTTTTGACTTTCAACTTTCAATAACTCGCTCGGATATTGACCGATCGCTACGAAACTTTCATTTTCAGCATCAGGGAGTGCATCCGTGTCGAACTGCATACCCTGAACCTTCAAATTCGGATTTTTTTGACAGTCTTTCAAAATCGTTTTGGAAATACAAATAGTTTTGACATAAATTTGAATATCTTTTTTAAATACCGTTCGATTTCTGTTTTATTTGGTTTATTATTGACGAGGCAATACTAGTCACCTAACCACGTTAAAATTTTGACGAGGCAATGCTAGTCACCTAACCACGTTAAAATTTTGACAACATTTCACATTGGTTTTTCAAAATTTTCACTTATACTGATATATCAATCAGTACTCAATTTTTGACTTTCAACTTTCAATAACTCGCTCGGATATTGACCGATCGATACGAAACTTTCATTTTCGGCATCAGGGAGTGCATCCGCGTCGAACTGCATACCCTGAACCTTCAAATTCGGAATTTTTTGACACTCTTTCAAAATCGTTTTGGAAATACAAATATTTTTGACAAAAATTTGAATATCTTTTTTAAATACCGTTCGATTTCTGTTTTATTTGGTTTAATATTGACGCGGCGGTGCTAGTCACCTAACCACGTTAAAATTTTGACAACATTTCACACAGCTTTTTCAAAATTTTCACTTATACTGGTATATCAATCAGTTCTCAATTTTTGACTTTTAACTTTCAATAACTCGCTCGGATATTGACCGATCGATACGAAACTTTCATTTTCGGCATCAGGGAGTGCATCCGTGTCGAACTGCATACCCTGAACCTTCAAATTCGGATTTTTTGACAGTCATTCAAAATCGTTTTGGAAATACAAATATTTTTGACAAAAATTTGAATATCTTTTTTAAATACCGTTAGATTTCTGTTCTATTTGGTTTAATATTGACGCGGCGGTGCTAGTCACCTAACCACGTTAAAATTTTGACAACATTTCACACAGCTTTTTCAAAATTTTCACTTATACTGGTATATCAATCAGTACTAAATTTTTGACTTTTAACTTTCAATAACTCGCTCGGATATTGACCCATCGATACGAAACTTTCATTTTCGGCATCAGGGAGTGTATCCGCGTCGAATTGCTTACCCTGAACCTTCATATTCGGATTTTTTTGACAGTCTTTCAAAATCGTTTTGGAAATACAAATATTTTTGACATAAATTTGAATATCTTTTTTAAATACCGTTAGATTTCTGTTTTATTTGGTTTAATATTGACGAGGCAATGCTAGTCACCTAACCACGTTAAAATTTTGACAACATTTCACATTGGTTTTTCAAAATTTTCACTTATACTGATATATCAATCAGTACTCAATTTTTGACTTTCAACTTTCAATAACTCGCTCGGATATTGACCGATCGCTACGAAACTTTCATTTTCAGCATCAGGGAGTGCATCCGTGTCGAACTGCATACCCTGAACCTTCAAATTCGGATTTTTTTGACAGTCTTTCAAAATCGTTTTGGAAATACAAATAGTTTTGACATAAATTTGAATATCTTTTTTAAATACCGTTCGATTTCTGTTTTATTTGGTTTATTATTGACGAGGCAATACTAGTCACCTAACCACGTTAAAATTTTGACGAGGCAATGCTAGTCACCTAACCACGTTAAAATTTTGACAACATTTCACATTGGTTTTTCAAAATTTTCACTTATACTGATATATCAATCAGTACTCAATTTTTGACTTTCAACTTTCAATAACTCGCTCGGATATTGACCGATCGATACGAAACTTTCATTTTCGGCATCAGGGAGTGCATCCGCGTCGAACTGCATACCCTGAACCTTCAAATTCGGAATTTTTTGACACTCTTTCAAAATCGTTTTGGAAATACAAATATTTTTGACAAAAATTTGAATATCTTTTTTAAATACCGTTCGATTTCTGTTTTATTTGGTTTAATATTGACGCGGCGGTGCTAGTCACCTAACCACGTTAAAATTTTGACAACATTTCACACAGCTTTTTCAAAATTTTCACTTATACTGGTATATCAATCAGTTCTCAATTTTTGACTTTTAACTTTCAATAACTCGCTCGGATATTGACCGATCGATACGAAACTTTCATTTTCGGCATCAGGGAGTGCATCCGTGTCGAACTGCATACCCTGAACCTTCAAATTCGGATTTTTTTTGACAGTCTTTCAAAATCGTTTTGGAAATACAAATAGTTTTGACATAAATTTGAATATCTTTTTTAAATACCGTTAGATTTCTGTTCTATTTGGTTTAATATTGACGCGGCGGTGCTAGTCACCTAACCACGTTAAAATTTTGACAACATTTCACACAGCTTTTTCAAAATTTTCACTTATACTGGTATATCAATCAGTACTAAATTTTTTACTTTTAACTGTCAATAACTCGCTCGGATATTGACCGATCGATACGAAACTTTCATTTTCGGAATCAGGGAGTGTATCCGCGTCAAATTGCATACCCTGAACCTTCAAATTCGGAATTTTTTGACAGTCTATCAAAATCGTTTTGGAAATACAAATATTTTTGACAAAAATTTGAATATCTTTTTTAAATACCGTTAGATTTCTGTTCTATTTGGTTTAATATTGACGCGGCGGTGCTAGTCACCTAACCACGTTAAAATTTTGACAACATTTCACACAGCTTTTTCAAAATTTTCACTTATACTGGTATATCAATCAGTACTAAATTTTTGACTTTTAACTTTCAATAACTCGCTCGGATATTGACCCATCGATACGAAACTTTCATTTTCGGCATCAGGGAGTGTATCCGCGTCGAATTGCTTACCCTGAACCTTCATATTCGGATTTTTTTGACAGTCTTTCAAAATCGTTTTGGAAATACAAATATTTTTGACATAAATTTGAATATCTTTTTTAAATACCGTTAGATTTCTGTTTTATTTGGTTTAATATTGACGAGGCAATGCTAGTCACCTAACCACGTTAAAATTTTGACAACATTTCACATTGGTTTTTCAAAATTTTCACTTATACTGATATATCAATCAGTACTCAATTTTTGACTTTCAACTTTCAATAACTCGCTCGGATATTGACCGATCGATACGAAACTTTCATTTTCGGCATCAGGGAGTGCATCCGTGTCGAACTGCATACCCTGAACCTTCAAATTCGGATTTTTTTGACAGTCTTTCAAAATCGTTTTGGAAATACAAATAGTTTTGACATAAATTTGAATATCTTTTTTAAATACCGTTCGATTTCTGTTTTATTTGGTTTATTATTGACGAGGCAATACTAGTCACCTAACCACGTTAAAATTTTGACAACATTTCACATTGGTTTTTCAAAATTTTCACTCATACTGATATATCAATCAGTACTCAATTTTTGACTTTCAACTTTCAATAACTCGCTCGGATATTGACCGATCGATACGAAACTTTCATTTTCGGCATCAGGGAGTGCATCCGTGTCGAACTGCATACCCTGAACTTTCAAATTCGGAATTTTTTGACAGTCTTTCAAAATCGTTTTGGAAATACAAATAGTTTTGACATAAATTTGAATATCTTTTTTAAATACCGTTAGATTTCTGTTTTATTTGGTTTAATATTGACGAGGCAATGCTAGTCACCTAACCACGTTAAAATTTTGACAACATTTCACATTGGTTTTTCAAACTTTTCACTTATACTGATATATCAATCAGTACTCAATTTTTGACTTTCAACTTTCAATAACTCGCTCGGATATTGACCTATCGATACGAAACTTTCATTTTCGGCATCAAAGTGTGTATCCGCGTCGAATTGCTTACCCTCAACCTTCAAATTCTGAATTTTTTGACAGTCTTTCAAAATCGTTTTGGAAATACAAATATTTTTGACATAAATTTGAATATCTTTTTTAAATACCGTTAGATTTCTGTTTTATTTGGTTTAATATTGACGAGGCAATACTAGTCACCTAACCACGTTAAAATTTTGACAACATTTCACATTGGTTTTTCAAAATTTTCACTTATACTGATATATCAATCAGTACTCAATTTTTGACTTTCAACTTTCAATAACTCGCTCGGATATTGACCGATCGATACGAAACTTTCATTTTCGGCATCAGGGAGTGCATCCGTGTCGAACTGCATACCCTGAACCTTCAAATTCGGAATTTTTTGACACTCTTTCAAAATCGTTTTGGAAATACAAATATTTTTGACATAAATTTGAATATCTTTTTTAAATACCGTTAGATTTCTGTTTTATTTGGTTTAATATTGACGAGGCAATGCTAGTCACCTACCCACGTTAAAATTTTGACAACATTTCACATTGGTTTTTCAAAATTTTCACTTATACTGATATATCAATCAGTACTCAATTTTTGACTTTCAACTTTCAATAACTCGCTCGGATATTGACCGATCGATACGAAACTTTCATTTTCGGCATCAGGGAGTGCATCCGTGTCGAACTGCATACCCTGAACCTTCAAATTCGGATTTTTTTGACAGTCTTTCAAAATCGTTTTGGAAATACAAATATTTTTGACATAAATTTGAATATCTTTTTTAAATACCGTTAGATTTCTGTTTTATTTGGTTTAATATTGACGAGGCAATGCTAGTCACCTAACCACGTTAAAACTTTGACAACAATTCACATTGGTTTTTCAAAATTTTCACTTATACTGATATATCAATCAGTACTCAATTTTTGACTTTCAACTTTCAATAACTCCCTCGGATATTGACCGATCGATACAAAACTTTCATTTTCGGCATCAAGGAGTGCATCCGTGTCGAACTGCATACCCTGAACCTTCAAATTCGGATTTTTTTGACAGTCTTTCAAAATCGTTTTGGAACTACAAATATTTTTGACAAAAATTTGAATATCTTTTTTAAATACCGTTAGATTTCTGTTTTATTTGGTTTAATATTGACGAGGCAACGCTAGTCACCTAACCACGTTAAAATTTTGACAACATTTATCATTGGTTTTTCAAAATTTTCACTTATACTGATATATCAACCAGTACTCAATTTTTGACTTACAACTTTCAATAACAGGGAGTGCATCCGTGTCGAACTGCATACCCTGAACCTTCAAATTCGGATTTTTTTGACAGTCTTTCAAAATTGTTATGGAAATACAAATATTTTTGACATAAATTTGAATATCTTTTTTAAATACCGTTAGATTTCTGTTTTATTTGGTTTAATATTGACGAGGCAATGCTAGTCACCTAACCACGTTAAAATTTTGACAACATTTCACATTGGTTTTTCAAAATTTTCACTTATACTGATATATCAATCAGTACTCAATTTTTGAATTTCAACTTTCAATAACTCGCTCGGATATTGACCGATCGATACGAAACTTTCATTTTCGGCATCAGGGAGTGCATCCGTGTCGAACTGCATACCCTGAACCTTCAAATTCGGATTTTTTTGACAGTCTTTCAAAATCGTTTTGGAAATACAAATATTTTTGACATAAATTTGAATATCTTTTTTAAATACCGTTAGATTTCTGTTTTATGTGGTTTAATATTGACGAGGCAATGCTAGTCACCTAACCACGTTAAAATTTTGACAAGAATTCACATTGGTTTTTCTAAATTTTCACTTATACTGATATATCAATCAGTACTCAATTTTTGACTTTCAACTTTCAATAACTCCCTCGGATATTGACCGATCGATACGAAACTTTCATTTTCGGCATCAGGGAGTGCATCCGTGTCGAACTGCATACCCTGAACCTTCAAATTCGGATTTTTTTGACAGTCTTTCAAAATCGTTTTGGAAATACAAATATTTTTGACATAAATTTGAATATCTTTTTTAAATACCGTTAGATTTCTGTTTTATTTGGTTTAATATTGACGAGGCAATGCTAGTCACCTACCCACGTTAAAATTTTGACAACATTTCACATTGGTTTTTCAAAATTTTCACTTATACTGATATATCAATCAGTACTCAATTTATGACTTTCAACTTTCAATAACTCGCTCGGATATTGACCGATCGATACGAAACTTTCATTTTCGGCATCAGGGAGTGCATCCGTGTCGAACTGCATACCCTGAACCTTCAAATTCGGATTTTTTGACACTCTTTCAAAATCGTTTTGGAAATACAAATATTTTTGACAAACATTTGAATATCCTTTTTAAATACCGTTTTTTTTTCTTATTTAATTGGTTTAATATTGACGAGGCAATGCTAGTCACCTAACCACGTTAAAATTTTGACAACATTTCACATTGATTTTTCAAAATTTTCACTTATACTGATATATCAATCAGTACTCAATTTTTTACATTCAACTTTCAGTAACTCGCTCGGATATTGACCGATCGATACGAAACTTTCATTTTCGGCATCAAGGAGTGCATCCGTGTCGAACTGCATACCCTGAACCTTCAAATTCAGATTGTTTTGACAGTCTTTCAAAATCGTTTTGGAAATACAAATATTTTTGACAAACATTTGAATATCTTTTTTAAATACCGTTCGATTTCTGTTTTATTTGGTTTAATATTGACGAGGCAATGCTAGTCACCTAACCACGTTAAAATTTTGACAACATTTCACATTGGTTTTTCAAAATTTTCACTTATACTGATATATCAATCAGTACTCAATTTTTTACTTTCAACTTTCAGTAACTCGCTCGGATATTGACCGATCGATACGAAACTTTCATTTTCGGCATCAGGGAGTGCATCCGCGTCAAACTGCATACCCTGAACCTTCAAATTCGGAATTTTTTGACAGTCTTTCAAAATCGTTTTGGAAATACAAATATTTTTGACAAACATTTGAATATCTTTTTTAAATACCGTTCGATTTCTTATTTAATTGGTTTAATATTGACGCGGCGGTGCTAGTCACCTAACCACGTAAAAATTTTGACATCATTTCACATAGCTTTTTCAAAATTTTCACTTATACTGATATATCAATCAGTACAATTTTAGACATTTAACTTTCAATAACTCGCTCGGATATTGACCGATCGATACGAAACTTTCATTTTCGGCATCAGGGAGTGCATCCGTGTCGAACTGCATACCCCGAACCTTCAAATTCGGATTGTTTTGACAGTCTTTCAAAATCGTTTTGGAAATACAAATGTTTTTGACAAAAATTTTAATATCTTTTTTAAATACCGTTCGATTTCTGTTTTATTTGGTTTAATATTGACGAGGCAATGCTAGTCACCTAACCACGTTAAAATTTTGACAACATTTCACATTGGTTTTTCAAAATTTTCACTTATACTGATATATCAATCAGTACTCAATTTTTGACTTTCAACTTTCAATAACTCGCTCGGATATTGACCGATCGATACGAAACTTTCATTTTCGGCATCAGGGAGTGCATCCGTGTCGAACTGCATACCCTGAACCTTCAAATTCGGATTTTTTTGACAGTCTTTCAAAATCGTTTTGGAAATACAAATAGTTTTGACAAAAATTTGAATATCTTTTTTAAATACCGTTAGATTTCTGTTTTATTTGGTTTAATATTGACAAGGCAATACTAGCCACCTAACCACGTTAAAATTTTGACAACATTTCACATTGGTTTTTCAAAATTTTCACTTATACTGGTATATCAATCAGTACTCAATTTTTGACATTCAACTTTCAATAACTCGCTCGGATATTGACCGATCGATACGAAACTTTCATTTTCGGCATCAAAGAGTGTATCCGTGTCGAACTGCATACCCTGAACCTTCAAATTCTGAATTTTTTGACAGTCTTTCAAAATCGTTTTGGAAATACAAATATTTTTGACAAAAATTTGAATATCTTTTTTAAATACCGTTAGATTTCTGTTCTATTTGGTTTAATATTGACGAGGCAATGCTAGTCACCTAACCACGTTAAAATTTTGACAACATTTCACAAAGGTTTTTAAAGAATTTCACCTATACTGATATATCAATCAGTACTCAATTTTTGACTTTTAACTGTCAATAACTCGCTCGGATATTGACCGATCGATCCGAAACTTTCATTTTCTGCATCAAGGAGTGTATCCGCGTCGAATTGCTTACCCTCAACCTTCAAATTCGGAATTTCTTGACAGTCTTTCAAAATCGTTTTGGAAATACAAATATTTTTGATAAAAATTTGAATATCTTAATTAAATACCCTTAGATTTCTGTTCTATTTGGTTTAATATTGCCGCGGCGGTGCTAGTCACCTAACCACGTTAAAATTTTGACAACATTTCACATAGCTTTTTAAACATTTTCTCTCATACTGGTATATCAATCAGATCTCAATTTTTGACTTTTAACTGTCAATAACTCGCTCGGATATTGACCGATCGATACGAAACTTTCATTTTCGGCATCAGGGAGTGCATCCGCGTCGAACTGCATACCCTGAACCTTCAAATTCGGAATTTTTTGACAGTCTTTCAAAATCGTTTTGGAAAAACAAGTAGTTTTGACATAAATTTGAATATCTTTTTTAAATACCGTTCGATTTCTGTTTTATTTGGTTTAATATTGACGAGGCAATGCTAGTCACCTAACCACGTTAAAATTTTGACAACATTTCACATTGGTTTTTCAAAATTTTCACTTATACTGATATATCAATCAGTACTCAATTTTTGACTTTCAACTTTCAATAACTCGCTCGGATATTGACCGATCGATACGAAACTTTCATTTTCGGCATCAGGGAGTGCATCCGTGTCGAACTGCATACCCTGAACCTTCAAATTCGGATTTTTTTGACAGTCTTTCAAAATCGTTTTGGAAATACAAATATTTTTGACATAAATTTGAATATCTTTTTTAAATACCGTTAGATTTCTGTTTTATTTGGTTTAATATTGACGAGGCAATGCTAGTCACCTAACCACGTTAAAATTTTGACAACATTTCACATTGGTTTTTCAAACTTTTCACTTATACTGATATATCAATCAGTACTCAATTTTTGACTTTCAACTTTCAATAACTCGCTCGGATATTGACCGATCGATACGAAACTTTCATTTTCGGCATCAAAGTGTTTATCCGCGTCGAATTGCTTACCCTCAACCTTCAAATTCTGAATTTTTTGACAGTCTTTCAAAATCGTTTTGGAAATACAAATATTTTTGACATAAATTTGAATTTCTTTTTTAAATACCGTTCGATTTCTTATTTAATTGGTTTAATATTGACGAGGCAATGCTAGTCACCTAACCACGTTAAAATTTTGACAACATTTCACAAAGGTTTTTAAAGAATTTCACTTCTACTGATATATCAATCAGTACAATTTTTTACTTTTAACTGTCAATAACTCGCTCGGATATTGACCGATCGATACGAAACTTTCATTTTCGGAATCAGGGAGTGTATCCGCGTCGAAATGCTTACCCTGAACCTTCAAATTCGGAATTTTTTGACAGTCTTTCAAAATCGTTTTGGAAATACAAATATTTTTGACAAACATTTGATTATCTTTTTTAAATACCGTTCGATTTCTGTTTTATTTGGTTTAACATTGACGAGGCAATGCTAGTCACCTAACCACGTTAAAATTTTGACAACATTTCACACAGCTTTTTCAAAATTTTCACTTATACTGGTATATCAATCAGTACTAAATTTTTGACTTTTAACTTTCAATAACTCGCTCGGATATTGACCGATCGATACGAAACTTTCATTTTCGGAATCAGGGAGTGTATCCGCGTCGAAATGCTTACCCTGAACCTTCAAATTCGGAATTTTTTGACAGTCTTTCAAAATCGTTTTGGAAATACAAATATTTTTGACAAACATTTGATTATCTTTTTTAAATACCGTTAGATTTCTGTTCTATTTGGTTTAATATTGACGAGGCAATGCTAGTCACCTAACCACGTTAAAATTTTGACAACATTTCACAAAGGTTTTTAAAGAATTTCACCTATACTGATATATCAATCAGTACTCAATTTTTGACTTTTAACTGTCAATAACTCGCTCGGATATTGACCGATCGATCCGAAACTTTCATTTTCTGCATCAAGGAGTGTATCCGCGTCGAATTGCTTACCCTCAACCTTCAAATTCGGAATTTCTTGACAGTCTTTCAAAATCGTTTTGGAAATACAAATATTTTTGATAAAAATTTGAATATCTTAATTAAATACCCTTAGATTTCTGTTCTATTTGGTTTAATATTGCCGCGGCGGTGCTAGTCACCTAACCACGTTAAAATTTTGACAACATTTCACATAGCTTTTTAAACATTTTCTCTCATACTGGTATATCAATCAGATCTCAATTTTTGACTTTTAACTGTCAATAACTCGCTCGGATATTGACCGATCGATACGAAACTTTCATTTTCGGCATCAGGGAGTGCATCCGCGTCGAACTGCATACCCTGAACCTTCAAATTCGGAATTTTTTGACAGTCTTTCAAAATCGTTTTGGAAAAACAAGTAGTTTTGACATAAATTTGAATATCTTTTTTAAATACCGTTCGATTTCTGTTTTATTTGGTTTAATATTGACGAGGCAATGCTAGTCACCTAACCACGTTAAAATTTTGACAACATTTCACATTGGTTTTTCAAAATTTTCACTTATACTGATATATCAATCAGTACTCAATTTTTGACTTTCAACTTTCAATAACTCGCTCGGATATTGACCGATCGATACGAAACTTTCATTTTCGGCATCAGGGAGTGCATCCGTGTCGAACTGCATACCCTGAACCTTCAAATTCGGATTTTTTTGACAGTCTTTCAAAATCGTTTTGGAAATACAAATAGTTTTGACATAAATTTGAATATCTTTTTTAAATACCGTTAGATTTCTGTTTTATTTGGTTTAATATTGACGAGGCAATGCTAGTCACCTAACCACGTTAAAATTTTGACAACATTTCACATTGGTTTTTCAAAGTTTTCACTTATACTGATATATCAATCAGTACTCAATTTTTGACTTTCAACTTTCAATAACTCGCTCGGATATTGACCTATCGATACGAAACTTTCATTTTCGGAATCAGGGAGTGTATCCGCGTCGAAATGCTTACCCTCAACCTTCAAATTCTGAATTTTTTGACAGTCTTTCAAAATCGTTTTGGAAATACAAATATTTTTGACATAAATTTGAATATCTTTTTTAAATACCGTTAGATTTCTGTTTTATTTGGTTTAATATTGACGAGGCAATACTAGTCACCTAACCACGTAAAAATTTTGACATCATTTCACATAGCTTTTTCAAAATTTTCACTTATACTGATATATCAATCAGTACAATTTTAGACATTTAACTTTCAATAACTCGCTCGGATATTGACCGATCGATACGAAACTTTCATTTTCGGCATCAGGGAGTGCATCCGTGTCGAACTGCATACCCCGAACCTTCAAATTCGGATTGTTTTGACAGTCTTTCAAAATCGTTTTGGAAATACAAATGTTTTTGACAAAAATTTTAATATCTTTTTTAAATACCGTTCGATTTCTGTTTTATTTGGTTTAATATTGACGAGGCAATGCTAGTCACCTAACCACGTTAAAATTTTGACAACATTTCACACAGCTTTTTCAAAATTTTCACTTATACTGGTATATCAATCAGTTCTCAATTTTTGACTTTTAACTTTCAATAACTCGCTCGGATATTGACCGATCGATACGAAACTTTCATTTTCGGCATCAGGGAGTGCATCCGCGTCAAACTGCATACCCTGAACCTTCAAATTCGGAATTTTTTGACAGTCTTTCAAAATCGTTTTGGAAATACAAATAGTTTTGACAAACATTTGAATATCTTTTTTAAATACCGTTCGATTTCTTATTTAATTGGTTTAATATTGACGCGGCGGTGCTAGTCACCTAACCACGTAAAAATTTTGACATCATTTCACATAGCTTTTTCAAAATTTTCACTTATACTGATATATCAATCAGTACAATTTTAGACATTTAACTTTCAATAACTCGCTCGGATATTGACCGATCGATACGAAACTTTCATTTTCGGCATCAGGGAGTGCATCCGTGTCGAACTGCATACCCTGAACCTTCAAATTCGGATTGTTTTGACAGTCTTTCAAAATCGTTTTGGAAATACAAATGTTTTTGACAAAAATTTTAATATCTTTTTTAAATACCGTTCGATTTCTGTTTTATTTGGTTTAATATTGACGAGGCAATGCTAGTCACCTAACCACGTTAAAATTTTGACAACATTTCACATTGGTTTTTCAAAATTTTCACTCATACTGATATATCAATCAGTACTCAATTTTTGACTTTCAACTTTCAATAACTCGCTCGGATATTGACCGATCGATACGAAACTTTCATTTTCGGCATCAGGGAGTGCATCCGTGTCGAACTGCATACCCTGAACCTTCAAATTCGGATTTTTTTGACAGTCTTTCAAAATCGTTTTGGAAATACAAATAGTTTTGACATAAATTTGAATATCTTTTTTAAATACCGTTAGATTTCTGTTTTATTTGGTTTAATATTGACGAGGCAATGCTAGTCACCTAACCACGTTAAAATTTTGACAACATTTCACATTGGTTTTTCAAACTTTTCACTTATACTGATATATCAATCAGTACTCAATTTTTGACTTTCAACTTTCAATAACTCGCTCGGATATTGACCTATCGATACGAAACTTTCATTTTCGGCATCAAAGTGTGTATCCGCGTCGAATTGCTTACCCTCAACCTTCAAATTCTGAATTTTTTGACAGTCTTTCAAAATCGTTTTGGAAATACAAATATTTTTGACATAAATTTGAATATCTTTTTTAAATACCGTTAGATTTCTGTTTTATTTGGTTTAATATTGACGAGGCAATACTAGTCACCTAACCACGTTAAAATTTTGACAACATTTCACATTGGTTTTTCAAAATTTTCACTTATACTGATATATCAATCAGTACTCAATTTTTGACTTTCAACTTTCAATAACTCGCTCGGATATTGACCGATCGATACGAAACTTTCATTTTCGGCATCAGGGAGTGCATCCGCGTCGAACTGCATACCCTGAACCTTCAAATTCGGAATTTTTTGACACTCTTTCAAAATCGTTTTGGAAATACAAATATTTTTGACAAACATTTGAATATCTTTTTTAAATACCGTTCGATTTCTTATTTAATTGGTTTAATATTGACGCGGCGGTGCTAGTCACCTAACCACGTAAAAATTTTGACATCATTTCACATAGCTTTTTCAAAATTTTCACTTATACTGATATATCAATCAGTACAATTTTAGACATTTAACTTTCAATAACTCGCTCGGATATTGACCGATCGATACGAAACTTTCATTTTCGGCATCAGGGAGTGCATCCGTGTCGAACTGCATACCCTGAACCTTCAAATTCGGATTTTTTTGACAGTCTTTCAAAATCGTTTTGGAAATACAAATATTTTTGACATAAATTTGAATATCTTTTTTAAATACCGTTAAATTTCTGTTTTATTTGGTTTAATATTGACGAGGCAATGCTAGTCACCTAACCACGTTAAAACTTTGACTACAATTCACATTGGTTTTTCAAAATTTTCACTTATACTGATATATCAATCAGTACTCAATTTTTGACTTTCAACTTTCAATAACTCGCTCGGATATTGACCGATCGATACGAAACTTTCATTTTCGGCATCAGGGAGTGCATCCGTGTCGAACTGCATACCCTGAACCTTCAAATTCGGAATTTTTTGACACTCTTTCAAAATCGTTTTGGAAATACAAATAGTTTTGACAAACATTTGAATATCTTTTTTAAATACCGTTCGATTTCTTATTTAATTGGTTTAATATTGACGCGGCGGTGCTAGTCACCTAACCACGTAAAAATTTTGACATCATTTCACATAGCTTTTTCAAAATTTTCACTTATACTGATATATCAATCAGTACAATTTTAGACATTTAACTTTCAATAACTCGCTCGGATATTGACCGATCGATACGAAACTTTCATTTTCGGCATCAGGGAGTGCATCCGTGTCGAACTGCATACCCTGAACCTTCAAATTCGGATTGTTTTGACAGTCTTTCAAAATCGTTTTGGAAATACAAATATTTTTGACATAAATTTGAATATCTTTTTTAAATACCGTTAGATTTCTGTTTATTTGGTTTAATATTGACGAGGCAATGCTAGTCACCTAAACACGTCAAAATTTTGACAACAATTCACATTGGTTTTTCAAAATTTTCACTTATACTGATATATCAATCAGTACTCAATTCTTGACTTTCAACTTTCAATAACTCCCTCGCATATTGACCGATCGATACGAAACTTTCATTTTCGGCATCAGGGAGTGCATCCGTGTCGAACTGCATACCCTGAACCTTCAAATTCGGATTTTTTGACAGTCTTTCTAAATCGTTTTGGAAATACAAATATTTTTGACATAAATTTGAATATCTTTTTTAAATACCGTTAGATTTCTGTTTTATTTGGTTTAATATTGACGAGGCAATGCTAGTCACCTAACCACGTTAAAACTTTGACAACAATTCACATTGGTTTTTCTAAATTTTCACTTATACTGATATATCAATCAGTACTCAATTTTTGACTTTCAACTTTCAATAACTCCCTCGGATATTGACCGATCGATACAAAACTTTCATTTTCGGCATCAAGGAGTGCATCCGTGTCGAATTGCATGCCCTGAACCTTCAAATTCGGATTTTTTTGACAGTCATTCAAAATCGTTTTGGAAATACAAATATTTTTGACATAAATTTGAATATCTTTTTTAAATACCGTTAGATTTCTGTTTTATTTGGTTTAATATTGACGAGGCAATGCTAGTCACCTAACCACGTTAAAACTTTGACAACAATTCACATTGGTTTTTCTAAATTTTCACTTATACTGATATATCAATCAGTACTCAATTTTTTACTTTCAACTTTCAATAACTCCCTCGGATATTGACCGATCGATACAAAACTTTCATTTTCGGCATCAAGGAGTGCATCCGTGTCGAACAGCATACCCTGAACCTTCAAATTCGGATTTTTTTGACAGTCTTTCAAAATCGTTTTGGAACTACAAATATTTTTGACATAAATTTGAATATCTTTTTTAAATACCGTTAGATTTCTGTTTATTTGGTTTAATATTGACGAGGCAATGCTAGTCACCTAAACACGTCAAAATTTTGACAACAATTCACATTGGTTTTTCAAAATTTTCACTTATACTGATATATCAATCAGTACTCAATTCTTGACTTTCAACTTTCAATAACTCCCTCGCATATTGACCGATCGATACGAAACTTTCATTTTCGGCATCAGGGAGTGCATCCGTGTCGAACTGCATACCCTGAACCTTCAAATTCGGATTTTTTGACAGTCTTTCTAAATCGTTTTGGAAATACAAATATTTTTGACATAAATTTGAATATCTTTTTTAAATACCGTTCGATTTCTGTTTTATTTGGTTTAATATTGACGAGGCAATGCTAGTCACCTAACCACGTTAAAACTTTGACAACAATTCACATTGGTTTTTCTAAATTTTCACTTATACTGATATATCAATCAGTACTCAATTTTTGACTTTCAACTTTCAATAACTCCCTCGGATATTGACCGATCGATACAAAACTTTCATTTTCGGCATCAAGGAGTGCATCCGTGTCGAATTGCATGCCCTGAACCTTCAAATTCGGATTTTTTTGACAGTCATTCAAAATCGTTTTGGAAATACAAATATTTTTGACATAAATTTGAATATCTTTTTTAAATACCGTTAGATTTCTGTTTTATTTGGTTTAATATTGACGAGGCAATGCTAGTCACCTAACCACGTTAAAACTTTGACAACAATTCACATTGGTTTTTCTAAATTTTCACTTATACTGATATATCAATCAGTACTCAATTTTTTACTTTCAACTTTCAATAACTCCCTCGGATATTGACCGATCGATACAAAACTTTCATTTTCGGCATCAAGGAGTGCATCCGTGTCGAACTGCATACCCTGAACCTTCAAATTCGGATTTTTTTGACAGTCTTTCAAAATCGTTTTGGAAATACAAATATTTTTGACATAAATTTGAATATCTTTTTTAAATACCGTTAGATTTCTGTTTTATTTGGTTTAATATTGACGAGGCAATACTAGTCACCTAACCACGTTAAAATTTTGACAACATTTCACATTGGTTTTTCAAAATTTTCACTTATACTGATATATCAATCAGTACTCAATTTTTGACTTTCAACTTTCAATAACTCGCTCGGATATTGACCGATCGATACGAAACTTTCATTTTCGGCATCAGGGAGTGCATCCGCGTCGAACTGCATACCCTGAACCTTCAAATTCGGAATTTTTTGACAGTCTTTCAAAATCGTTTTGGAAATACAAATATTTTTGACAAACATTTGAATATCTTTTTTAAATACCGTTCGATTTCTTATTTAATTGGTTTAATATTGACGCGGCGGTGCTAGTCACCTAACCACGTAAAAATTTTGACATCATTTCACATAGCTTTTTCAAAATTTTCACTTATACTGATATATCAATCAGTACAATTTTAGACATTTAACTTTCAATAACTCGCTCGGATATTGACCGATCGATACGAAACTTTCATTTTCGGCATCAGGGAGTGCATCCGTGTCGAACTGCATACCCTGAACCTTCAAATTCGGATTGTTTTGACAGTCTTTCAAAATCGTTTTGGAAATACAAATGTTTTTGACAAAAATTTGAATATCTTTTTTAAATACCGTTCGATTTCTGTTTTATTTGGTTTAATATTGACGCGGCGGTGCTAGTCACCTAACCACGTTAAAATTTTGACAACATTTCACACAGCTTTTTCAAAATTTTCACTTATACTGGTATATCAATCAGTTCTCAATTTTTGACTTTTAACTTTCAATAACTCGCTCGGATATTGACCGATCGATACGAAACTTTCATTTTCGGCATCAGGGAGTGCATCCGTGTCGAACTGCATACCCTGAACCTTCAAATTCGGATTTTTTTGACAGTCTTTCAAAATCGTTTTGGAAATACAAATAGTTTTGACAAACATTTGAATATCTTTTTTAAATACCGTTCGATTTCTTATTTAATTGGTTTAATATTGACGCGGCGGTGCTAGTCACCTAACCACGTAAAAATTTTGACATCATTTCACATAGCTTTTTCAAAATTTTCACTTATACTGATATATCAATCAGTACAATTTTAGACATTTAACTTTCAATAACTCGCTCGGATATTGACCGATCGATACGAAACTTTCATTTTCGGCATCAGGGAGTGCATCCGTGTCGAACTGCATACCCTGAACCTTCAAATTCGGATTGTTTTGACAGTCTTTCAAAATCGTTTTGGAAATACAAATATTTTTGACATAAATTTGAATATCTTTTTTAAATACCGTTAGATTTCTGTTTATTTGGTTTAATATTGACGAGGCAATGCTAGTCACCTAAACACGTCAAAATTTTGACAACAATTCACATTGGTTTTTCAAAATTTTCACTTATACTGATATATCAATCAGTACTCAATTCTTGACTTTCAACTTTCAATAACTCGCTCGGATATTGACCGATCGATACGAAACTTTCATTTTCGGCATCAGGGAGTGCATCCGTGTCGAACTGCATACCCTGAACCTTCAAATTCGGATTTTTTGACAGTCTTTCTAAATCGTTTTGGAAATACAAATATTTTTGACATAAATTTGAATATCTTTTTTAAATACCGTTAGATTTCTGTTTTATTTGGTTTAATATTGACGAGGCAATGCTAGTCACCTAACCACGTTAAAACTTTGACAACAATTCACATTGGTTTTTCTAAATTTTCACTTATACTGATATATCAATCAGTACTCAATTTTTGACTTTCAACTTTCAATAACTCCCTCGGATATTGACCGATCGATACAAAACTTTCATTTTCGGCATCAAGGAGTGCATCCGTGTCGAATTGCATGCCCTGAACCTTCAAATTCGGATTTTTTTGACAGTCTTTCAAAATCGTTTTGGAAATACAAATATTTTTGACATAAATTTGAATATCTTTTTTAAATACCGTTAGATTTCTGTTTTATTTGGTTTAATATTGACGAGGCAATGCTAGTCACCTAACCACGTTAAAACTTTGACAACAATTCACATTGGTTTTTCTAAATTTTCACTTATACTGATATATCAATCAGTACTCAATTTTTTACTTTCAACTTTCAATAACTCCCTCGGATATTGACCGATCGATACAAAACTTTCATTTTCGGCATCAAGGAGTGCATCCGTGTCGAACTGCATACCCTGAACCTTCAAATTCGGATTTTTTTGACAGTCTTTCAAAATCGTTTTGGAAATACAAATATTTTTGACATAAATTTGAATATCTTTTTTAAATACCGTTAGATTTCTGTTTTATTTGGTTTAATATTGACGAGGCAATACTAGTCACCTAACCACGTTAAAATTTTGACAACATTTCACATTGGTTTTTCAAAATTTTCACTTATACTGATATATCAATCAGTACTCAATTTTTGACTTTCAACTTTCAATAACTCGCTCGGATATTGACCGATCGATACGAAACTTTCATTTTCGGCATCAGGGAGTGCATCCGCGTCGAACTGCATACCCTGAACCTTCAAATTCGGAATTTTTTGACAGTCTTTCAAAATCGTTTTGGAAATACAAATATTTTTGACAAACATTTGAATATCTTTTTTAAATACCGTTCGATTTCTTATTTAATTGGTTTAATATTGACGCGGCGGTGCTAGTCACCTAACCACGTAAAAATTTTGACATCATTTCACATAGCTTTTTCAAAATTTTCACTTATACTGATATATCAATCAGTACAATTTTAGACATTTAACTTTCAATAACTCGCTCGGATATTGACCGATCGATACGAAACTTTCATTTTCGGCATCAGGGAGTGCATCCGTGTCGAACTGCATACCCTGAACCTTCAAATTCGGATTGTTTTGACAGTCTTTCAAAATCGTTTTGGAAATACAAATGTTTTTGACAAAAATTTGAATATCTTTTTTAAATACCGTTCGATTTCTGTTTTATTTGGTTTAATATTGACGCGGCGGTGCTAGTCACCTAACCACGTTAAAATTTTGACAACATTTCACACAGCTTTTTCAAAATTTTCACTTATACTGGTATATCAATCAGTTCTCAATTTTTGACTTTTAACTTTCAATAACTCGCTCGGATATTGACCGATCGATACGAAACTTTCATTTTCGGCATCAGGGAGTGCATCCGTGTCGAACTGCATACCCTGAACCTTCAAATTCGGATTTTTTTGACAGTCTTTCAAAATCGTTTTGGAAATACAAATAGTTTTGACAAACATTTGAATATCTTTTTTAAATACCGTTCGATTTCTTATTTAATTGGTTTAATATTGACGCGGCGGTGCTAGTCACCTAACCACGTAAAAATTTTGACATCATTTCACATAGCTTTTTCAAAATTTTCACTTATACTGATATATCAATCAGTACAATTTTAGACATTTAACTTTCAATAACTCGCTCGGATATTGACCGATCGATACGAAACTTTCATTTTCGGCATCAGGGAGTGCATCCGTGTCGAACTGCATACCCTGAACCTTCAAATTCGGATTGTTTTGACAGTCTTTCAAAATCGTTTTGGAAATACAAATATTTTTGACATAAATTTGAATATCTTTTTTAAATACCGTTAGATTTCTGTTTTATTTGGTTTAATATTGACGAGGCAATGCTAATCACCTAACCACGTTAAAACTTTGACAACAATTCACATTGGTTTTTCTAAATTTTCACTTATACTGATATATCAATCAGTACTCAATTTTTGACTTTCAACTTTCAATAACTCACTCGGATATTGACCGATCGATACAAAACTTTCATTTTCGGCATCAGGGAGTGCATCCGTGTCGAACTGCATACCCTGAACCTTCAAATTCGGATTTTTTTGACAGTCTTTCAAAATCGTTTTGGAAATACAAATATTTTTGACATAAATTTGAATATCTTTTTTAAATACCGTTAGATTTCTGTTTTATTTGGTTTAATATTGACGAGGCAATGCTAGTCACCTACCCACGTTAAAATTTTGACAACATTTCACATTGGTTTTTCAAAATTTTCACTTATACTGATATATCAATCAGTACTCAATTTTTGACTTTCAACTTTCAATAACTCGCTCGGATATTGACCGATCGATACGAAACTTTCATTTTCGGCATCAGGGAGTGCATCCGTGTCGAACTGCATACCCTGAACCTTCAAATTCGGATTTTTTGACAGTCTTTCTAAATCGTTTTGGAAATACAAATATTTTTGACATAAATTTGAATATCTTTTTTAAATACCGTTAGATTTCTGTTTTATTTGGTTTAATATTGACGAGGCAATGCTAGTCACCTAACCACGTTAAAACTTTGACAACAATTCACATTGGTTTTTCTAAATTTTCACTTATACTGATATATCAATCAGTACTCAATTTTTGACTTTCAACTTTCAATAACTCCCTCGGATATTGACCGATCGATACAAAACTTTCATTTTCGGCATCAAGGAGTGCATCCGTGTCGAATTGCATGCCCTGAACCTTCAAATTCGGATTTTTTTGACAGTCATTCAAAATCGTTTTGGAAATACAAATATTTTTGACATAAATTTGAATATCTTTTTTAAATACCGTTAGATTTCTGTTTTATTTGGTTTAATATTGACGAGGCAATGCTAGTCACCTAACCACGTTAAAACTTTGACAACAATTCACATTGGTTTTTCTAAATTTTCACTTATACTGATATATCAATCAGTACTCAATTTTTTACTTTCAACTTTCAATAACTCCCTCGGATATTGACCGATCGATACAAAACTTTCATTTTCGGCATCAAGGAGTGCATCCGTGTCGAACTGCATACCCTGAACCTTCAAATTCGGATTTTTTTGACAGTCTTTCAAAATCGTTTTGGAACTACAAATATTTTTGACATAAATTTGAATATCTTTTTTAAATACCGTTAGATTTCTGTTTTATTTGGTTTAATATTGACGAGGCAATGCTAATCACCTAACCACGTTAAAACTTTGACAACAATTCACATTGGTTTTTCTAAATTTTCACTTATACTGATATATCAATCAGTACTCAATTTTTGACTTTCAACTTTCAATAACTCACTCGGATATTGACCGATCGATACAAAACTTTCATTTTCGGCATCAGGGAGTGCATCCGTGTCGAACTGCATACCCTGAACCTTCAAATTCGGATTTTTTTGACAGTCTTTCAAAATCGTTTTGGAAATACAAATATTTTTGACATAAATTTGAATATCTTTTTTAAATACCGTTAGATTTCTGTTTTATTTGGTTTAATATTGACGAGGCAATGCTAGTCACCTACCCACGTTAAAATTTTGACAACATTTCACATTGGTTTTTCAAAATTTTCACTTATACTGATATATCAATCAGTACTCAATTTTTGACTTTCAACTTTCAATAACTCGCTCGGATATTGACCGATCGATACGAAACTTTCATTTTCGGCATCAGGGAGTGCATCCGTGTCGAACTGCATACCCTGAACCTTCAAATTCGGATTTTTTTGACAGTCTTTCAAAATCGTTTTGGAAATACAAATATTTTTGACATAAATTTGAATATCTTTTTTAAATACCGTTAAATTTCTGTTTTATTTGGTTTAATATTGACGAGGCAATGCTAGTCACCTAACCACGTTAAAACTTTGACAACAATTCACATTGGTTTTTCAAAATTTTCACTTATACTGATATATCAATCAGTACTCAATTTTTGACTTTCAACTTTCAATAACTCGCTCGGATATTGACCGATCGATACGAAACTTTCATTTTCGGCATCAGGGAGTGCATTCGTGTCGAATTGCATACCCTGAACCTTCAAATTCGGATTTTTTGACAGTCTTTCAAAATCGTTTTGGAAATACAAATATTTTTGACATAAATTTGAATATCTTTTTTAAATACTGTTAGATTTCTGTTTTATTTGGTTTAATATTGACGAGGCAATGCTAGTCACCTAATCACGTTAAAATTTTGACAACATTTCACATTGGTTTTTCAAAATTTTCACTTATACTGATATATCAATCAGTACTCAATTTTTGACTTTCAACTTTCAATAACTCGCTCGGATATTGACCGATCGATACGAAACTTTCATTTTCGGCATCAGGGAGTGCATCCGTGTCGAACTGCATACCCTGAACCTTCAAATTCGGATTTTTTGACAGTCTTTCAAAATCGTTTTGGAAATACAAATATTTTTGACATAAATTTGAATATCTTTTTTAAATACCGTTAGATTTCTGTTTTATTTGGTTTAATATTGACGAGGCAATGCTAGTCACCTAACCACGTTAAAACTTTGACAACAATTCACATTGGTTTTTCTAAATTTTCACTTATACTGATATATCAATCAGTACTCAATTTTTTACTTTCAACTTTCAATAACTCCCTCGGATATTGACCGATCGATACAAAACTTTCATTTTCCGCATCAAGGAGTGCATCCGTGTCGAACAGCATACCCTGAACCTTCAAATTCGGATTTTTTTGACAGTCTTTCAAAATCGTTTTGGAACTACAAATATTTTTGACATAAATTTGAATATCTTTTTTAAATACCGTTAGATTTCTGTTTATTTGGTTTAATATTGACGAGGCAATGCTAGTCACCTAAACACGTCAAAATTTTGACAACAATTCACATTGGTTTTTCAAAATTTTCACTTATACTGATATATCAATCAGTACTCAATTCTTGACTTTCAACTTTCAATAACTCCCTCGCATATTGACCGATCGATACGAAACTTTCATTTTCGGCATCAGGGAGTGCATCCGTGTCGAACTGCATACCCTGAACCTTCAAATTCGGATTTTTTGACAGTCTTTCTAAATCGTTTTGGAAATACAAATATTTTTGACATAAATTTGAATATCTTTTTTAAATACCGTTAGATTTCTGTTTTATTTGGTTTAATATTGACGAGGCAATGCTAGTCACCTAACCACGTTAAAACTTTGACAACAATTCACATTGGTTTTTCTAAATTTTCACTTATACTGATATATCAATCAGTACTCAATTTTTGACTTTCAACTTTCAATAACTCCCTCGGATATTGACCGATCGATACAAAACTTTCATTTTCGGCATCAAGGAGTGCATCCGTGTCGAATTGCATGCCCTGAACCTTCAAATTCGGATTTTTTTGACAGTCATTCAAAATCGTTTTGGAAATACAAATATTTTTGACATAAATTTGAATATCTTTTTTAAATACCGTTAGATTTCTGTTTTATTTGGTTTAATATTGACGAGGCAATGCTAGTCACCTAACCACGTTAAAACTTTGACAACAATTCACATTGGTTTTTCTAAATTTTCACTTATACTGATATATCAATCAGTACTCAATTTTTGACTTTCAACTTTCAATAACTCCCTCGGATATTGACCGATCGATACAAAACTTTCATTTTCGGCATCAAGGAGTGCATCCGTGTCGAACTGCATACCCTGAACCTTCAAATTCGGATTTTTTTGACAGTCTTTCAAAATCGTTTTGGAAATACAAATATTTTTGACATAAATTTGAATATCTTTTTTAAATACCGTTAGATTTCTGTTTTATTTGGTTTAATATTGACGAGGCAATACTAGTCACCTAACCACGTTAAAATTTTGACAACATTTCACATTGGTTTTTCAAAATTTTCACTTATACTGATATATCAATCAGTACTCAATTTTTGACTTTCAACTTTCAATAACTCGCTCGGATATTGACCGATCGATACGAAACTTTCATTTTCGGCATCAGGGAGTGCATCCGCGTCGAACTGCATACCCTGAACCTTCAAATTCGGAATTTTTTGACACTCTTTCAAAATCGTTTTGGAAATACAAATATTTTTGACAAACATTTGAATATCTTTTTTAAATACCGTTCGATTTCTTATTTAATTGGTTTAATATTGACGCGGCGGTGCTAGTCACCTAACCACGTAAAAATTTTGACATCATTTCACATAGCTTTTTCAAAATTTTCACTTATACTGATATATCAATCAGTACAATTTTAGACATTTAACTTTCAATAACTCGCTCGGATATTGACCGATCGATACGAAACTTTCATTTTCGGCATCAGGGAGTGCATCCGTGTCGAACTGCATACCCTGAACCTTCAAATTCGGATTGTTTTGACAGTCTTTCAAAATCGTTTTGGAAATACAAATGTTTTTGACAAAAATTTGAATATCTTTTTTAAATACCGTTCGATTTCTGTTTTATTTGGTTTAATATTGACGCGGCGGTGCTAGTCACCTAACCACGTTAAAATTTTGACAACATTTCACACAGCTTTTTCAAAATTTTCACTTATACTGGTATATCAATCAGTTCTCAATTTTTGACTTTTAACTTTCAATAACTCGCTCGGATATTGACCGATCGATACGAAACTTTCATTTTCGGCATCAGGGAGTGCATCCGTGTCGAACTGCATACCCTGAACCTTCAAATTCGGATTTTTTTGACAGTCTTTCAAAATCGTTTTGGAAATACAAATAGTTTTGACAAACATTTGAATATCTTTTTTAAATACCGTTCGATTTCTTATTTAATTGGTTTAATATTGACGCGGCGGTGCTAGTCACCTAACCACGTAAAAATTTTGACATCATTTCACATAGCTTTTTCAAAATTTTCACTTATACTGATATATCAATCAGTACAATTTTAGACATTTAACTTTCAATAACTCGCTCGGATATTGACCGATCGATACGAAACTTTCATTTTCGGCATCAGGGAGTGCATCCGTGTCGAACTGCATACCCTGAACCTTCAAATTCGGATTGTTTTGACAGTCTTTCAAAATCGTTTTGGAATTACAAATGTTTTTGACAAAAATTTTAATATCTTTTTTAAATACCGTTCGATTTCTGTTTTATTTGGTTTAATATTGACGAGGCAATGCTAGTCACCTAACCACGTTAAAATTTTGACAACATTTCACATTGGTTTTTCAAAATTTTCACTCATACTGATATATCAATCAGTACTCAATTTTTGACTTTCAACTTTCAATAACTCGCTCGGATATTGACCGATCGATACGAAACTTTCATTTTCGGCATCAGGGAGTGCATCCGTGTCGAACTGCATACCCTGAACCTTCAAATTCGGATTGTTTTGACAGTCTTTCAAAATCGTTTTGGAATTACAAATGTTTTTGACAAAAATTTTAATATCTTTTTTAAATACCGTTCGATTTCTGTTTTATTTGGTTTAATATTGACGAGGCAATGCTAGTCACCTAACCACGTTAAAATTTTGACAACATTTCACATTGGTTTTTCAAAATTTTCACTCATACTGATATATCAATCAGTACTCAATTTTTGACTTTCAACTTTCAATAACTCGCTCGGATATTGACCGATCGATACGAAACTTTCATTTTCGGCATCAGGGAGTGCATCCGTGTCGAACTGCATACCCTGAACCTTCAAATTCGGATTTTTTTGACAGTCTTTCAAAATCGTTTTGGAAATACAAATAGTTTTGACAAAAATTTGAATATCTTTTTTAAATACCGTTAGATTTCTGTTTTATTTGGTTTAATATTGACAAGGCAATACTAGCCACCTAACCACGTTAAAATTTTGACAACATTTCACATTGGTTTTTCAAAATTTTCACTTATACTGATATATCAATCAGTACTCAATTTTTGACTTTCAACTTTCAATAACTCGCTCGGATATTGACCGATCGATACGAAACTTTCATTTTCGGCATCAAAGAGTGTATCCGTGTCGAACTGCATACCCTGAACCTTCAAATTCTGAATTTTTTGACAGTCTTTCAAAATCGTTTTGGAAATACAAATATTTTTGACAAAAATTTGAATATCTTTTTTAAATACCGTTAGATTTCTGTTCTATTTGGTTTAATATTGACGAGGCAATGCTAGTCACCTAACCACGTTAAAATTTTGACAACATTTCACAAAGGTTTTTAAAGAATTTCACCTATACTGATATATCAATCAGTACTCAATTTTTGACTTTTAACTGTCAATAACTCGCTCGGATATTGACCGATCGATCCGAAACTTTCATTTTCTGCATCAAGGAGTGTATCCGCGTCGAATTGCTTACCCTCAACCTTCAAATTCGGAATTTCTTGACAGTCTTTCAAAATCGTTTTGGAAATACAAATATTTTTGATAAAAATTTGAATATCTTAATTAAATACCCTTAGATTTCTGTTCTATTTGGTTTAATATTGCCGCGGCGGTGCTAGTCACCTAACCACGTTAAAATTTTGACAACATTTCACATAGCTTTTTAAACATTTTCTCTCATACTGGTATATCAATCAGATCTCAATTTTTGACTTTTAACTGTCAATAACTCGCTCGGATATTGACCGATCGATACGAAACTTTCATTTTCGGCATCAGGGAGTGCATCCGCGTCGAACTGCATACCCTGAACCTTCAAATTCGGAATTTTTTGACAGTCTTTCAAAATCGTTTTGGAAAAACAAGTAGTTTTGACATAAATTTGAATATCTTTTTTAAATACCGTTAGATTTCTGTTCTATTTGGTTTAATATTGACGAGGCAATGCTAGTCACCTAACCACGTTAAAATTTTGACAACATTTCACAAAGGTTTTTAAAGAATTTCACCTATACTGATATATCAATCAGTACTCAATTTTTGACTTTTAACTGTCAATAACTCGCTCGGATATTGACCGATCGATCCGAAACTTTCATTTTCTGCATCAAGGAGTGTATCCGCGTCGAATTGCTTACCCTCAACCTTCAAATTCGGAATTTCTTGACAGTCTTTCAAAATCGTTTTGGAAATACAAATATTTTTGATAAAAATTTGAATATCTTAATTAAATACCCTTAGATTTCTGTTCTATTTGGTTTAATATTGCCGCGGCGGTGCTAGTCACCTAACCACGTTAAAATTTTGACAACATTTCACATAGCTTTTTAAACATTTTCTCTCATACTGGTATATCAATCAGATCTCAATTTTTGACTTTTAACTGTCAATAACTCGCTCGGATATTGACCGATCGATACGAAACTTTCATTTTCGGCATCAGGGAGTGCATCCGCGTCGAACTGCATACCCTGAACCTTCAAATTCGGAATTTTTTGACAGTCTTTCAAAATCGTTTTGGAAAAACAAGTAGTTTTGACATAAATTTGAATATCTTTTTTAAATACCGTTCGATTTCTGTTTTATTTGGTTTAATATTGACGAGGCAATGCTAGTCACCTAACCACGTTAAAATTTTGACAACATTTCACATTGGTTTTTCAAAATTTTCACTTATACTGATATATCAATCAGTACTCAATTTTTGACTTTCAACTTTCAATAACTCGCTCGGATATTGACCGATCGATACGAAACTTTCATTTTCGGCATCAGGGAGTGCATCCGTGTCGAACTGCATACCCTGAACCTTCAAATTCGGATTTTTTTGACAGTCTTTCAAAATCGTTTTGGAAATACAAATAGTTTTGACATAAATTTGAATATCTTTTTTAAATACCGTTCGATTTCTGTTTTATTTGGTTTAATATTGACGAGGCAATACTAGTCACCTAACCACGTTAAAATTTTGACAACATTTCACATTGGTTTTTCAAAATTTTCACTCATACTGATATATCAATCAGTACTCAATTTTTGACTTTCAACTTTCAATAACTCGCTCGGATATTGACCGATCGATACGAAACTTTCATTTTCGGCATCAGGGAGTGCATCCGTGTCGAACTGCATACCCTGAACCTTCAAATTCGGATTTTTTTGACAGTCTTTCAAAATCGTTTTGGAAATACAAATAGTTTTGACAAAAATTTGAATGTCTTTTTTAAATACCGTTAGATTTCTATTCTATTTGGTTTAATATTGACGAGGCAATGCTAGTCACCTAACCACGTTAAAATTTTGACAACATTTCACATTGGTTTTTCAAAGTTTTCACTTATACTGATATATCAATCAGTACTCAATTTTTGACTTTCAACTTTCAATAACTCGCTCGGATATTGACCTATCGATACGAAACTTTCATTTTCGGCATCAAAGTGTGTATCCGCGTCGAATTGCTTACCCTCAACCTTCAAATTCTGAATTTTTTGACAGTCTTTCAAAATCGTTTTGGAAATACAAATATTTTTGACATAAATTTGAATATCTTTTTTAAATACCGTTAGATTTCTGTTTTATTTGGTTTAATATTGACGAGGCAATACTAGTCACCTAACCACGTTAAAATTTTGACAACATTTCACATTGGTTTTTCAAAATTTTCACTTATACTGATATATCAATCAGTACTCAATTTTTGACTTTCAACTTTCAATAACTCGCTCGGATATTGACCGATCGATACGAAACTTTCATTTTCGGCATCAGGGAGTGCATCCGTGTCGAACTGCATACCCTGAACCTTCAAATTCGGAATTTTTTGACACTCTTTCAAAATCGTTTTGGAAATACAAATATTTTTGACAAAAATTTGAATATCTTTTTTAAATACCGTTCGATTTCTGTTTTATTTGGTTTAATATTGACGCGGCGGTGCTAGTCACCTAACCACGTTAAAATTTTGACAACATTTCACATTGGTTTTTCAAAATTTTCACTCATACTGATATATCAATCAGTACTCAATTTTTGACTTTCAACTTTCAATAACTCGCTCGGATATTGACCGATCGATACGAAACTTTCATTTTCGGCATCAGGGAGTGCATCCGTGTCGAACTGCATACCCTGAACCTTCAAATTCGGATTTTTTTGACAGTCTTTCAAAATCGTTTTGGAAATACAAATAGTTTTGACATAAATTTGAATATCTTTTTTAAATACCGTTAGATTTCTGTTTTATTTGGTTTAATATTGACGAGGCAATGCTAGTCACCTAACCACGTTAAAATTTTGACAACATTTCACATTGGTTTTTCAAACTTTTCACTTATACTGATATATCAATCAGTACTCAATTTTTGACTTTCAACTTTCAATAACTCGCTCGGATATTGACCTATCGATACGAAACTTTCATTTTCGGCATCAAAGTGTGTATCCGCGTCGAATTGCTTACCCTCAACCTTCAAATTCTGAATTTTTTGACAGTCTTTCAAAATCGTTTTGGAAATACAAATATTTTTGACATAAATTTGAATATCTTTTTTAAATACCGTTAGATTTCTGTTTTATTTGGTTTAATATTGACGAGGCAATACTAGTCACCTAACCACGTTAAAATTTTGACAACATTTCACATTGGTTTTTCAAAATTTTCACTTACACTGATATATCAATCAGTACTCAATTTTTGACTTTCAACTTTCAATAACTCGCTCGGATATTGACCGATCGATACGAAACTTTCATTTTCGGCATCAGGGAGTGCATCCGTGTCGAACTGCATACCCTGAACCTTCAAATTCGGAATTTTTTGACACTCTTTCAAAATCGTTTTGGAAATACAAATATTTTTGACAAAAATTTGAATATCTTTTTTAAATACCGTTCGATTTCTGTTTTATTTGGTTTAATATTGACGCGGCGGTGCTAGTCACCTAACCACGTTAAAATTTTGACATCATTTCACATAGCTTTTTCAAAATTTTCACTTATACTGATATATCAATCAGTACAATTTTAGACATTTAACTTTCAATAACTCGCTCGGATATTGACCGATCGATACGAAATTTTCATTTTCGGCATCAGGGAGTGCATCCGCGTCGAATTGCTTACCCTGAACCTTCAAATTCAGAATTTTTTGACAGTCTTTCAAAATCGTTTTGGAAATACAAATATTTTTGACAAAAATTTGAATATCTTTTTTAAATACCGTTAGATTTCTGTTTTATTTGGTTTAATATTGACGAGGCAATGCTAGTCACCTAACCACGTTAAAATTTTGACAACATTTCACATTGGTTTTTCAAAGTTTTCACTTATACTGATATATCAATCAGTACTCAATTTTTGACTTTCAACTTTCAATAACTCGCTCGGATATTGACCGATCGATACGAAACTTTCATTTTCGGCATCAGAGAGTGCATCCGTGTCGAACTGCATACCCTGAACCTTCAAATTCGGATTTTTTGACAGTCTTTCAAAATCGTTTTGGAAATACAAATAGTTTTGACATAAATTTGAATATCTTTTTTAAACACCGTTAGATTTCTGTTTTATTTGGTTTAATATTGACGAGGCAATACTAGTCACCTAACCACGTTAAAATTTTGACATCATTTCACATTGGTTTTTCAAAATTTTCACTTATACTGATATATCAATCAGTACTCAATTTTTGACTTTTAACTGTCAATAACTCGCTCGGATATTGACCGATCGATACGAAACTTTCATTTTCGGCATCAAAGAGTGTATCCGCGTCGAATTGCTTACCCTCAACCTTCAAATTCTGAATTTTTTGACAGTCTTTCAAAATCGCTTTGGAAATACAAATATTTTTGACAAAAATTTGAATGTCTTTTTTAAATACCGTTCGATTTCTATTCTATTTGGTTTAATATTGACGCGGCGGTGCTAGTCACCTAACCACGTTAAAATTTTGACAACATTTCACAAAGGTTTTTAAAGAATTTCACTTATACTGATATATCAATCAGTACTCAATTTTTGACTTTCAACTTTCAATAACTCGCTCGGATATTGACCGATCGATACGAAACTTTCATTTTCGGCATCAGGGAGTGCATCCGTGTCGAATTGCATACCCTGAACCTTCAAATTCGGATTTTTTTGACAGTCTTTCAAAATCGTTTTGGAAATACAAATAGTTTTGACAAAAATTTGAATATCTTTTTTAAATACCGTTAGATTTCTGTTTTATTTGGTTTAATATTGACGAGGCAATGCTAGTCACCTAACCACGTTAAAATTTTGACAACATTTCACATTGGTTTTTCAAAGTTTTCACTTATACTGATATATCAATCAGTACTCAATTTTTGACTTTCAACTTTCAATAACTCGCTCGGATATTGACCGATCGATACGAAACTTTCATTTTCGGCATCAAAGAGTGTATCCGCGTCGAATTGCTTACCCTCAACCTTCAAATTCTGAATTTTTTGACAGTCTTTCAAAATCGCTTTGGAAATACAAATAGTTTTGACATAAATTTGAATATCTTTTTTAAATACCGTTAGATTTCTGTTTTATTTGGTTTAATATTGACGAGGCAATGCTAGTCACCTAACCACGTTAAAATTTTGACAACATTTCACATTGGTTTTTCAAAATTTTCACTTATACTTATATATCAATCAGTACTCAATTTTTGACTTTCAACTTTCAATAACTCGCTCGGATATTGACCGATCGATACGAAATGGCGATATGGTATACAGCGAAGATCTTGAGTTGCACGCTGTTGACCAGAATCTCTACACCAAGCGCGTACATGTAACGCAGCTGCAGTGCCGGAGTTGGCTGGTAGATAACTCGCCTGTTCACCAGAACGGCTAGGCCTCGATACCTTCTTCCCTCGGGAGAGCACTCGTCCTTCCTACTCACATGGAACCCAGGGAATTTGACTCTGTCCTCTGGGCCCAGGTGGGTTTCGGAGATAAGCACCACGTCGACTTCTTGTTCTCGTAGTAACAGCTTCAGTAGAGTGGCCTTTGCGCTCAGGCCGTTGGCATTCCAATGGATTATCCTTAGAGAGGCCATTAGGAAAGCAGTGTCGCCATTACTCTAAAGATAACCGGTACCGGATCGGCACCTGTCCGGATCGCAAGCAGAACTTCTTGCAAAACTGTGATTGCCCTCTCCACAATCACTAGTTTGTCGTTTGCGGGGGGCCGCTGCTGCGGTGCGGGGCGCTGCAGCTGAGGTGGGGGGTCTTGCGGGCCGGTGCGGCCTGCGGTTCCACCACAGGAGGGGCAGGGGGTTTGGCCGCCATGCTGGTCTTCTTTTTCTTTCTGCGCCTAGTTGTTGATGATCTATTGGCTGTAGCAGCAGGATTAGCCATGAGTGAAGCGGGGGCGGTCTCGGAAACGACTGCTGCCGAGGCCGGTACCTGCCTTGAGGATGTCAAGGCTACGGTACCGGCCCCGGACGGAACACAGGGCAGGTCGGGTTATTTGCTGTGTGCTGTCCTCAACAGTTCGCACACGTTGGCAGCTCTTCCTTAGAGGGGGGGCACTCCTCGGCCCTGTGTTCGTCCCCGCATACCTCGACGATTTGACGATTTGACTACCTCGGTGGCGCAGTGGTGTAAACAGCTGACTGCTACGCTAGAGGTTCCAGGTTCGAATCCCGGCGGGGCGAGACTTTGTGTTATTTGCAAGACGCATTGTTTCGCCTACCGGTCTTGGATGTTGTATTCTTATGTATTTAATATATACCATTTCGTTGCTTAGCACCTGCAATACAAGTTCTTACGATACTTACTGCAGGGCTGAGTCAATGTGTGTGTCGTGATGTGGATATTTATATATTTATTATATGACGCAGGCCATTAAGCGGTGACAGCCATGGGAGGAGTGACGAAACTGCTGGCACCGATGGCACTGCGCAGGTCCTTTCTTGCCCCTCCAGGCGGCGATCTTCACTCCCGGCATGTAAAGGAGCTCATCCACCTCGTATATAGCCGGGATAAGTTCCGGCGTCCTTTGAAGCTGCGCAAAGAATATGCAGCCCGGTCTGCCTTTGCGCGCATTTATCTTCTTCACAAATTCAACGACGAACCCCTTCGCCGCCAGGTATTCTTTTATTTCTTCGGGGTCGGTGTTCCCGGGGAGCCCTCTTATACAGACTTTAAAGCTCCAGAAGCGTTTAAAACTTGTTTTTATATTCGTTAGTGACGCCATCGATGCGACACAAAATAATTTTACTCTAATAAAATTATTTACGTCTTAAACGTGCAAGATAGAGACGTTGCATTTGGAAGGGCAGATTTTGGTGGCACGCTTCTGTGCCACATACCACATATTTAATTTATATTTCTATCGAATATTTAATTGAAAGACAAAGTACAGATTCTATAATCTTATCTTACTCATAATTATCAGCCAACCTACACAACTCAACTCAATGATTCACGTTAATATGCTTACTTAATTTCAATTCCATTATTGAGAAACAAATTCATAATTGGTTTTATTAGTTAACTCTTCTCGAACAATGGCAATGTATGACAAAATAATTAAATACTAAAAGTTCATTAACGAGGTACTATGATGTTAGGTAGTACACGCACGACTGCTTGTGTGTGTGTGCTGATAACAATATTATTCAATATATAAGGCGAAGGACATGCCATACAGTAGTAGTAATAGTAGCGATGGCCTCACTAGTTTAGTTTATTTTGATAATTTTGAATGAAATCGAAGAACAAAAATACAAATATAAAAATTAAATTGTTTTAATAGAATACACTGATCACTTATGTATTACTAAGACCCTAACTAAAACGAATGGTATGTACGTTTGTTTTACCAGTTTCCAGTGTATAAATTAATTGCTGGATTTTTTTAACATAGTCATCCCATACCGATTAAGTAATGTAAGCGGAAATTACAAGTGAATAGATAAACGGTAAACAAACGTGAGTCTGGATGGTTGTAATAAAAAGTATTTTAACGAGATTGTCATTAAAACTTTATCAGTAAGAATGTTACACAAAACCAATTAATGATTGATCAATTTGTTCTAATTACTTAGCTGTAACCATAATCTAGGTAGGTATGTAGGCGATGACTCGTTTTAATAATTATGTTTGATTTTCCATGTTTGAGATACCAGGAAACAGTTATTAGGCTTACAATATACGGTCAGCTTTCCTGTTAGGTAGTTGTTTGTTTGTTTATGACAATGGTGGAGTGATTAGTGACGTCTGTCGTCGGTGCGCGGACGCGGGCGGCGTGCGGTGGGCGGCGTGGGAACACAACACACAATGACCATCCTCGTGACAGCACACAGCACTCAGCACGCATACCTCTGCTACCCCGACTGTCTACATCTAGTAAACACCTTTTTAAAGGGATCTGTAGGTAGCTGCACACAAAATGCTAACACTAACTGATAATAACTACTTAAAACAGAGTACATCCCCAACCCATGTGATATGTCCAACGCTCATGTCTGTTTCATCCATTAAAGTTGGTACGACTACAAAAATCTTAGTTAATAATATTGCAATCGCATCTCATTTGCATGAACACATGCTTCAACTTCATCACATATCGTTGCCAAGTCAAATGATTGATAAGGTGCTCGTTGGCGGTAAACAAGTGTCTGAATTTTCTTAAATCTATATTCAAAATTGAAAAAAAAAACAAGTAACATTAATAGCTAGTAATATTAATACAAGTTATCATAAGCGTTAGTAATAAGGAAAACGTTTGCGCATAACAAACGAAGCCATTAATATAAATCTCAACAGATATATGTCACGTACGGGAAACACACGAACAAAAGATTATTTCGAACAAATATCAAACGATCCATACATTTCGCGTCTCATACATTCGAACAGATAATATCATTGTTCATTACCCGATTACTTGTCTGTAAATAGAAGCATACATTGAAATGGTTTAATTAACGAAAGCGATTTAATTTAGTAAAATAAAATAGGTTATTATATGTAAGTAGTTCGCGACCTGCGACCCGCCGCGGCTTGCGTGCGAGGCAGCGAGGTGCCAAGGCAAGCGGGTGCTTGCGAATAGCACCTCACACATCACATAGTCATGCAACTATACCTACATCCATCTAAAAACATCATTATTTTAAATACTTGCCTACATTTTATATCATTTTTAAATGCATGCAAGCGCTAACTCTCTAACCCTATGCTCGATTCAAATGAAGACTCATTGGAAATTAGCATAAATTCAGAACCTCTATGTCTACTCTTTAATAGTTTAATCTGTTTGCTGAATTTCCACCCGATTCCTTCAGTGGTTTAAACTGTGATGGTCGGAACATGACAGCAGGGATTCAACGAAGTAGCGGGTGTCAGCCAGTTGCAAACATAAAGCATTAAACTCATAGATAAGTAAGACACACGTAAGTTGCAGAGTTTCATATCTCGTATCAAATTGACAACACGGCGAGTACAGCGTATGTAGGACGGCGCGTGTAGGTACGAGCATGCGCTTGCGCAACACACACAATAACAGCATTATTAACTAAACAGCAGTAAGGCACATCACACACTGCGCTCGCTTTGCAAGCCTATCAACGTAGGTACGCCATGCATGGTACGAGTAGCTAGTACTATTGTGGGCCCCACAGAAACCAGCAAGGCTGCCCGATGTTGGCTCGATACTTACAAATGAGCGATTACTTGCTTACTTTCAGTTTTCGCCGATGTCATTCGAGAAACTGTTGCAGGATGACACACTCATTCATTCTTAGTTCAGACCGTAACTAAAGACGAAAGAATCTCGTGTTTTGCTAAACAAGCGACAGCGGCGGCCAATGAGCGCCTCTGTCCAGACGAGAAAGTGGTTTCATGTGTACGAAACACGTGTTTTACATATGAATTGAGCCGCTCGCAACCTTGCGTAAAACCCGCGGAGCCGTCGCAGTGTGTGATCTGCCTTACAAAACGCTAACTATAGAATATGATTCGTTATTTACAAAATAACTTACTCATTTCGAATACAATTTACCTTAGAATGCCTCAGAATGATGTACATAGTTCTTAAGCCAGTTGTTTTTGCAGTTATTAACAGTGAACCGAGGGTTTTGTTAATATAAATATGCTAATAGTTTGCATTGACCTTGTATTAGATGTAAGATAAAGGGAGGTCAGCGAGTGAATCCGCATCATGACGCGACCTTACTGCTTAATGACTAAACCTGTGACTCTCCGACACACCGCGCCACACCGCTCCACACCGCGCCACGCGTGAGTAAGCGCAAACTATCAGGCATACTTCACGAGGCGGATCTATCGACACGAATATATTTAGGTAACATGAAACCGAAAGTAGGAAGGTATTAATAAGCAGCATTAGCGCACTTTCAATTAACTTTCCGAAATTAACACTTAGCACTTTAAAAACATCTGTCGATAAACGGTATTATGTATTTACTTTATAACTATGCGGAGAAAACAGCGATTAGCTACTTTGAAACACAAACTCATTGACCGAATTATACTTTTATTTTTATTCTGACATACCTACTCTATAAGGTAATTGAACTTTTATAGGAAATCTAAATTTAGTTAGGCTAAAATAGTTAAATGACTTAAAAATATATGTATATATACAATCAAAGCACCCATATTTTCCATGATATTGACATGCTGTTCAGAATACGTCCGTATAATCACATTTCAGTATGTATTTCAATAAAATTGGCATTTATTTTGTCGTATTCCAAAATAAATAAATAAATCAAATTAATAAAGCCGCAGCAATCTGAAATAAATACCAACGTCCATATGCAAGGACTTAAATGAACCCAAAACTGCTAATATGACATTTTATTAAAATTTTGCTATCGGGCATTGTTTAAAAAAAGCCATATCTCATTTGACTTGAATGTCAACTGCCAGGGATGTATCAAGATAAATCGAAAGGGAGATGTTAGGCCTGCACCGCAGCCCCTGCAAGAACTTATATATTACAAGGTTTATTAGAGAAATAGTAAGATCATTGGTTGTGTCATTCGTTATACAACAATATTTCTTCACTTGAATTCTTGTTATTAATTCACTCACGCCTAGGTACATATTCATTTTATGATTAGCTTGTTGACTAGATAACATCTAAGCTGAACACATTATATTGAATGTGTTGTGTATAAAATTATGTATTTATATATGTAAAACAATTGTCAATTTTAACGACATAATAAAAATAAAAATGTTTTGAATAGAAAAAGTTGGCAACTTTGGAACTATACATTGAGAAAGAAATAAAATATGTCCCAGAGATGGGACGGTTGTAAATAATGTTCATATTAATTTTGCTATAGTGTACCTACAGCATGGAGGCCGATCACTACTGGCAACTCTTTGCTTTATGCTATTTCAATTCAACAATATAGATTTATAGTTAAAATAAATATTCCTTGACACTACAGATAGATCGATGCCTATACGTAAGTACTTGTTATTGTTGGAATGTTGCAAGGATTGATATAAATGTTAATGATAATGATGGAGCCACCTCAACTCCTTATCAGATACCCAGCATTAACTATAATGACGGATGAGTCATGTTCAATAAAGCATACACCACAATATTTTGTCAATCCTCTTTATTAAATGGTCCAACAATAATCGATCAAATAATCCTAAATATAACTAATCATTTATTACACATAACGGTAATCATTTTATTAATTCTATTTTAACAATGTACGAACATACAATAAATATATTCATTTTACTAAAAATACATACGTTAGTATACACACAGTAAACTATCTATATGTACATTTTAATCCAATGGCAACTTTATGAAGGCAATCCTCCTAATATGCTTCATTCAACAATGAAGGTTTATTTCTGTTTCTGGCAAAACAAGTTGTATTATGAGATAAATAATAAAACAACAGGTCATCTTATGAAATTCAAAACAGTACCAAAAATGTATGTTATTAGTTTTAGATTATGTATTTTGATAAAATGTAGGCTATCGATATCGCGCGAGTTGGCAACAACGCGCTGGTTGTGCGCTGCCGCCGCCAGCGCTGGCAGCGGGACGGACGCGGGGGGAGGGCGGACGGGGGGGAGAGGCTGTCAGATCAGTGTGGAGAAGGAGGGGACAAGGCATTCCCGACTGTGCGACTCCGTCCGCCCTGTTTAATAACACCATTACAAAACAAGATATTCAACAATAACAACGACACACGGTGGTGCCCATCGACACGCGGCCATCTATCAAACTCACACACGTAACCAATATATCCACCTGACGCTCAAAGTTTTTTCACGATATCGAACTTGGACTTCAAGTCCATTGGCACTTTTTTAGGATCAAACTTCTTTTTAGCAGCGAGGTGAGCGCGCATCTCCGCTGCGGTCATTTGCAGGTTGAGGCGAGGCTGGTCGGCGGGCGGCGGCGTGGGGCTGTCGGCGGCGCGGGAGTCCATGGCCGGGGCTTCGAGGTCCGGTATGGGCTCCCCGGGCGCCGCCGCCACTACCAGCAGCTCGGCGTCCTCGGCTCGCTCCTTGATCCGCGCTACTACCTGCTTGTGTGTCTCGCCCGCAATGCTCTGTCCGTTTACTTCCAGGATCCGGTCTCCAGTACGTAGGCCTGCTGCTTCTGCTGGAGAGCCATCGTCAACTTTGCCGATGTACTGACCGGGCTTGCCCTTTTCTGCATGAAGGTTGAAACCGTAACCATCAAAATCTGCTACTTTCCGCACGTGGCAGAGCCGCGGCTCGGTTGCCGCCGACCCGTTCGCGGACATGTTAACTGTGTAGGTATAAGCGCGCGACCGGCTCCACTCACGGGCAGAGACTGAGGCAAGCGGGGTACAAGGCAGCAGCAGCGCCCCACTCGGCCCCCTTCCCTCCTCTCCGGCCAGGTACAGGTATGGCAGGTGCGAGGGGGACGGGGGGGAGCGGGCAGCGGATCCGGCCTCCAGTGCTCACCGGGTCGCCGCTGAGGCGCGAAGCATCATCGCGAGTGTTTGTGAACAACTACAAATTGAACCGAATCGTGACTGTGAATTCCACTATTAGCACCAGCAAGGTAAGGATTGACAGGATATGCCAAGCACTTATGCCTAGATCACAACGTCTAGGAAAAGGCTCGTCTGAACATTTTGCGCCTGCGTCGCTTTCTCGTCAAATACAAAGTTCCCAACGCGTGTTATATGCCAACTATACTTCCATGTATAATAAACATATATATAAAGGAAAATGGAATGTGCCAATGTCAGCTGACCAGAAAGCTTTGTATTGCTGTAAATCATAAAAATAGGAAGGTGTCGTCGTGGAATCCTAAATCGGAGCAAGAAACTTAAGACTCGCACAGAACTGTGTCTATCCTACTTACATAGATAGACACATAATACAGGACTATATTGCAATGCATAAAATTAAATGAAATTGACAACATTAGAAAATGTTGTCAGATTAAGTATGATGATGATGTTGTGTTGGATAGTTGTAAGCAGTAGATGGCGCTGCAGTGCTGACAGGTCGCACGGTCGTTGCTCCGACACATCGTTCTCATGCTTACAATATCTTTAATCTAATTACTTACTACTTTTTACATTGAGTAACTGGACCAAATCGCAAAAAAAAAAAAACGAAATTCTACAATATCTCTGCAGATATCCCTTTGTCAGGAAACAAATGTTTTGAATGTATATTTAAAAGAAAATGTGAAGAGGTTTTGTAATGAAAATAGTACATTGCTTTTTGTTATGACACTCCGTATAAGTCATGTGTGTTGATACATTGATGGATCATAAAACAATAAGTAACAGAAAAAACGAAACAACACAATACGAAATGTTGAAAGCGATCGACAAGAGATAGCATTACTAGAAATTAACTTTCATTTGGATTATGATATACGATGATTTCAACAAAAAAAACACGTAGTTCTATCACTCCTGTTGCCTCTATATATATATATTAAGTTATGGCCAGAGGATCAGAATATTTATGCATACTGCGAATAACTAGACGACTTTCTTTAATTTGATGTTTACAGGAGTCCCAAAAAATTAATTGACAATAGAGCATTTTTATTGAAAAGGCCTTCAACGTAAATCAGTCGAGGTCGCTGTCAACATATATTTTTAATTTTTAATTTTGGCGTAAATATGTAGTATAATAGAGATCGCTGGTCTCGCCAGGCCAGGGAGAGCTCCTCAAACACCAACAGTGCTCGGACGGCTTCGGCGTGCGTGTGTGCGTGCGCGCATACCACGGTCGTGACGTCACCGTCGCCGACGCATGCCTTCACTTGCTTTATGCTAATCTCTGCAATCCCAGACACTGTCTATCTAATCACCATGCACAATAAAATTACACCAATTTTTATGTTACAAAATTTAAAGCGGAATTTTTATACCTTCCTTTAGTACCTGATTGTTATTAAAATCACAATTCTCATGTTGATTTCAAAATGGTAGCTTCTACTTGTAAGGAATAGCGTCAAACAAGTCAACCTGTTAAATAATAATGGGAAATAAGGAGATATGACTGTGACATACACGTTATACGGGTACCATATCTCATGTCTGGGTTGGTGACTCGGGTACAACGCTTTGTGACCTCATTCAAACACAGGGTGCAGCGCGGAAACTTACTTATATAAAAACAATTGCCGGAACGAAGACTATCATTACAATATCAGTTTCAAAGTGTCAGGAAACAAACATTAAATGCCTAGTGGCATGTTTATTAAAAATATTAACAATATATCTTCAATACATTTTTTCAGATAAGGAAGTTTCCGCACACACTCCTATTTTCATATTTTGTAATTACTCAGAAATTAAATACACACGGGTGCTGTTTGCCAGTTCTCTTTTCAACCTAACATGCTCCCGCGTGTCTAGATGTGTAATGAAATAAATTATGGCAATAAGCCCCCTCACCGTTGCGCCTGACTACGTTACTATTGAATTCTGTCAGTATATATATAGCACTCGGGTCATGGATTGATGTTATTGTGAGGATTTCTTATGTAACTTTAATAATGAAAACTAATTAAAACGATTTTTTTTTCGTATTGGTTTAGTTTTAAATGTAACAAACGCGCCGGTCATTTAATCCGCTATCCAGGATTATTAATATTAATTAAATTGAAAATTGAAAATTTAATTAATCAGAATGAATTGGATGTAATAACAATGATGTAAATATGTCAGTTTCGTATTTATGCCGTTAGTAATAAGGCGCGTTTCGTGTGTGCGCTCGCGTTATCACACATTTCATTAAACTTGATAAGAGTGATTTCATTACCGGAGCATACAATACCAACTGACTAATGTTGTACACAGCAAGCGTCTGATACCGACTACAACACACACACTATGGTGTATGAACACACGTACTACCTAGCTACTGACAACTAACCGAACTATCCCAAATATTGGAGTAGCCAGTGTCCCGCGCGGTCTACTTACAACAGTAACTGCTGCATGCTGTCTCGTATCGTTGTTCACCGTATGTGCAATGTGTATATTGCTGATCAGTAGGCAGCGTTCAACCCTGACCCATCCCCCGCCGTCGGCTCAGGGCTGGCACACCCACACACGGTTTCATCTTCATTCTCACACTACAGCATTAACAAAGTATGCCATGAGTACAGTAAACGCGAGCCCAGCAACACCGCAGCCCTTCGCTAACTCATTATAACTGTTTCGTTATTCATTGCTGCATGTAACTCGTACTGGGAACGTTAATTATTTGTAATTACGACCTCACGTACCATCATCTATACAAGAAGTTTCCTAAAGAAAGTTGTTAATGTCTGAACCTGCATTAGTTGCATATTAGTTTCTCCAATGATGATTAGCTAATGTATGAGTAGGTATGCTATATATATTTATATACATCCATGTGTAATGAACGTCGGTGGTTTCGATGTGTCGCTATTTACACTGACGCGGTCGCATACAAGTTTATGAAGGTATATTAAATATTTAAATGGCATTCCATAAATTTAGCGTTATTTAGTAAATGTATAATGTCTCAATCAGCGTCGGTGGCGACATTCATCTCCATACAATACAATATAATATCACAAAAGTATGAGTTTTTTTTCTCGTGATCATATTGACATATATACAAAGCAATGACTACGTAATGACTCTAGCGCAGTTTTATATCAACATGTACATGTACTTAATATATAGTTTATAACGAAATCTCCGAGCTGGTATGTTAGTTGAGTATCTCATTAATTCACAATGCTGATACTGAGAGGTATGCGGCGGGGGTGGCGGGGAGCGAGGCGGGGGGGGATTCTTGAAATTCTTGAAAGCTATGAGTTTGATATAAAATGAAACTTTATGAAAAAATCGAGCCACATTGCTGTTTTATTCAGCGCAATCTAAACTGCCTGCGCGTATATACTCGTGGTGCATTGTACTTGCCGCGCGTGTAACGCATTCAATACTACAACTGTAGTCTAGTACTACGCCCTGACTCGGCTCGCAACCGGTCGACCTCCAGCCGCACCCACACACACACACACACACGCTATAGCAATAGCACACTCATCTGTTATACCGCACATAACTGCAAGTCAGTTAAAATATAAACAAAAAAAAGCTGTGGTTTATTTTGGATTGATATTACTGCAATAAATAGTTGAAAATTAAAAACAAGATACTGTTTTGTAATTACAAATGATTCAATTATTTCCAAATTAAATAGCTGATAAGTTAATAAAAGGAATCTTTAATAATTATTCAGTTTAACTCGTAATTCATTGTATAATTACAAATTATTAAAAAATCGATTGCGGTATTGTTTCACAACTGATAAACTAACTACTTTACTAATAGTAGTAACTATAGAGTTGTTATCTGTATATATATATATCATACGATACAAGAATGTGACGCAACGGTCGGTCGATCTGCCCCGGTCCGGGAGTTATGCGAAAGTTCCTGCAAAAGACATCAACGAGAACACACCAACAACATAAGTTCATTCATGTTTTCAAGTCAACAAATGTGTCATTGAGCACGAATCACTAATTGAAATTCCTTTATAAAATCAATGATTTGTTACAACGACATTTAGCTGGTTTATTACCAGTTATTATTTTGCTGCGCAATGAACGGAGAATGCGATACAAGTGACTTGTAACGTAGGCATAGCATTGTGGGCAACAAGTGGGCTCCATCCAAACCATGTAACACTATGTCTAGGTCAAAATATTCAATGAAACCGTTCCTACGTCTACTTATACATAATGTAGAAATATTTATGTAAAGTTTGCAATAAATTATCTATTGTAAGCTAAACATCCTTGAGCGAGTGTTTAGTGAGTGTTAACCGAACTGACGACATTCTACCTACTTAATACATTATATACTCATACATGGATAAACATATATAATCTGAATATTCAGAGGAACAACAAGACATCAACCAATAGTAGCAGTTAGCACATATTTGTACATGTTTTAATGAATCGACTCGGTCAGTGTTTTTGCAAAATACCTACTGGTAATTGCAGTTCCAGTTCTCTCTCTCGCTTTGAGTTCTTGATTACCAAGTTTTTCTCTTGATCTACGGAGTTTAGAGCCCAAGGTTTGCGATGTCCAAACTAGACGTCTGTATGGACTGCAGTCAGCTATATTTAGACACCGTGTGTATCCGCTTCAGAAACATGAGGCTCAGCAGTCGTCTTCATCAACAGCGACATTAGTATTCCTCACACACGCAGTTTCACCGACACATGACTCAACCGCACCACCCTGATTCAGCGACGCTATTACTATACGCATAAAGTCCACCATCGCACACTCTCTCCGCTAATTGATTGGCTCGTCTATGATGGTACATGCGCTCACGCAGCCTACTGCTTTCCGTTTCCGTTGAGAAGGAAAATCAATTGAACTTCGTTGTATCAATCACCAGTGCCGCTCGATGTTAGTAATATGTAATATTGTTAATGAATAAATGTTAAGTTGTATACGAATGTACATTGATTTAAAATTAAAAATATTCCACGAGGTGACGTCATCACGCGATTGTACTCGCTCGTGACAATTAATAGACAAAAGGACATTTCACTTTCAGTTTGTCTATCTTTTATCATTTAAATAACTCTGGGTTTTAACAGTGTTGTTGTTGTTTCAGACATACATTAAGAGCTACTTGCCCGTGTCGGGGCGTCATGTGTGGTGCGGGTGTTTGAGCGAGACAGGCATTAGATGGCGATGCGGAGCGGCGGCGGCGGAGGGGGGAGCTCAGCGCGCTCGCGGGGGGAGGCGCAGCGCACGCTCGACGAGTTCGAGGAGCTCGCAGGACTGCGGGGGGAGGGCGGAGGAGGGGAGCGAGGGTCGTACGTGCTGGAACACCTCGCAACATTCACCGTGACCAGGGAGACGGGGATCGTGTACCCGGCAGACGGGATGCGGAGGCTGCTGCAACTAGAGAAAACTAATGGTACGATACCGTAACAGATACCTATACAGAAATTTACGTACGCACATGCGAGTTGCATTAGCCGGTTTACATTACCCATGTCTAGCATAACGTTCACTAACCCTTACTAAACATTGTGAATTTAAAGTCATTACCCTGTTCTTCACAACTGGGGAGTAACTGGAGTGCCAGGTGGTCACTTCTTTGTTTTAGTTTCCAATCATTAATACATATTCGAAACTTCGTTTTAATATTGTTATTTATTTGTTTAGGTATATGGAGTCAAAAGATGCAGCTGTGTTTGGATGGACAGTGGGTGCTGGTGATGGACTACGAGACAGGGGTAAAGTGAATATTTATCTATTCATGTTTATAATAGTCACGTTCCCCGTTTGCGTTGAGTCCTTCAACTAACAATGTTGCGAAACTAATCAGCTGCAAACGTTTAATGCGATAATTACAGTCACGGAGTCCGTCCGGGAAACCGATCGGATATCCACCGTCACACACACACATACACACACGACACGATTCGAGCTATGTCTTAATTCCTAAATTAACTACTAGGAATCATGTACCAACATAAAAGCGGTTTTATTTTTAAAATGTTTGTCGACCAAATGGCCTGCCTCGTTTTAAGCACTTTAAGCATTCTATACAAGTGCTCTAACCCCCGCACCGCACCGACCCCATTTCTTTTTTATTCTGTATTGTGTGACGTAAGTTAGAGATACTTTGATGTCACACCTTTATTTCTGCAGTCCATAATGGAGCGGTTCCCGGCGTCGTGGGTGCACTCGCCGACTGCGTTCACGTCTCCGGAGCCGGCGGAGCTTTACAACAACGTGCTCGCGTTCGTGGTGGGCGCCCCGTCGCCGCCCTCGCACGCATCTTCACCGCCCCCAAACGCGCCAGACGCGCCCCCCACGCCCCGCAGGGAGCTCCACATCTTCCAGTGTCACGACGTCAGCGCGCAGACACTCGTTGAAGAACTTAACGCACTCAAGTAACCATTTCTGCTAAAACTTTCTTTTCAAACATTTTACTAAATTAAACTAGGACCGGGCATAGTTTTGAACTAAATTGGTTTTTACAAACAAGTTGTTTAAATGTTGGTATATTAAGAATTTATTATCGTCAAAATACATTGAAATACTCCATTCAGATGATATAAAGATAACATGAGGTTAGTATTGTGTCAATCAAGCGTGAGTTTGCTGCACATTCTTGTGAGATTATGAAGCAAGGATAAATGATTTATCTAATCTGCGGTGCGTCGTGTATCTCCACCGAGCGTAGCGTTAGTGTTGTGTGGTGTAGTGTGTGAGCAGCATCAGAGCGTGACGTCACTCGATGTTCTCCATCAGGCTGAGGCTGCACTTGCCGGGAGCAAACGCACAAGCTATCACATGGTACTAGTACAATACCTTTGAACTACACCCGCTAACGTTTTCAACTGACTGTCTACGGTGTTGATAGTTTTTGCGTAACACAACCGTGAAACAACAATATTACCAAATTCATTCAATTTTCTTTACCTATTGGCAGTTAATCGTTTATCTGATGGCATGCAGTTACGGTAGTCAACCGAGCTTGTCTATATGTTGACTTGCTCCGATCTTCTGTAAAGTATACCCACTACCAATTGGCCAATTAGAGCTTGATTTTAGCTCCTCCTGTTTAATGACTAAATATGAAGAAGACTAAACGATTGTAATGTTGTTGCAGGGGTGTAGGTACAGGAGGGTCCGGGGAGGGCACGAGGGACTTCATCATAGAGAGGGAGCGCGAGAGGGACGGGGACATGGACCGACCGCGGAGACAAGTAAACTCACACATTATTACTATAACATGTTCATATAAGACCCTCCCAGTCAGACAAGATGTTAAATCCAGCTTGAGAAAAGCATTTGTGTCGTGGACAAGACTGTTTTGATTTGAGTTAAGGATTGTAAATAATACTTAATTGTCCAAATATGTAGATGGTAGAGTCAATTAAAGTATGCCAGGATTGGTTATCTATTATTTTAAAACGGTATTTAAAACGTACAGCATAAACTCTATCGGCCATTCGTAAATAGTTAGGGCCTAGAGAATTGAAAATGAGTCACCGTGGTCGTAGTTGTTATTGCTTCAGTATGTAAGTATATGCTACATCCCGCTATTGTATATTGATTGGTGTGATTGTGACCGCGATATCTTGGTATATCAGTTAATTCGCGATACGACGCTGAGCTCGTATCACACCGCACTGATAACAACACCCATTACATTACTCAACTCACATATTATTTTTCTGCAAAGTATTTTAAATGTCTTGATAATCAAACTTTATTAAAAATTTGTCACAACGGATATTTGAAGTCAATACTTTATTTTTTGATCACCAAAATGATATCATCGAAATAGAAATGCGAAAGTTTGTCGGGGTGAGACTGATATCTGATACTGAATCAAATATCTTATCTCAATCAAAACTCATGCCATATTAAACTGTGTAGATCGTTTTTTTAAATGTTATGTTCGCGCTACATCGGCACACGTCCTTCAAATGCAAACAGCACTTATTATTATAATGAATAAATGTTTTATATGCCTTATGAGTCAGACTCATTGCAATGTATTTGGTGAAAATTGTTAAATGGAATTAGCAAAAATGCTGTCGGTTCGACAGATGATAATGATGATGCCCTTGTTGTCTGGAGCGCCAACAGCAAAAAGCGCCAATGCATTATTGAGATATAGACAAAAGTTTAGTTTTAAAGCTTAGGTTCCAACTTTTATTTTAATTTAATAAATTTAGGACCTTATTTAGTTTTATTTGTTATCACGTCGGGGTCACCACTGTTAAGTTATATTTTTATACAGGTATAGGTATACTGTTATATAAGTAACTGGTATGATATAAGTAACCGTTACGGGTTACGGAAAGGTAGGCATCTGAATAAAACCAACTTGTATCGGCACGAGTTGTATTGCCCAAGGTTCACCTCACACTGAGGGTACATAATTATAAAACTCGCTACTGTAGAGTGCAAGTGTGTGCGTAGACAGTGTATACTTGTGTCCCTACATATTTAACTCCAAAGTTTATCTATTTTATTATTGTATTAAAAACATGCAACACCTCAGGACAAATTCTCATGACCATCACACGAATACCCGAGCCGGATTCGAATCCGAAACTTCAAATGTTACAGACGCAGTTTAGGTCGCTGTACCACGAAGTCGTAATAAATTTTTGTACAAACTCTTTTTATCCTCCATTTTTATGAATTCATACCAAATGAAAACCTTATTCAAGAAAACGAAAATTAAGTGAAATGATAAAATCTGGCCGTCAGTGTTCATCACCGCTTAATGTTTCGGTAAGTGGTTTCATATCTCAAATTAGTATTGACGATATCATGAGGACGCTATCGGGATTACAATCGAATGCAGATAAGAATGCCGTCGGTAGCACAGTCCCGCGTCGCGTAGTGAGGCGTCATGTCGCGCGTCCCTATATACCACACGTACACGAGGCAACAGTGGGAGGCTGTGCTTACTGTAGGGACCTGCTTGAACTCCTTTACTGTGTCTCTAGCAGGCAAGTGGTCAGTAATGAAATGTTATGTTTTAGCAAATGTCAGCTCAGCTGGGTCGTCACGAGCGCGGCGGCGGCGGGTCGGGCGGCGAGCGCGACGACGCCTCCTCCACGGGCTCGGAGCGCCTGTACGAGCAGGACATCGCCATCCTCAACCGGTGCTTCGATGACATCGAGAAGTTCATCGCGCGGCTGCAGCACGCGGCGGCGGCGTCACGCGAGCTGGAGCGGCGGCGGCGCAGTCGTGGGGGCAAACGGGCCGCGGCAGGGGAGGGCATGCTGGCGCTCCGGGCTCGGCCGCCGCCTGAGCGAGATTTCGTCGACGTGCTGCAGAAGTTCAAGCTGTCGTTCAACTTGCTAGCACGGCTGCGGGCGCATATCCACGACCCCAACGCGCCGGAGCTGGTTCACTTCCTGTTCACTCCGCTGGCGCTGATCGTAGACGCCGCACAGGACGCGGCGGACGGCCGCCTGCCCGCGCGGGTCGTGCAGCCGCTACTCACACGGGACGCGCTCAACCTGCTTGCCAACTGCGTTACCAGCAAGGAGACCGAGCTGTGGCATTCATTAGGAGACGCCTGGCTTATACCAAGGTATATCCTTACCTACTATAAAACTGACAATAATTATGTAAAAATAGTATTTAAAATGATAATTATAAAATGCTACAGGAAATTGGGACTGCTGGTGCTTTACATTTATTTTCAATATCAATAAAACTGATATGAAGGATTAAACGTACTAAATGGATTTAAGGCATTATAGTAGCACCGTTAGAATCTATAAAATATTTTATTATATTTAATCAATAACCGATTACATTAAGCTACTATAGATACAGTACCTAAACTCTTCAAGTTTGCTCTGTATTATTATTATCATCATAAGTCGGCAGACGTCCACTGCCGGACACGCCTCTCGCACAAGATACTCCCTTGTATTATTAATGATTCATGTCTTCATGCAGAGAGCAATGGAAGACTGCCATCCCTCCGTACCAGCCTGTGTTCATGGACGGCTGGTCTCCAGACTACCAAGTAGACGACCAACCACTGAGGAGGTACATTGCTATTAATACACCACAGCCTACACAAACACAAATTTGTGCTAAACTTATTATTCATAATTTTATACACTAACTTTATGTCGGTATTTAATCAGACAATTTAATATCTTTCATCAATCAAAACTTAATGTTATTTTCGATAAGGTACTTTCTTTTGTTACATTAATTAACTAAACATCCATCACATTGTTTTGTCTCATTGCCTCTCCATTACAAGTCTACGTTTGAAACATTTCATTTCATATTCTGTGTCCATTTCATACTTTGTGTTCATGTTGAGTGTGTGTGCGTGTTGTAAGACCGTCACCCCGGCGCAGCGACAGCGCCGGCCCCCGCGGGCAGGAGCGCGAGGGTCCCGCTGCGGTAGGGGGCGGGGGCGGGGGCCCTGTTGGGCCAGGGGCCGGCGGGGGGGGCGGGCAGGGAGGATACGGCGCCTACGACAGGGACGAACCAGACCTCTACAGCGAACAGTATTCACCCTATTCAAGGTACATAGCTTGCTTTTGTGTTGTGCACTATCACCTCAAATAATATTTTGAATGGCTTTAAGGACAAAAGTCAGTACGTTCGCGTTGTTATTTCAGGAACCCGCGAGGTCTCGGCCGCGATGACTCAGGCTCCGCCGCGTCGTCGCCGGAGAGGGAACCTCCATACCGCCCAACAGATAGAGATGAAGGTAAATTATATATTATAGCAATATTATACTATTAAGTAATATTCGTATGAGGATAAATAGTGAGTGACACAATTACGTACATATTAATAACAATAACCACATTACGAGACACAGTAATACATATATTAAGATATATAAATGCAATTAAAACATATTGTGTCATTGTTTTTATGCCTATGAATAAATAACTAATAATAATAAAACAACAGATTCATTTACTGAATTTATAACGACGAAGAGTAGATCGACTGTAGTGTGACTGTAGTGTGTGATCGAGTGTAGAATTTGTCTACGTTTTATTAAAATATTTGATGTTAATTAATAATGAATGTATGTATACTTATGACTGGTTTTGTGTCAGATGACCTAGGCGAGGCGTGGGCGCGCGGCGTGTCGGCGCGAGGCGGGCGTGTCGTGCGCGTCACGTACCCGCGCACCGCTAACAACGACAAGGAGCTCACCGTCGTACGCGGGGAGTACCTCGAGGTATGCTTTGATACCACTACCACGTCTTGCGATGATAAGTCAAAGTTTGAAATGAGACAAACATTTTGCAAAGACACACCTTGTGCACCTTTTTTTCAGAAACGACCTCACGTCGGTTCGAACTCGCTAACGTTACAAAGTTACATACATTTACAAATATTGTTTTGTGATATGTATTAGGTCCTGGACGACAGCCGCAAGTGGTGGAAGGCGCGTAACCGCCGCGGCATGACGGCGCACGTCCCGCACACCATCGTCGCACCCGCCGCCTCCTCACCGCCGCCCTCCCCGCATCTGTACCCCAACCCCATCTACACACACTACCAGGTAACACCACTACTTAATACAACAATCAACATTTAAAAACAAATCATAATTTATAACTGTCTCTGTGTCTCATGATAATCATTCTCACTCGTTTGACATGAAACATGAAAAGCCAAATTTAACGGAGTGATGCGACATGCCATTAAAAGAGCTTTCTCCGACTTCTATTTCGTCTCTCGATATTTATAATAATCAGTTAATATTTAATTGATTATTATAAATCCTTGTGTTTGACCTGTACATTTGTTACAGGAGGGTGGCACACGCGGCTCCGGCGGCAGCAGTCCGACAGGCGCTGGTAGGGGTGGCGCGGGGGTAGCCGGGGGGGGCGGTGCTGGCGCGGCGGTGGGGGGAGGCGGGCCGGGGGGGGACTGGCGCCGCGACCGCGTCGGCAAGAAGGGCGAGTTCCGATACTTCTAGCGCCTCCACACTCGTACAGAGTGGCAATACATACAGATATTATACGTAACAAAATACAGTAATAGTAATGTAAAGGTACAGCTGTGAGTATTGCCAGTCTGTTACTTCTGAACATCTACCAAAGTGCTTTTACAAACGCGCTGCTTCAACAGTTCGCCTCTCGGCGGGTTTTAGTCATAATAAAGATAAACTTTAATTTAAGTCGACACGCATTTTTCAATTAGTTGAGTGAATCTGAGCGCTAGTATCGGGACACGGCCGTCTTGCGTGTATGTGTATGTATTGTTTTGTGTGTGTGTGTGTCGCTAACTCCCGTCCGTGCTAGTGTTACTACTTCATAAATGAAATGTAAAAATTAAATAAATACAAAACGAACTGTAGTTACTATGTTCTGAATAACAATTTATCGGATCACGTTATTAAATATTTCATGACAAATTGTAACGACAATAATACCTATTTAAAATCAAAACCAAATGGATAACTTCAGCTAATATAGATTCAATATATATTTTGTTTATTGCAGAGAAGATTTTGTTAAATCTGACACTGGGTAGTATGGTGTTTTTCATCGAATTAACTCAACTGAAATGATATGCCGTATCGTACACTGCAGGGGCCGGTTTACACTCATGTTTATATTTTTTACTCGGGTTTAAAATTTGATTGTTTGAAGCGTGTCAGTGTCCGAACGCGTATTACTTTGCACTGTCGTGATTCCATCCGGTTCAGTTGGTATTCCTGCTTTAGGTAACATTGTCTTTGCAGTTACCTAACGCTCCGGTCAGGAACGAACTATACCGATACCTACGTAATAATTAAAAAGTTCTAAGTGAATCTAAACGCAACAAAATAGAAATAATTTTATATTATTACTTTAAATGAGATTGTTTAAGACATATTGTTATATCTTTATATATATAATTGATATAATATTAGAGTCGACTGGTTGATATTTTGTATATTATTTAGAGCTGCTAGGTTTATGTTTCAATGAGATGGATAATATATTGTAACGTAGAGTGGGCGATCTGTACCAGGTACTCGGCCGTTATATCTTAAATTAACTTACTCGAGGTATCGTAAATAAGTTATGTTTGTAACGTATTCTGTTTGTTACAGCTTGCTCACTCTATTGACGAACTAGTTAGTTTTCTGTGTTTGTATTTAAATTTTATATCATTAAATTTTTTATCAGTATCTGCTTGTGGTATGCATTTGCAAACTCCTTTCTATCTTGTATCTCCTGTATCGTGTACTTCCTCTTCATGTTTACATACTATCGCCGGCTGCTTGAACGTTTTATCAAACTATTATCTTGTTTCTGATAACTCTAAATTAAACAGAGCCAGCTTAGATTAAATGCATTGAAATACGCATTGAAAGTAAGATTGCAGCACACAAAAACGCAATATGGATAAATAAGTGTAACATGGAACTCGCTATCCGCAAATGTTATGAAACAATAATGGTGTTGTGTTATTGAGTGTCGTTAGTGCTTGACGTTGTGTTTGTGTTTAGTGTTCGCTTCTAGTGTTGTGTGTGTGTGTGCGCTTTGGGTAAGTTCGCTTTATATTACAAAAAAAAATAGTAAACTTCAAACTTTTGTTTTTAAATTCTTTAAGAGGACTTTAGTGTTAAATTTTAAGTCCATAAACATAATAATATTTTCTGTTTATAGTATCCTTAATTAGTTGTTTTAAACCATCGATCTTTGATGAACTGCATAAACTATATTGTATACAGTAGTGTGTGTGTGTATATTTGCAGAGGCGCCCCCTCCCCCGCCGCCGCCGCCGCCTCCGCCGCCGCCCCCCGCGCCCCTGCCGACCCCTACCAATACAGACACAGTCAAGTGTAAGTACTAAATACATAAATTATATCAGTCCGTACAAATAGAAAACCCACGTTGGTACATTACATTTTTCAAAAGTCTATATAACACTAATTTGTTTACAAAAAAGAAACATTGGTAATGTACGAGTGTTACGCAAAGTAGGGACACGAAAAATGTAACATGTGGCTGTATCGTGTATACACACGGCCGTGTGTTGTGAGTTATGTGAATACGAATACGTATACTTTGAGCGTAATACATCGTCGGTGATAGCGCAATACCTCGTTGCTAACGTCACCACGGAATCGGGAAATCATTATTGATGAGATAAAAATAATTAATTAGTTTTTTTTTGTAATTTTCACTAATTTTATATTTACGTTACGCCGAATTGTAGATTTGGTATTCTGTGCTATTACCGCGATATAAAGGTCTACATCGCAATCATTTTGAATACTAAGTTCGGATGTCCATGTTTTATTTGCTATGGCATAAGTACTCATTATATATAAACGTGTACGCAGCAAACAAGTCGGTGGTAAGTAAGACGGAGAGCCTGCAGGACGAGCTGAAGGTGGTGCTGCCGGCGATACAGCAGCGGAGGAACAAGCTGCTAGAGTTCAAGAAAACACCAGACATATTCATACACCAGGTACAAATACATTGGAATTTATAAATTACAGCTTAACACATTTGTTGTACTATTTTTTTTTATGTCGGTTGTTTAGTAACTGCAAACACACACACACACACAATACTTATATCCCAACAAACTTTGCAATTAATATCTTTTTTTTTTAATTTTATCTCTAAATACAATTAATCTTCTTGAAAATCTTACGCAATCTGTTCAGTGGTTTAAATAACAGATGGACAGAGCTAGTTACCTTCAGATGTATGATAATCTTATTTAACCGACAGAACTTTATGGTTATCCAGGACAGCAATTCTGTTAGTTAATGTTGAGTGCTTGCTAATGCTCAACATGTTGGTTTAGAAATCGAACCCAGATGAGGTGGTAGGCTGGTTGGAGGCGAAGGGATTCAGTGAGCTAGCGTGCCGGTCGCTGCGCGTGCCCGGGCACCAGCTGTTCGGCACGCCGCGCGCCGAGCTCGAGCGCGTGCTCGGGCACGACGAGGGCAAGCGGCTCTACAGCCAGATACTGGTGCAGAGGAACGTCTCCGGGGTGAGTGAGTAGAGGACACACACACATTTACTGCCAGTATTACTTATAGCTCTGGCTTTGGCTCCCTTTTCTACTGTATCGTTTTGGCCTCACCTTGGAATGTGTCTGTTTGTAATGATTTGTAAATATGGGTTTTAATCTCTACATTTCCACTACGCGTTATTTTTGTTTTTCAACTAATTAATAATTGTTAAAAAAAATACTTCATTTTTACAAAAAAAAAATAGTGAATCTTTTGTAAAATATTTCAGTACAAAACCACATCATCATCAGAGCTGCAAAGTATACTAAGGAAAGTCCGCGAGAAGGTAGAGGTATCGTGACCACCTCAACTGACCACCGCTACCACCATCAACACCACCACGATGACAACTCATCTACTTGTTGACCACTGTTGCTATATAGGTTATATTATTATAAAACTTTATTTATGTTTATTCAAATGAAGTGTTTCATTTTATTTCCTACGTTCGCTGCTGCTTTACATATCCAACACAATATTAAACAACTTGTTCTCACAATTTCAACTTCGTTCCCGAGGGAACGAAGGGATCATCGTCGAGGCCTTGCCTCCTTGATGAGGTTTCATCACCGCCTGCGACTACAGGCGGGTCACTGGGTAGCCTGTGGTTTGTTTGTAGTCCAGTGTTTTGAGCTCTACTCAACCTGCGATCGAGCCCTGCCGGGTGAGACCCCGTTCGGGGAGGCCCAGCGAGCGATCAGCAGGGAGGAGCACTCGGGGTGGTGCCGGTGGGTGGCTGCTCGACCGCTGTAGCAACAACTTGACCGTTATTCGAAGCCTATATATAAATATGAGATATGCCTTCGCTTCCGTCCCTTTCCTTCCTGATATAGCCATCTCTTTTACTCAATCCACCACCACCAGCAGTTGAGGCGTCAGAAGTGAGCGCTCAATTTTGCTTTATTGACGTCGTCGTTGCCGTTCCGTTAACACTGGTGAGTGCTCTGCACACCTAACTTAAATACCTACTGTCCTTGTAGCTTGCTTTTAAACTTAGTGGATCATCCGTGATCGTTTTACAAATAGTGTTTTTCTATCTAAGATTTTAGTGGAGATTTAATTGGATTTCTGATTGGACGGATGGATAATTGGAAATTGAATACAATTATTTCTTTAGTATATTTAGACGAATCCTTACGAGGCTTTTGTGAGTTTAGTACCTAGGAGGGGATGAGTCACGCACCGGCAGTCGAGCGCCGCCGGTTTCTTTGTTCTCGGTCGAGCCTATAACGTATTTTAAATGTTATAACGGATATTTTGTTGCAAGCTATTTCTTTGCAGTTCTGCTTTTATCAAAGTTATATTTCTAATTAATTAATGGTGTTACCGTTCGTTGAAAATTTATAAGTGGATTTAACTAAGTGAATTAGTTTGACATTTTATTAATCTAATGTAGCTACAGATACGTTTCATTTTCATCGTGTTTAATAAATTCGTGCTTTGTTATAGCCAAAATTATATTGAAAGTTAGAGTTATCTAGTTTTAAATATGAGTGATCAACCGCCTGAATCGATCACTGCTGGACCTAGTAATAATTCTGGAGGAAGAGAAGGTAATCGCAAAAGACCACGCGTTAGTAGTTCAAGTTCAGATTCAACTTCATCTAGTTCTAGTAGTTCTAGTTCATGTACCGATTCTAATCCGCCTCAAAAACGTAGGAGCAGGCATTCTCGGAAACAATTAGTGGCCGAGATTACTAATATTAAAGCCCAGCTTGCTGATAAAAGTGAATCAGTAAAAACAATTTTTGAGGATGATTGCGTTGATGACTGCTTGAGTCGTCAACTTTACGAAAGTGATCGTGAATTTGAAGACGAACCTCAGTTCTCTTTGTCGTTTGGTACTAAGACCCTGACGTTTTGCGCACGCCTACAGCTTATTTGGAAACGCTTAAAAATATTCAACGCCTAGGTGATCCGGATTGGAGAAACGTTAGATGTACAGAAAAATTACTGTAATTCCCCGGGATTTACCGATTTGGAAGCTAACGATGAAGTTAAAAATATGACGCGTCTCGGTCTATTGTTAATGTTGAAAAAGCGTTTGCTTCAATATGTTTCGCTCTCGAAAAACACTTACTTATGATGATTTAAACTGCAAAGTTCAGGACATTTTTGTTGCGGTTCAGGACATTTCTCAAAGATTTCTAGCGACGCTCTGCAATTGGTTTGCGGCCACAGGGCCGAAGTTATTCAACAGCATCGAGAAAAAATACTTGTCTCGGTCAAATATCCATTACATAGAACCATGTTGCGTAAGATTCCCCCTAGTTGTCAAAACCTTTTCGAATTTACAAGCTTCACATCAGTGTTCGAGAAAGCAGAGGGTGTTAAAAAGGTGTTTTGGCATCGTGAAAAGGAAGGCGTTCCTGCAACGTAGGCTGATCCGAAAGTGTCAATGAATAGCCATCGAGGTACTGCCTTTCATCGATTCTAGACCTAATAATCCTAGCTCAAATGCTTTTCCAAGGCCCTTTCGTGGTAGCAATTTCAAACAGCAAAACCGTCGTAGAAACCAAGATGGCCGTGGTTATGTTGCCAGACGCTCTCCCTCATCCCACCGGGATAGGAGAGACGTTGACTCACCGAGTCCCTTCGCAGCGGGTCAGTTGGCCTTGTACCACCAGAAAAGGAAAAACCTTGGAGCACCGGACCACATTCTCAAGGTTATTTCCGGTTACCGTATCCCTTTTTTGGAAAAACCAAAAACATTAATTTAATAATAATAATATTCATTTCATTAAAAGGCACATTACAAAAAATGACAGTGGCCGGAGCCTCCTTTTAAGCTTAAAATAGCCTATGTTAGGAGGCACCGCTCTTCCAGTTTAAACAATATATAAATAATAGTACCTAGGGTGTAAATATGAAATACATATCAAATACAAAGAAATCCAGTCAAGAGAGAATCAGAAATTACAAAGAGAAACAAAAACAAAATAAACAAAAGCAAAAACAAAAGTAAAACTTAATGTGTTTTAATAGGAAATTAAAAGAGTTGTATTGGGTGAATGTGAGTATGGGTAGAGTGCGTATATTGTGTAACCTTGATTGCTAGTGTGTGAGCGTGTTTGTTGTGAATTTCGGAGGAAATGACTCGAGAATAAAGAAAATGAAAGCCGAGGGCGTTCTATCACCGGTAGCCCCCACTCCGAGCTTCATATCTCCAATGTTTTTGGTACCCAAAGCCGACGGTACGGTAAGGCCAATTTTCAACCTAAGGAGTCTGAATTATTATGTGTGCACAACGCCGTTCAAACTGATAAACATGCACAAGGTTCCCGATTTTCTGCAACCTCGGGATTTTATGGTGAAAATCGCCATTTTACAAGCGTTTTTTCACGTCCCAGTCTCTCCTCGACACAGATGTTTTCTGCGGCTCATTTATCAACAAGAACTGCTTCAAATGAACTGTCTACCCTTCGGGTTGAGTTCGGCTCCGAAAATATTCGCTTCGGTAAGCAACTGGTTAGCCCAAATCCTCCGTCAGCGGTGCATAAGAGTCTAAGTCTATCTATACGATTTTTTGCTCGCAAATCTAGATCCCTGCCAGCTGAAATATCAGGTGCAGATTACCTTGGACCTGTTACGTTACCTCGGTTGAAGGCTCAATCTAAAGAAATCTGTTTTAACTCCGTGCAAAAGGATAGATTACCTCGGAATACTATGGGATCCTTGGTCCAACAAGAAGTCACTCCCACAGCCCAAGGGCCTGAAACTAACCATGGCCATTTCAGAAATTCTTACCAAACAGGCGATAAGTCTACGACAAATGCAATGGTTGATAGGCATGTTGAACTTTGCAAGCTTTGCTATTCCCAGAGGGAGACTCCATCATCGATAGACTCAGAAGTTATGCTTAGAGAATTTGCATCAAAATCTTCAGCAGTCATGGGTCTATTCATCTGCAGAGCGACAGCAAAACTGCTGTGTCTTACTTAAGGAAAGAAGGGGTGACGAGATCACTACTTCTGCTTAATTTGACGTACAATATCCTGGAGTTAATAGATTCACTTCAAACCAGTTTGTCGGTACACTACATCCCAGGATTGTACAATGTGGAAGCGGATCGGTTATCGTGACTTTGAGTGGTTCCAGAGTGGCACCTTTACCTCATGCAACAGGTCCTATATTTGCCAAGTAGGGAAACCCCGTCATAGACCTTTTTGCCTCACGGATGACAAGAGTGATTACCAAGTATTGTTCTCTAGGCTATCGGGACAGCCAAGCGGTATATCATGACGCTCTGTCTCGGAAGTGGGATTACGCACTAGCTTGGGTGTTCCCTCCACCCTTGCTAGATGCCCAAGGTCTTGCAGCATCTCAATCTGTGTCATGGTAGTAGCTCCGAGATGGGAGCTAGTATTCCGGAGGCCAGCTTAAAGAGTCGAGCAACAGCTCCGCCTTGGACAATCAAAAACCTGCAAAAAGTTTTAATAAATGTCTTGACAGGACAACCTCCTCAGAGGGTGGAGGAGCTGGTGCTGGAAGTATGGCGATGTGGGGGTGGAGTGTAAAATTAAGTGATTGGTCCGATCAACAAAAGACCTTACTCATGGCAAGTTGGCGGCCCTCAACTATTAAGTCATATAAATCTGCATGGCTTCGATGGACTACGTGGGCAACCTAGAATAAAATTCTATATAATAAACCCAGCGGTTCAGATCTAGCACGTTTTTTGGCTGACTTGTATCAAAAAGAAAATGTATCCACTAACACTGTACTTTTTCACAAATCTGTGGTTTCTACATTGTGTGATCCAGAAACAACGGAACCGTTAAGTAATCATCCTTTAGTCAAGTTTATCTTGAAGTCCATAGCTCTGGCTAAAGCAAACCTTAAAAAACCTCCTGTTTGGGATGTTGATTTAGTAATTAAATACATGTCCAAATTCGACGCAAATACGGGAAGCCTATACGAAATTTCTAAATGCACGGCGTCTATTCTATGACTTTGTTCTGGTCGACGAGTGCATGACTTAACATTGTTACGACTAAATTTTCCCGATTGTAGAATATTTGATGATAATATTGTTCTTGTACCTGCATTTGGTTCTAAGACGGACTCCGCTAAATATCGACAGTCGAACTGGATATTATTAGATAATCATAAAAATAAAAGTTTGAGTCCACTTTATTGGGTAAAGCGGTTGATTGATGTTGGTGGTAGTAGGAGACTTGAATCAAAAAGTAACAATTTATTTATTTCTGTTTGCGGTGAGGCTAAGCCAGCCACTAGGTGTATTATTGCTGGTTGGGTAAAGAAAATGTTGACGGAGGCTGGGATTGAAGCCTCAGCTGGTAGTTTTAGAGCTGCAGTTGCTTCTAAAAGCTGGTTAGCAGACTCTCCTCTAGATGAAATTCTTACCAGGGGTAACTGGAGGTCTGCCAAAACATTTAAACGGTTTTACTGTCGGGATATTATTAGTAATCGTAAAAATTATGACAATTCTGTCACACAGTTATTTGCTGCAGTTGATTAGTTTTTGCAAAGTCACAAATATATGTATGTAGGCATAGGTTTTGGTATAATTATTGAAAGATACCTAGTTGTTATAATAAGTTATGTTATGTCCTTATGATTAAGACATTTAGTGCAATGTGTTATTGTCAAATTGAAATAACTTTCAAGTTGCCTGATAACAATAAAGTTTAGAACTTTACAAGCTCTTTATTTGAATGCCTCGTTCCTAAAATATTTAATCCTTTGTAGAATGACTTGTTATTCTGGTTGTTGATGTGCACCTACACAAATTTGTCACATTGACATCGTCCACCACCACCAGGCGATAACAAACACGTCTCATATTTATATATAGGTTTCGAATAACGGTCAATTTGTTTAATAAAAACGTAAAAATAAAACGGTTATTCAAACGCTTCCAATTCCAACGCGCCGGACCCGGCCCTGTCTACGCGCGAGACAACTTCTATAGGGCAGCCCCCTCCGGGCAGCCACCAAAGCCGGCACCGGTCAAGCCGGTTCTAGCTCCGACTCCGAGGCCCAACGCTTGGGCCAAGCCGCTACCTGGCACCTCCGCCGCGGTGCCAGCCAAACCCGCACCCGCGAAAACCGCGATCGCGATCACGAACAAACCTATCGCCCCGTTACCGCCCACTGTCCCGGTACAGTCCTCGGCCTCCGACGACATGGCCTACCTCATCGAATTTCTGGAGGCGGTTAACATAGACGAGCTCCTCGTCGCCGCGTCAGAGCTCCGCGCGGCTCCGTCACCCGTCGCGACCGTCCAAGTGATCGTAAATCACTCGGCGCTATTCTCTGCTATCCAGCAGACGATCAAAAACAAAAAATAAATAAATCTCAATGGCTAGGAACGCGCGTTTGAAGCCAAAATCGATCGCGTTGGCATTTTATAATGCGGACGGACTCCGCAACCAAAAGGATGAGGTATCGAACTTCCTCACCACGCATCAAATAGACATCCTGCTAGTACAGGAAACGTTTTTAAAACCTAGCCAAAGAGATCCGCGCATCGCGAATTATAATATCATTCGTAACGATAGAGTTGCCGCGAAGGGTGGCACTCTTATCTATCATAAAAGGTCCTTGCACTGCATACCGCTCGACCCTCCCGCGTCCCTACGGAACATTGAGGTCTCTGTTTGCCTGCTGGGTATGACCGGCCACTCGCCCGTCATCATCGCGTCGGCTTATCTTTCCCCTAACAAGGAGCTCCTACAGAGCGACCTAGATATTCTCTCCAACTTAGGGGAGTCGGTTATCATAGCCGGCGACCTAAACTGCAAAAATCCACTCTGGAATTGCGCAACCTCGAACCCCAACGGGCTTAAATTAGAAGAGTTTTCGGAAACTCTAAACTTTGACGTCATCGCGCCGATGACTCCCACGCACTACCCTCACAACTATCAGCATAGACCGGACATACTCGACATAGCGCTCTTGAAGAACGTCGGCCTCAGGCTTCGTTCCATTGAAACGCTACACGAACTCGACTCGGATCACAGACCCGTCCTCCTTTCGCTAGGACCCGACTCAGAAGCTCTACCCCTCACCAAAACCATCGTGGATTGGAAGGCGGCAGCAGAGGCCCTTAAGGCAATCTCATCCCCCGATCTCGATAAAATCCTTGACGAATTTTACTCGACCGATGACACCGACACCGCAATCGCTCTGCTCACTAGTCATCTTCAGACTGTTCTCAGTCAGAGTTCTCGGAAAATCAGAGTGGTGAATGATCGCCGCTTTGTATTGCCTGAGACCGTGAAGACAAAAATGAGAGAAAAGAACGCCGCCATGCGTGACTACGATTCCAGGCCTGACGAACAGAAACGAATCTATATGAGAGCTTTACAGAGGGACGTAAAGAACCTTATAGCCGAGTTTCGCGACAATGACTGGGACAGACTCATGGCTGAGATATCACCGAGCCACCTCGCCTATTGGAGGTTGGCACGCGCACTCAAGTCCGATGGTACATCCGAGGCCATACCTCCGTTGAAAAGAGACCCCCCACAGAACCCGGCTTTCTACGACGACGAAAAAGCCGAATGCCTGGCAGAAAGCATGGAGCTTCAATGTTCCCCGTCGCGACAACCCGCCGATCCGACACATATCCGCGAAATCGACTCAGAGGTCGCCCGCCGCGTACAAATTACGCCCCGCGATAAAATCTCTCCCGTCTCCGTAGACGAAGTCCGATCAATAATCAAGAAATTTAGACCGCGCAAAGCCCCAGGGGCAGACGGCATCTCGAATAAGGTTCTTAAGATACTACCCCCGCATTTAATTCTATTATTAGTCAGAATAATAAATTCGCTAATAATCCAATGCCACTTCCCAGCCGCCTGGAAGGAGGCAATAGTAATAGGGATCCACAAACCGGGGAAACCCCGCGACTCCCCCGCTAGCTATCGGCCTATCAGCCTCCTAAAAGTCTTAGGAAAAGTCTACGAGAAAGTCCTCTTGACTAGACTCTGGTCCCATATCAACTCAAACCATCTGCTCATTAACGAGCAATTCGGTTTCCGCGCTCGCCACAGCTGCGTCCAACAAGTCCACCGCATCACGGAACACATTCACGACGCGTTCAACCGCCCCGGTAAGTCGAGAGGCTCGGGAGCGGTCTTCTTTGACATCGCCAAAGCGTTCGATAAAGTCTGGCACAACGGTTTACTCTATAAACTGTTTGATATGCGCTTCCCAGACAGCCTCGTACTCATAATACGAGAGTTCCTCACCGATCGAAGCTTCCGGTTTCGCGTCGAAGGTTGTCTATCAACCCCGCGCCCGCTCAGAGCTGGGGTCCCACAAGGCTCCGCTCTCTCCCCTGTCCTCTACTCGTTATTTACAAACGACATCCCGCGCCCCGAACAAGTCCAATTCGGTACCAACGTCCAGTTAGCGCTCTTCGCTGACGACACGGCTCTATACGTGTCAGGTCCCCCCGCTTTCGTCGCAGCCAAACTCCAACGTGCCACCACTGCCTTAGGGGAGTGGCTCCGCAAATGGAGGATTGAGGTTAATCCGGAAAAGAGTTCCGCGGTCTACTTTTCCAAAAGTCTTCGCAACTATAACAGTTGCATTCCCACCCATAAAATCAAACTCTTCGAGAAGCCCATTCCATGGGTCACTCAAGTTAAATACTTAGGCGTCACGCTCGACAGACGTTTAACTTTCAGCGCTCACATCGCTCGCGTTAAGAACAGGGCAAATTTCTACCTCTTTCGCCTTCACCACCTTTTAGGCGCCCGTTCTAAAATGTCCCTCAAAAATAAAGTCACGATGTACAAGACCTGTATTCGACCCGTCATGACCTACGCCGGCGTAGTGTTTGCCCACGCGAATAAAACCGCACTTACGTCACTCCAACGAGTGCAAAATAGATTCACAAGACGCGCCACGGACGCGCCGTGGTACGTCCGCAACGTAGATTTACACAAGGACCTTCGGTTACCATCCATATCGAACTACCTAAAAACCGCCTCGAAAAAGTATTTCGAGCGCGCCGCGAAACATCCAAACCCGCTCGTGGTCGAAGCCGCGAACTACATCCCGGATCCGGATCCGAAGTATAGACGCCCACGTAACGTATTAGACGACGCGGACGATTCTATAACTCTTGCTAACCCACAGACTACTACACATTGCGTTCACCGTCCTCGACGTCGGAGGAGAAGAGGACGTCCGCCTAGGCTTTTAGGGCCTTCAGCCTACAGACATTACACGAACGCGCCGGGTCGCTTCAGTCCAATTCGGGCATCGCCCGCGGCAACCTAGGCCGAGGTTCGGTCTCCTTCCGAGACACCCCTTAGAGTTGCTGCGGTCCCCGTCTCTACACCTCAGTGTATAGGCAGAGAACACTAAGTTCGAAGCCTCAACTAAAAATCAGTTCCCAGTCCGGTTGGAACGTCTGAGCCTCTCTCAGCGGACAACCCTACAGGCTGTTGTCACATCCGATGAGACTAGCCGGTGTCACCAGTCGGTTAGGACGACTTGGCGTGGAAGGGCCGGCCCATCCACACCAAGCGTCTCTCTCAGTAGTCAGAATAAATTCACTCGCACAAAACAGCGCCACCTAAGCGAGGTCCGAGCCCACTATGGGTGCCCTTAGGACGAGCCTGTAGTCTAGATCTGCACTTTGCACCCGTTGAGGGATGTAGCACCTTTTGTGCTACATCCAAAATTAAAATAACCCCGTTGGGGCTACAAGTTTTGAGGCCTCCCAGCCTTAAGGCTTGTAGACCCAACGTAATGCCCGGCTTTGAGGGCATCAACGCAAGGAGGCGACGCGCAGCTACGCTGCGCCTCGCTCCCTTGCGGGGAAGCACTCGCCGCGCGGTTAGTTCGGTTACGCTGCGAAGGCCAATAGGGCCGCAGTTAGGGTCCTTAAAAAAAAAAAAAAAAAAAAAAAAAGTTTGTTTAATAACCGTTTTATTTTTAAGTAAAACGTTTTAATTTTTTTGAAAGGACGAGTACTTACCTACGATTTATTGATCAGCATCAAATTATTTAAAAACAACATTGGGATAATATTTCCATACAGATCCTCAATAAATACAGAAAATATTAATAAAAAATATATTTTTTCTACATATCGATAAACTGTGAAATAAATTCCAATAATTATTTCTGTTATAACATTGTAAATAAATGTATAAATTCAAACATTATATATGCAACTCTGAGGGAAATTTTAAAACTTCAAAAATTATTATGACACAGCAGATATCAGCAAAATTATAATGACATTACTGACATGGCAATGTATTTTAACAAAATATATATATTACTATAAAAATCTTGAACTTGTTGTAGTGTAATGGTAACACCAACTTGGTTAACTGAACAAGATAACAGATGTAAAGGTAAATGTTACATAATTAATATTTAACAACGGACCATTTATAATTGTAACGACTGCAACAATGTGCATGCGACATACAATCGTTAGATACATATGTACCAGTAGTATCAGCACCTCATATTATTATAATTAATTATTGTAGAATATTACATTTGATGATATACAATGATTTAATCATTCGCCAATTTTATTTCCGTTTCCATAATTTTATCATGTATTATTTATAAATTAATTTAATTAAATTTTGTAACAAAAGTGTGATGGATAATTTTATACAGATTTTTTTTAAAATTTCTTTAAAATGTGCTTAAAAATGTATGTATAAATAAACATTATGGAGTAGTTATGGCACATTCAATGTTTACTTATAACTAAATAACGCTATTACATTACAAAATCACTAACTACTTGTTACTACTGAGATAATCATATAAAAACCTATCAACAGACAACGTTCCTCACTGTGAAAACAAAAATACTTAAAAATATATTTATCTTCAGTTTTTAACTTCAATATAATTTGTTACAATTAAAACACTCAAGGTAGTAAATTTTATATCAACAATATAAAACATAATGTCAAGTGTCAATACTAGGGTTGCCAACCACAAATAATTAAAAAAACAGATTTTAAGTAAACTAGGACAATTCCTTTTAAAAAACAGGAAGCAGGAATAAAGTAACTTATAATTTGAGAGGTCGAACTCGCACACCGAAGGTTCCGTACAAAATTGTATGTTAACAGTTCTTTCATCGCAAGATTCGAGTCCAAAGATATTTTCCGATTATGTTCTATTATTTGTGGTAACTACAAATTTACAGTTTCGGATAATTTCCTTCACCTGTACTTCTATGACATAGCTTCTTGCCAAATTTTATGATTCTGAATAATCATCCAAGACGGTTGGCAACCCTGGTCAACACGTGCACGCCATATACATATATATTTATTTACATTAATTTACAACCCACTTTCTTAACCTCATATACAATAACCACTAAAACAAATGCATACTTTATTTATATGGAATCGGACAGCACTTATTTAATGTAAATGAAAATTAACTAATTAAAAGTACTACAGTCTATTCCACAATCGAACCACCAAAGAAAATCATCCATTAGCGCCCATTGGCTGGCGCGTGACCTTCACTACCGAATAACAGATAGTCCATTACATTAACTGACTTCGCGTATTATGTATTTCAACCCTGGTCGCGCGCAATGACCAATGACCAGCGAGTATTTTGTTTTCTAGGAGTTCGAATCATGTAGTAGATAAAAAATACAGTATTTACATAGGAAATATATAGTTACATTCCGAGTGATATTGCAGCAGCCTGACCTTAAAACTAATATTTACTAAACATAACCTATGTGAGCTGTTACTCAGCGAGGAGTACATTATGTCTTGATATGAGGTACGTTACGACATTGATTACAATAACAAATGCTACACTGTGTGTCTAGCGATCGTTGCCATGACTACCAGCCATTTCACTAATGAAACAGCCAATCGTCACTTATTATAAGGCATCTATGATTCGGTGGCGACAGTTCTGATACATCAGTATAACAAATTAACCGAATGAACAGCGGTGATGTGGTCCACAGAAATGCTCACCGATACATTGAGGCCTCAGCGTATTCAGTCTATGAAGACTCTCGTGTAAGTATACTGTGTGTGTGTTTATTTCCTGTTGTTGAGCCTGGCAGCGATGGCGGCGGTCAGGGCAGACCCTTTACCGCTGCCGTCCTCCGCCTCCATCAATGAAAACTAAAAATACAAATATATTTTAAACTCCGAATCATATCCTTGGCATTATTATCTCAACCAGGGAAATGTATTATAACGATTTTCATGCGAAATATGGGGAGAAAAAAAACATTCTATGCCATGTAGGTATAGTATTACTTATTGATTTTATTTTTGCACGTCACTTAAAGTGATAAAGCATTTGCCACTATATTTTCATTGTTATGATCTGTGTTGTTTAAACCATGTCATATGCATGTAAAGAAAGAGGAGATACTCTTTCTTAAGTCTTACTAATCCATAGACTGGCCTTTCACAGATGTCAGATGGAAAAGGAATATTGACGTCTTAAATTTTATGTATTTATTTTTGGTTTTGTGGAATTATTATTATGGAATTGGTTTAGTAATTCTTTATTTGCAGGTTTGTTTTAGTTTTATTTTAGTTTTGTTTTTTAGTTAAAGTATCAATTGTAAGTAAGTTATTATAATGAAATAAAATCTTAATTTGCAGAGCATACACATTTAGTTTGTTTAAGGACCGATTCCTGGCATATAAAATAAATAACTTATATGCAAATAAATAATATTCTCTATGATTATTATCTATTCTATTCATGTATCTCGCAAATAAATGTAAGTTGATTTTGAAAAGCTATGATAATGTATATGTATGGTGGGTACAGCATACCTTGTGCTGCGGTGCGAAGGTGCGGATGTAGTGCGGCATGAGCGTGCGTATGCGCGGATGCTTCTTGTACACGGAGCCGTCCACCGCCACCGTCACGTGCGCGCGGTCCATGCGCTTCAGCAGCTCCGACACACCTGGATACACATACATATTTACAACACACTGGCAAAGACACCACTACTACCTTATTTATAATAAATCAGAAACTTGAGCGCCGCACGCCGCCATAGTGTGTGTGTGTGTGTGTGTATACGTACAGACGGCGGCGAGCTGTGCAGCGCGCGTGGACAGTAGTCTGGCGGCGTACTGCGCCACGCGCGCGTCGTCCGCCGAGCAGTGAGCGCCGCACGCCGCCATAGTGTGTGTGTGTGTGTGTATACGTACAGACGGCGGCGAGCTGTGCAGCGCGCGTGGACAGTAGTCTGGCGGCGTACTGCGCCACGCGCGCGTCGTCCGCCGAGCAGTGAGCGCCGCACGCCGCCATAGTGTGTGTGTGTGTATACGTACAGACGGCGGCGAGCTGTGCAGCGCGCGTGGACAGTAGTCTGGCGGCGTACTGCGCCACGCGCGCGTCGTCCGCCGAGCAGTGAGCGCCGCACGCCGCCATAGTGTGTGTGTGTGTGTGTATACGTACAGACGGCGGCGAGCTGTGCAGCGCGCGTGGACAGTAGTCTGGCGGCGTACTGCGCCACGCGCGCGTCGTCCGCCGAGCAGTGAGCGCCGCACGCCGCCATAGTGTGTGTGTGTGTGTGTATACGTACAGACGGCGGCGAGCTGTGCAGCGCGCGTGGACAGTAGTCTGGCGGCGTACTGCGCCACGCGCGCGTCGTCCGCCGAGCAGTGAGCGCCGCACGCCGCCATAGTGTGTGTGTGTGTGTGTATACGTACAGACGGCGGCGAGCTGTGCAGCGCGCGTGGACAGTAGTCTGGCGGCGTACTGCGCCACGCGCGCGTCGTCCGCCGAGCAGTGAGCGCCGCACGCCGCCATAGTGTGTGTGTGTGTGTGTATACGTACAGACGGCGGCGAGCTGTGCAGCGCGCGTGGACAGTAGTCTGGCGGCGTACTGCGCCACGCGCGCGTCGTCCGCCGAGCAGTGAGCGCCGCACGCCGCCATAGTGTGTGTGTGTGTGTGTATACGTACAGACGGCGGCGAGCTGTGCAGCGCGCGTGGACAGTAGTCTGGCGGCGTACTGCGCCACGCGCGCGTCGTCCGCCGAGCAGTGAGCGCCGCACGCCGCCATAGTGTGTGTGTGTGTGTGTATACGTACAGACGGCGGCGAGCTGTGCAGCGCGCGTGGACAGTAGTCTGGCGGCGTACTGCGCCACGCGCGCGTCGTCCGCCGAGCAGTGAGCGCCGCACGCCGCCATAGTGTGTGTGTGTGTGTGTATACGTACAGACGGCGGCGAGCTGTGCAGCGCGCGTGGACAGTAGTCTGGCGGCGTACTGCGCCACGCGCGCGTCGTCCGCCGAGCAGTGAGCGCCGCACGCCGCCATAGTGTGTGTGTGTGTGTGTATACGTACAGACGGCGGCGAGCTGTGCAGCGCGCGTGGACAGTAGTCTGGCGGCGTACTGCGCCACGCGCGCGTCGTCCGCCGAGCAGTGAGCGCCGCACGCCGCCATAGTGTGTGTGTGTGTGTGTATACGTACAGACGGCGGCGAGCTGTGCAGCGCGCGTGGACAGTAGTCTGGCGGCGTACTGCGCCACGCGCGCGTCGTCCGCCGAGCAGTGAGCGCCGCACGCCGCCGCCAGCGCCGCCGCGGTGCTGCTATGGCCGCCTGCTATGCACTCCCTGGAAATATATCACATTTAAGGGCTGTACTCAAGACCGATCCGTTCCGCCGATACGGTCTGACAATGCGATCTAAACGCATGCATTCTCCGTAACCAACGGTTGCCCGTGAATGCTTTTTCACTGCATACGTTAGAAAGTAACGCCGTGAAGTGATCGCAGCAAAAAGACGCGATCGTCTCAAACCCAATCTTGAGTACAATGAGTGGTTTGCAGAACAGATCGCAGCCATTAGTGTTTAGCGCCTTGCGAGCCGATACAACGATTAATTTTGAAGATACGTTTTAGGATCATACGAGGGCGGGTCAATAAATCCGTGACTTTTTGAATTTCTTACCTCTTTACTGAAAAAGCAACACTACTCCTGTCAACAGGCATCTGTCAGTTGACTCCTATCAAAATTTGAACTTGCTGCGTCAGTTAGTTTGTGTTTGACAGCTATCTTTATCAGACTACCCAGTAATTTGAGGAAAAAATGGAAAAAAGTGAATTTCGTGTGCTTATTAAGAATTATTTTTTGCGAAAAAAAACCATTACCAAGACCAAGGCTAAGCTTGATAAATACTATGGTGACTCTGCACCATCGATTTCAATGGTAAAAAAGTGGTTTACTGAATTTCGTTGTGGCCGTACAAGCACTGAAGATGCCGAACGTCCTGGACGCCCAGTTGAGGTCTCTACCCCCGAAACAATCGAAAAAATTCACGATATGGTGTTGGCCGACCGAAGATTGAAAGTGCAAGAGGTTGTGGAAGCCGTAGGGATCTCTCGTGGCTCAGTGGTTTCAATTTTGAATGATTACTTGGGCATGAGAAAGCTTTCCGTAAGATGGGTGCCGCGTTTGCTCACAGTCGACCACAAACGCAATCGTGTAACAACTTCACAGGAAGGTTTGGCGTTGTTTAATCGCAATATGGAGGAGTTTTTGCGCCGTTTTGTAACCGTGGACAAAACATGGATCCATCACAACACACCAGAGACCAAACAACAGTCAAAACAGTGGGTTTCTAAGGGTGAATCGGCGCCAAAGAAGGCCAAGGTGGGTTTGTCAGCCAATAAAGTTATGGCGACTGTTTTTTGGGATGCACGTGGGATAATCCACATTGACTACCTTCAAAAGGGAAGAACAATCAATGGGGAATATTATGCCAACTTATTGGACCGCTTCAATGACGATTTAAAAAAAACCGACCTCATTTGGCCAAGAAAAAAGTTCTTTTCCACCAAGACAATGCAAGGGTGCACACATGTGCAGTTCCCGTGGCAAAAATCTGTTCCCAAACCTGAAGAACTGGCTTGGTGGAAAAAGATTTGACTCCAATGATGAAGTCATCTCGCAAACAAAGGCCTGTTTTGAGGACCTCGACAAATCATATTTTTTAGAAGGGATAAAAAAATTGGAGAAGCGTTGGACAAAGTGAATAGAGCTCAAGGGAGACTACGTTGAAATATAAAATGATTTATTTATCAAAAAATCTGTGTTTTATTCCAAAAGTCATGGACTTATTGACCCGCCCTCGTACTATCCTAGAACGTTGTGAGTAGAGCCTTGATACACGGACTACTTAAGGCGCGGTTTATACAGAAGAAACGTGCCCATGTCTCCCAGCGAGACCACCAGGTGGCGCGCCAATCATATCTGCCAAAAACGATTTAATGCTTTGTAATAAAGTTTTACTTTTTGACTATCCGTCTCCGCCCCATGCCCTTGATATCTTTACTAGCTTTTTAATGTGTAATATTAACGAAACTACACACTATACTACTACTGTATCGTGTATGTGTGAGTGTGTACTGTGCATGTATGGAATAGGAATGTTCTTTAACATGAATACGTACTGCTCGAACATGCTGACGTGTGCAGTCTCGAACGCATCGAGTGCTGGGGCCTCACCCGGCAGCAGGCCCTCCTGAGTGAGGCCCGCTAGTACTGCGGACAGCAGTGGGCCCAGGTACTTGCCGCCAATGTACTTCTCGAAACTACACACAAACATGTTCATATCGATATTTTTATTTGCTGCAAAACATTGTATTGACAACTAAGAAATGTATAGATTAAAGCTCTCTTCTAATGGAGTTAAGATTACGAGAGAGTTTATGCAAGTGATTATTTATTTATTTACTTTATAGGAAACACAAATGACTCACAAATCAGGGGAAAAGTAAAGTTACATTACGACATAAACATTATTGTTTACTTCGTCTGTGAACAATTCAAAGATTTCTATATAAATAAAGCAATTTTGGTTTTAAACTACAGTAACAAACAATAAAAAAATCTTAAGTTTTACCTAGTATAAAGCAGAATGAACGATAGTTAGTGAGTTGGAAATGTTGGGATAACCACTGTGATCTGAGATACAGGTCTTATTGCCTAGCTCAGACACAGAGGACACTTCATGTACTACACCTAGGTATTTAAGTTTAAATTATAAAACTATGTGGTTGTGATAATAATTGTAAATGATTTTCATTTTATTATTGTCGTAAATAACGGTTAAAAAGTTAGTCACGTGAAGGAGTTGACGAGCAGCGAGCCGGCGTCGACCCGCCTGTCGAAGTGCGTCTTGATGAAGTCAGTGCAGCCGTTGTCCCCGAAGGCGCCCCACTCCACGTCCACGCACACGTCGTCCCCGGCGCAGGCCCCCTCCCAGTGCTGCACGCGGGCCGAGCGCTCCATGTAGCACCCGTTAGAACCCGTGCCCATTATTATAGCTATCTACAAACATTAATATCAATATTAATAAATGAAAATACATTTATAACTATCAAATTACAATTTGCTTTTAATTTATTAATTGTATTTCTGTAACTATATTTTTTTGATGTTTAATATCTATTTATTTATAAATATTATTTATTTAATGTAATGGATTTATGAAATTCAATAAAAATTAACACTATCTCGAATAACATATCGTGATGATGAAAGAGTCCTCTTTTGGGCGTCAAATGTTTGAAAGGTAGTTTGAGACTAACTTTTTAATTTATATAGATATTATTACTAGAGTTACAAGTCGGGTGCCAAATTTATGAATGTCCCAAAGTGGGCGCCAGTGGGGTTTTGATAGTATCGTATTTCTGTGATGTGGATTGAAAATGTATCGAATGAATAATTAAGTACTAGTATGTTTAAGTATTAGAATTCCAAGTTGGGCGCCAAATATTTTTTTGTTTTTTTTACGGGCTCTGTATAAAAGCGGTGTAATAAGCAATATGTTTCGGATTCGGATCCCGGTGGAGGCGGAATCTTGTGTTTATGCAAACCGCATTGTTTTGTTTTCTGATCTTGGATGTAGTACCCATTCTTATCTATGCAGTAGATATATACCATACCGTTGTGTCAGAAATATAACATTATATCTTAGCACGTTAGTTAATTTGTGTACGGTAATGTGGATATAATAATTACCCCGACGCCGGGGTCCTGCTGCGCGCCGGCGACCAGCGTGCCGGTGGTGTCGTTGAGCAGCACCCGCACAGCGACCCGCAGCCCGCGCCGCAGCAGGCAGCGCTGCAGCAGCGCCGCCACGTCCACGCCCGCCATGCCACCGCACTTGAAGCTCTTCGTCCACGTGATCAGCTCCCCGGACGATATCGAGTGCTGCTTCATCGGGAACGAGAACGTGAACCCTGCGAGTAAAATAAACATTGCTTTATCTTATTTAAAAGATTCAATATTCACAATGCTATGGACCGTGTTTTATATATATTTTTAATTTATAATTCGTTATATATTTATACGGATATTTTCAAGTCCAGAGTAAACAAGTCTATTAGGGCAATCAATCGCGACAAGCTAATTTGTCATACATAAAAACTAGCAAAACAATATCGCCACGCTATTTTATGTCCAAAAGATTCATTCAGTCTTAAATACTATAAAAGCAGTTACCTAGTGACAGATCCTGGTCCTCCATCCCCTCAGAGCGCACGAAGTCCTGCACGCAGTCAGCCAGGAAGTTAAATAGGTCCTCACCGGGACCCAGCCGCAAGGCATCGCTGGCAAACACACACATGCTATCACTTCTCGTACTAAATAATCTCAATGCCAGGTCTGTACACGGCACGGCACGGTTTATCATATTTATTTAACTCTTGTTCTTTTAACCATTCCGTACCTAAAGTGTAAATTACGAAGCCTCTGCTACCCGTCTGCCAACGTGCTACATCTCATAAACCATGCTACAAAGACTCATGACAATTACAAAGAATATGTATTTCTATTCATAAAATAATGTAATGTAAAACTTTAGTGTGTGTGACCAGCCATGATGTATGTATGTATACCTGATGTGGTATTGTTTGACGTCCTCCCTGACGAGCTGTCCGGCGCGCAGCTCGATCAACAGCACCCTGAAGTTGGTGCCGCCCAGGTCCAGTGCCAGGAACACACCCTCCTCTGAAATACACACACACACAATAACTACACTAGCATTATTTATTTATTTCATTTTGTTCTTACAGAAACAGATTTAGACTGACAGCATTTGGAAGTCGACTTTAAAATCTAACGAATCTATTCAATGTAATCCAGTATTTTTTATAGAACAGAGTCAAGATTTGTCAATAAGGAGGTACCTACTCAAAAAACATCTAGAATTTTGTAAAAGATCTGATATTCGATTTCATATTAAACAATTGCACAACTATGGGATCGAATACTTTTCAGTATGTATACTGGTTTCGTTTTTCTTTTCAGAAAAAATAGTTCTTTTAGAATGAGATTTTTTTTTATTAAAGATAAAACTTCGAAAATTAATACATTTGGTAGGCACACTGGCGTGTTTGTATATGTACTGACCAGTTCCATCAGGTAGTTCTGGTACGTATGTGTTCTCCATCTGCAGACTGGAGGGCTGCTCCCGGAGCCCGCGCTGCAGCTCGTCCGTGAACACGCGCCCCACGCGACGCAGCGTGCTCTCATCCAACACCAACCCTGACAGGTACGACTCTATCTGCACGCACACACACACAAACATTTAGTTATACTTATATAATCCTTCGTCATGACTGGCTATTAACGCATAGCCAATTCTAATTTGTCTAAAAAGCTAAAATTTAGATCGATTAGTTTTAGCATTAAAGTCAAAGTCAAAATATTTTTTATTCAAATAGACTTAAAATAAGTACTTTTAAATCGTCATCTTTTATACTACCACCGGTTCGAAACGCTATTTCTACGGGAATCCGGCAAGAAACCTCCGTAGTTGCTTTTTTCAAAATAATTACACAAATTTGTAAATAAAATACAGTTCTCTAATTGTAAACCTAATTTTTCTATAACTTTAAGTTATATAAAGCAAACTTATATAATATTTAAGTCGATGACCAAGTCTATATTATAAAATAAAAATACTAAATTACATGAATTACAAATGATACAATGAATGTTACTTGTGAAATATGCGATCGAAAAATATTTACTAATAGTGAAAATAGTGTAAATTGTAAGTTCATTTTAACCGCGGATCTTCATTGCAATCTTTGCACTTCAACTGTCTATAAGATAAACCTGTGCAGGTAAGTAAAATTACTTCCATATATCTTTATCCTCTACATAATTTTGAATTTTATAGAAAGCCTTCTTCATTAAAACTTGTTTCACATGTTTTTTAAATTTCGTGTCTGACATTTCAGTTACATTTTTTGGTATTTTGTTGTAAAAATGAACACAATTTCCAATAAATGACTTATTAGTTTTTGACAATCTAACTGTAGGGATAATTAATTTACCTGTATTACTATTTCTAGTATTAAAACCGTGGCCTTGCCTTTCAAATTCGTTTAGGTGTTTTCTTACATACATAATATTATCAAATTATTTAATTAGATTAGATTAAATTATATAATTAGATAGCTAGCTTTGTAATTGAGTTTTATCATATTCTCAATCCTATATAACTTCAATCGATCTTCGTACATCTGATCTGTCAGGAGTTTATGATGGAGCGCATGTTGTAGTAAACTTGAGATCGTTACAGAGACATCTGTCGGACAGTTGAGTCGGATTTAATTAAAAAACTAACGGACCACGTGAAATTACAGTATAAGGTGTAACTGAAACACATCATTGCTTAGCGAAAACATGAACTCAACTTAGAAGGATGTATACAGTTAATTTCAACAATCGCAGATAATTAGAGTTTGCCTGTCGTAAATTCATCACATAAAAATAGCGCAACGAATAAATGGTATACAGTACATAGACGTATGCAAATAATGATTTTTTTAATTAACATTACAATAATATCAAAAACATAAACATTTAGTATGTACCTACTAATATTTTGTCATAAAAAATATAAAGTAAATCATTGAAGGCATGTCGTAAATTTTATTTTATTTTAATACTACATTAACATATAAAGGCCATATAAACTATATGTGTATGTATGTATGTAGGGAGACTGGTTCCGCTAGAACATTATCTTGATTGCGATCACAAACGTAATTGCAGCTAACTTACCAATTACGTCCACAACTATCAATCACTTTATGCACTATGACTACACATAAAATTAAACGACGCAAAACACACTCACACACACGAAAATTTTAATAAGTGGGGCACGAGGTACCAGGTTGCAAAGTTTTTGTTGACATTAAATCGATACTAAGACAATTGGGAGTATTCATGAAATTTAATTTGATTATTCAATTAATTTATCGTAAAGTATGTGGAAACAGAATAATAATTGAATGGTAAACTAGGGAGGTATAACCATTAAAAGTAAATATATCTATCTCGCTGATCAAAAAAACCTATAGAACCTATGGAAGTTGTATGGCGCTCGTGTACTTTGACGTCACTGTACATATCGGATCTCTCTATCTAACCAACGACTTTGAAGCCTTATAACTTATTCGGGGCACACCCGCCACTCTGTCCCACCACTGCAACTCCTGTTTATCAGGATCAACAGTGGCGTCCTTTGATCGAATAATCAACGAATAATGCAGCTGTGCAGTGATGCACAGGCTGTGCCCGGACACCCTACCGGCTGTCTTGGGACCCGCAACGAACTTAATCAGAAGAAATAGGAGGTAGTAAGAAAGCGGTTAGACTTCCCTCCCAGCAAAGCGGAGACAGCAATTGAAATGGCCCAGAGGCCCAAAAATCTAAAGGGGAGACAGTCAGGAGACGCCTGACCGTCTAAACACCACGGTATGCCACTAACTAACAGGGGATAAATTAGATACTAACCTAAATCTTACACCAGTAATATTGGTGACAAAACTTTTTAAAGGCACGGAAGTTTCCCTTCGTTTTGACAAGATCTAGGTAATAAATAGGACTACACGCAGATACTTGAATCGAATTCAACATGATTAACCGTTCGTCATGCCAGAGACTACACTCCCACAAGATATGATGGGCAGTTTGCACAAATTCTTGATCCGACGTTGAACATTCGCAAAAAGGTGACGGCACCAAGTTAAATGAATAAAGTTTGCCCTTAAAGTTACCATGCCCGGTTAGAAATTGGGCTACGCAATGATCGATATCAAGCCACGTTTTATTTAACCGTTCGCGCACTATAGGGAAAAATTTAAATAAATGCCACCCCTTAGTCGAAGTATCCCATCTAGTTTGCCATTCGTCGATTAGTTTTTTTGAACGTTGTCGTTACTATCAAATAATCTACTGATTTTAGCCCTATCCTTCGGTTTTAGAAAATCTGAACTCATATCATTCCGCGAGTTGTAATACATTGCCGCACGCCGTTGTATTTCCAAATCTACCGGTAAAACGCCCGCAAGAATCGGCAGGGCCTCAGTGCTGACGGTTCTATACGCTTTACAAAGAAAAATTAACGCTAATCTCTGACTCTGAAGCAATTTACGTCGCGCAGCGCCAATTGTGGCTCTATCCGCCCACACGGGGGCTCCGTAACAAATGCAACCCAAGAAAGTAGCAGTATAAATTATTTTTAATGACTTAAACGACAATCCCCAGGTCGAAGTTGATATTCTATTTAACGCATAAAAATTTCGTTTTGATTTTTCGCTAACTTGCTTAATGTGCTCAATAAAATGAAATTTATTTTCAAGTATCAAACCGAGATAACAAACTGAGTCTTTCTTTTTAACTGTAACTGAATTAAATTTAAAGCGCGGTAGCCCTACTAAGTTTCCTTTTAACATTAAATACTGTGTTTTATGGGCTGCGAACTCAAGATGATTTCTCTTTCCCCAGTCGGCCACCAGACGTAGGCAGGACTCAGCTAACAACTCAACTCCTGTTCTTGTATGAGATTGAATAAGCAGGAGACCGTCGTCTGCAAATCCCGTCAGCGAACAGTTAGCCGGTAACGGTATAGACAAAAAGTCATCAAATCCGATATTCCAGAGATACGGCCCTAGCACTGAACCCTGTGGGCAGCCCCGAGTCAAAGCCAAGCATGATGACCAAGTTGAAGCTTAGTTGTTCCATTTATAAAGTAATTGTATATTAAGGAATATACATTGCTGTAACAACCTCTGTTTTTAAGTTTGAGCAATAAGATTGGCCACCATGCATTATCAAAAGCACCAGAGATATCTAGGAATACACCTATGACGTATTTAAACTCCGATGATTCTACCGATTTTCTCACCGAGATAGCCGCGTCGATTGTTGATTTGCCGATAGTAAAACCGAATTGACGTTCGTGAAAAGTTGGACCGCCCGGAAGAAGCCGAGGTACGATAAGACGCTCTAGAAGTTTACCCAGGGATGGTAGAAGGGTAATGGGTCTTTACGATTTCGGATCATCAGGTGGCTTATCGCCGCTTTTAGGTATGATTTTAATTAGCCCGCGGCGCCAAATTTGAGGAAAAACCCCTTCAGCAATGCAACGGTTATACACAATTAAAATAGAATCCCCAGCGGACTTTACGGCTTCCTGGATCATCTTATTCGATATTTTGTCTTCCCCAGAGGCCTTATTAACCGGTAACGCCCTAACAATTTTGACAAATTCATCTAAAGTTGGAAGATCGGACGAAGGAGATGTGGGTGGAACTGCAGCCATGAGCCTAACTTCTCGATGATAGTCGGTATCATTTTCAGTAGTGTCGTCCGGAATGAGAGCGTTAAGAAGGGCCTCCGCCGTCTCCTCAACACCAAGAGTGTGAGCATCATTTATTTTGATGTTTGAAATAAATGCTTGATCAGTTGCTCTGTTAGCTTTGAACTCATGATATATGGGTGCCTTATAACTTAGTTAATAAGTCAAATATTTGAGAAAATCTAACGGATTTGTGTATATATATGTGGTATCGAATTATTATAAAAACTAGAAAAGATTACAAATAAATAAACCACCATTAAATATAAATTTCCTTTGCACTTTAAAATATGAATAAATTTACGGCTTTGTTATTATAAAACGGTTTATTGAAACAACAAAATAATAATAAAAGCATAAACTCATTGTTTAACACTTATTTAGATAGTAGATAATATAATCCTATTCGTAAATGCTGTGAAATCGCCATAAAAACATAATACTTCAATGATATAATATTGTAAACGATGCAGGAGTTGTTCGTAGATGAGAGCTGTAGACCAAGAGCATACTTGGAAGACTGGTTGATACACTTTTACATCCCTTAAAAATTTAAAGATCGTTGCCCAAGGCAGAGCTGTTCGTCTAATTTTCCGTAAATTTATATGTAAAAATCTGATAAATGACAGTAATTAAAACCGAAGTGATTGTAATTTTTTTGTTAAATTTAAAAATTATATTGCTTGATTGTAATTTTGTTTTATTATTGTATGCAATAAGTTGATTTGTATTTTTAATGCAAAGTAATTAGTAAATATCCTTTTACTAACTTAGTTTAAATTTTTCTGTAATAAATATCAACAATTCTGATAGATTAACTTGACCTCACAAAAGAACGCAGTCTGACAACAAAATGTTGGGTTCTAATTCGAGATTACTGCATTAAAATTGATTGGTGCAGTATTGTATTTTGCTACCCTGCTTCCAGTTTACGTCAGTTCATTAAACTATAAAGTACGTGTGATACTTGCCATATACGTTATATACAGGTATAAATATCTTTAGGTATTTAGGCATGTCGTATTTTAGCATATTTCGGTCACACACTACGCAAAGGTGACGAAAATCTGGAAAAACTTATCGTGGTTGGGAACACAGAAGGCAAAAGATCGTGATGTCGTTCACTAACAAGGTGGACCGATCAAATGAAAGACTGGACAGAAAACGGTGGAGGTACATCACGAAAGACAGATAAATCACAAATTGGTAAATCGGTTGCCATTAGTGATAACTTTTTTTACAGGTTAATGGCATGACCTCTTAATTAACGAGACCTATCAAAATTACTTGCAATAATTAATATGATGATAGTAAAATAATGTTACCACATATTGCTGATAAACCAAAGACAAAGAGATAACCTATCCTTGCAGCTAACCCACCAAACTACCTACTTCTAATTAACTTGACAAAATTAACAACACTGTTTGTAAAAATCAAAGAGTAATTACGGTAATCACTTTTGTTTCGTAAGTTTTATCATATTCAATATTGATCATAATATCGCCCACTTATTTTGATAGCAACAGGTCAAAGTGTTTTGATAGCAACAGGTCAAAGTGTTTTGATAGCAACAGGTCAAAGTGTTTTGATAGCAACAGGTCAAAGTGTTTTCATGAATTGACATAACATATTTACTTACGTTCTTATGTTTATCCAAGTAAAAGTATACAATCTTTTCCAATGAGCATGTAAGTATAGAAATAAAGCTGCCAGTCATGCCCTAAAGATACGGAACAAATAACAACGCACTATTAATGTTTGACGCTTTATCAAAATATTATTATTATTCATTTATTTCAGATACATTAAACTTAATTCTACACATTTTAATTCAAATCAATTTATAAAATATTTCATTAATTACACAACAATTACATATTTATAAGACAATATAAATTCATAAAAATATAAAAAACTTAAAATCAAATAAAAATAAAACTAAAATTGAAAATTATCTAAAAAATACTTATCAAAACCTAGATTCAACTTTTAAATCCAATTATGTTGCAACGGGCAGTCAAGACGATTTGATATAATCTGAATAATAAAACCTTATTCATGTTGTATACATACATACATAGTTAACGTTTGAATTGAATATTACATTAAATTACCAAAACTTTTCAGTTTTCGTTTGGAATATATATTCAGTTGTCTACAACTATAAGTACTAAATTCATAGTCAATTTTTATTCTATATGAGATATTGAATTTAAAAACATTCATAATTACAAACCATGTTACTAGACCCTGACAATAGAATGTCTGTAGGTAATTGTGTTCAGCAGACTGCATTATCTATTTTTCCGAATAAATTTGGTTGGAGTATAATATTTCAAATGACGGAGTATAATTATGTCCTTTTGTAAATTTCTCCCTTCGCTAAGACAGATACATTCTCTAATTAAAATATGTAACAGAATAAAGGTCAATTAATTTATCTAAAACTGACGCAAATGCAAGCTCCATCAATTTGTCTATTAAAACATAACATTATAAATACTAAGTTTACGATAAGGAGTACGTATTAATTGAAAGTCATTAGAGGGAATTAAAGTGAACACGAGCGTCCATATTTGTCATATTTGCCTTCATATGCCGTTATTGACAGCATTTGTAAACATGTTGGGTTTTTTTTTTGCGAACCGCGTGCAACTTTCAAGCTTATGCGGGTATGTCAATAAAGATATGTATGCTAATGATTGGCTGGATTGTTAAACTGAAAGAGTTTACAAAGGAATAGTCAAAACATTTAAGCCGGTACACGTTTTGGCCTATAGTATAGATGCAAGAAAAGATACGTCACGGTTTTAATAACAATGCTTACCTTTTGTGCTCTCTTCCTGTCCTGTATCCGAAGCGGAGGAGGCAGGAACAGGGTTGGCGTGTCATCCCCGTTGCAGGCAGCGTGTCCGTTATGCGTGGCGTGCCCGTTTGTGCCCGCCGCTGCCGCTGGGCAGCTGCTGTCTACTAGTGCAGACATCTTCTAAATACGGTCTGAAATAACAATATGACAGTTTTTATTTACAATTTAGTCATTTACCTTACATAGAATATCACTATATATGTATTTGCGTTGTCATCCAGAGCAAGCAAGTCTCGCAAAAAGAAATGCCTAGTGTCGAGTGGAATGTACTTTTTTGACAAATATTATGTTGCAGAAAATACTACTTTAAGAGTTGAATGTAGAGTCGTGTTTTCTTTAATCTTTTAACCTAATCAGTTAAGTGTATATACGTATAGTATGTCAGGACGTGAATTGTTCTTATATAATTGATTTCCATTCAGTCACTATCAATTCTATCGCCAAAATTCTGACTTGTGTTTTGATAAACGGCATATTGCGCAAGTTATCATAATTAAGAATAATTCGCACTAAATGCCAGACATTGATAGAGGCTTGTCAGATAATGATAAGATTATAAAACACCTCCCCCCCAGCGGGCACTGTTCGTAATAATACTAAACACTATATACCTATTCTTGAATTATTAACTAAGTTAAACACCTTAGCCAGATAATTATGGCAGTAAATACGAGTAGTAGTAGACGTTCGTATAGCATCGCATCATCATTTATCTGTCCTTGTGTCCGACTGTTTGTTTGCGGTAGTCTCAAAACTATCAACGGATTCTTTTCTACTACATTATTTACAAAAAAATTCGAGATCCGCTGGCAAATTGAAGACAAAGCACCCATAAACATGGTCAACGTTATTTACTCCGTTCTCTATGATTACTGGAGCTCTCTTTGTATTTGTTGATATAATTTTTTGCAAGGTTATGGTAATTCACCTGCTTTTTAAATGCAAAATTAAAGCATATTGATTAGTTTCAATCTGTAATGTGTTTAAGTACACTGCACCTATATACAAGTATAGTTCGTGTTAACTGAGGTAACTTTCTTGCAATGCAAACAAGTTTTCCTTGTATTGGATTCAAGATCACTGCGTACTGAGGCGAGTACTAACACAAACAAGATATATACTATAATACAACATGTGCATACGAACGCGCATGACGTCGCGACGCGCCCACCCTCCCACATATCAACACTTATTATACGAATTTAGCATTAAATACTAAAACAATAGAACATACACTCGCCTGAGCAGTTGCGGGTAACTTTTCAGTGTAAATAGTAACATTTTTATGTGTTGGGAATGCAAGAGAAACGATATAAAAATGCCGAAAATAAAATTGTTGATCGAGAAACGTAGAGGAAAGAACAAACTTTATATGCTGCCCACCCAATGCCCAGTATCCTTTCATCATATAGGTGCTAGATCTACGTGCCAGATCGTCTACGTTCTATCACCCTTATTTCATTTCCAACTTGAAGCAGTTCGCTGTGTTTCGGTTCGAAGGATTGGAGAGCCAGTGTAATTACCGGCACGAGAGGCATAACATCTCTACATGGGCAACGTATTGGCGGTGCTTTTGGCGTTCTACTAAATCAGAGGCATCGTCGTGTCAATATGCGGCGGTATCACTTTCCATCAGGAGAACAGTTTGCTTATTTGCCCGTGACGTATATTAACATAATATTAACCATACGCTGTAGCATGTATAATCATAGTGTTTGGTAAAACGCTGATAAGTACAATTATCACGCATAACTACTTATCATGCTTCACTGAAAAAATTGCAAATCTACTCGACTGGTAAAGTAACTAAGAAAATAATTTTCTCAACTCTATTTTAATGTATAAAACATTTTGAACTTGTCAAGTACATTTATTGGTACAAATAGTGTATGTAGTACATGTACAATCTGAACGAAGGTTTCGTCTGATATATCTGCAGGTCTCGACCTCGTCCGATACGATATCTGTAATAAAAGATAGTCGCCGACCCGCGTCGCCACCCGCCACATGTCGCCTCGACACGACGCGCCACACTGCGACACCGCGCCACACGACACACGGCACATTTGTTTACATCTCTACAACGTGACTCGATACGTGCTAACCACAAAGATCATAATAAATATCTAGTTATAAGGTTTAAGCTAAAGTACCTTAAGTAAATAACCCAACATAGATGGACTATTCTGAAACGAAATATAAAAAATCTTTAAAACAAAAAAGCTCGCATGATCAACAATCTTCGAAAACCAGGTCAAGTGTGAATCGGGCTCACACATGAAGGGTTTCGTATGACGGTACAAGATTAAACAATTTAGAAAAAGCAAAAAATTTAGAAAAATCGCTTTTCTTGTATGGAAGACCCCCTTGATTTTAAATTTGGTTATGTTTTTAATATTTTTGTTTTAGCAGAAATACTATTTCACATTTTCTGAAAATTTCATGATTCTAGATATTATGGTTCATTAGATACCGACAGCACGCTGACTGAGGCGGACTTACGGACAGCGGAGACTATAATAGAGTTCCGTTTTACCCTTTAGCTACGAACGGAACACTAAAATTGTATATATACCCATCAGTCTTAACTTTTTGCACTACCAATAACTATAAGACAATAGGATAATATTGTCCATCCGTTTACATTGTAATATCATGGAATGACGGACACAAAGAAAAGAAAACATAAGTACTCAAACTCAAACCTTATGCTAGAATAACACCGCCTACGTAAGGCATCGATCGTGATGTTATAATACCCTTAAATATAATAAGAGGTGAAAATTCATAAATAACATTAGTACAAACATTTTGATATTCTTTAGTATGTGATGTATTCGTAAGCCACTCAAAATAAAACAAACATTTTGAATTAAAGCGACGGCCTTCAACTTTACGTCGAGAATATTAAATAACACCTATTTAAATACACATCGTAAAGTTGCAGATCATCTTAATACACTTTACATAAAAACACGGCATTATATTACTCGTATGTATATAGATAAAAGAAAAAAACTTGAGCCATAAAATGTAATTCATAGGATACATTTCTGAAAATAAACAACAGCCACAAAACATGTAAAATTATCTAGTTAAGTACGAAGTATAGGTAAATATGTAAAGTTATACCTGTAAGTACGTTTTTTACCAAAAAAAGCGAATTGCAAATGTTTCTCAATTGAAATGATACACTTACGTATTTAAAGTATATTAGCAAGTACCTACCTACTCGTGAGGTTTCACTTAATAAATTTTACAATTATAATTATTAGTTCTAATTTTAATGTATATTTGTAAGAAATCGCTTTGAAGCGTAAAAACCGCCGCATTAAATCAGGGGATTTTTGTTATTTTTTCACTTGAAGAAGTTTTCCCCTAATTTCACAGTTTCTATTAGAAAGTACCAATGGCCTTCGAACCAATTCATAAATAATAATAATTATCGTTGTGTTTAAGTTACTTCATATTGATTCGCTTCCCGACCCCCCCCCCCTACTACCGCCACAGAATCTCCATTTACATCTACTTTAGTTTAACAACGTGTTTTGATCACATTTCATTTGTTTGTTTATACATGTTTGCTCTATTCTTTTCACATTACCTTGCATATTTAATTCATCACATTCATTTCAATCAACAAATAGTTTACTATCAGATAGTATCGGCAAACAAATTTACCCTTTAGCGGAGACATAAATTTTGTCCTCAGAAACGGCATTTTTTTCTTTTCTAGTTAAATAAATCCGAAAGTTAATACGGCAATCCAGAAGTAGGTTTACCATCACAATCTATTTGAATCCACATTAAGGAAATAAAAGCTTTGTGAAATCAGCTGTGTGTATAATGGAGGGCGGGACAGGGGTACGTCCACCTCGGTAATACGATAACACGGCATTGACACACTGACTGCAACTCACTAACGAACAACTATTCATTAACTGATAAGTCCATCAATTCTCAAATATTAGTTATAGAATACAATCTACAGCTTGAGCATTTGGAACTTATTAACGCAAATGCATTATTATTCACTCACATTTTATATTTACATTAAATCTAAGTGAATAGTAATATCTTTGCTAGTGCTGAAGAAGTGATGTCGAATTTTAAAGTAAATGACAGTAAATGTTCGAGTAAAATCCGCGATACATTCAGTACTAGTTACTAATAATGGGACTGGGACTAAGTATGCGACATGTAAATCAAAGGGCTCGAGGTTTTATTGAAACGGTTGAAGCAGCAATCAATCATTCAATTGTTAATGCAAACGCTTGCGATGAGTGCACAGAGCCGTGCGCGCGCGCTGCTGATGAATATTTACTGCGGCGCGAGCTCATTCATGACCCGCCCATTAGTTATTTTCGTATACGCGGAGGCGCGCTTGTATCACCTTATACTGAACACTACTAATGTGTGACGTCACAACTTGTACAGATACATAAAAGCTCGCACAATTAAACACAAAAGGTAAAACAAGCTACACACGAGACTCTACCAATGTCATTTTAGCTTGAAGAAATTAATCTATTTAGTACGCAGTGTTCGATGAAACATTTGTAAGTCTTTTACTTTCTTGTGCTAACATTTCTACCAAAAAAAAAAATATGTAAAAAATACAATTCACTTAGATAATTTTGTTTTTGTCGACAGGCGCCACGCATTATCTACAAATAGGAATCTATTTACGCACCCAAAATTTGCGTGCATACCACAACACTTGGTAGATGTTCATTATCAGAAATCATAATCCAAGTATTAAAAGTAAAACTATAGATAACAAAACATTGGAATCCAACGAATCTTATAAATCCATTTTACTTCTTTATTTTAAAAATCAGCAATTATTACACAAAACCAAAATGAAATTAACACATAGTCGTGCATACAAATATTTGTTCGAAACTGTTTTCTTTCTGGGAGCAGATTTCGATAACCTCATCGTGTTTACATTATCAAAGTTTTTGCTCAATCTCTTAATGGAGTGCCACAGGGGTCAGATCAGAGGCCATGTTTATTTTATACATTTTATTTTCCAAGTTATATTACGTGATTGTGGCTACTGCGTACTTATCAACTAAATTCACTAAGCAAAAAAACAAGATTAGAAAAATAACTTGTCAGAACTTACACTGTTTGTTGATGTTTCACTCAAACTGGTCTCATCAATATTAATTAGTTGTCAATAGGAATGCCGTCCGAGACTGTAAATAGGCTGACATCGCCAATTTACTCAATTAGTTAATAAAGTTTTTTTGTCGATGCCGCAATTTTGTAAATGATAAACAGTCGTAACGTTAAAAATAGTGGATTAGGAGAGTTCGACTATTGTATCAGTGTTGTGTCGGTGTGGGTGTATAAATAAGAAGCAGTTACTCACACGTGGGTACCGGTGTAATATGTCTGCGTGTAGTGGTGTAGTAAAGACACGAGCGCTCTCGATGGACGCTGGGCCACGACTGACTGTCACGTCTCGCCACTCGCTCGCTCACTAAACAACACTGCCATCCACTCTCTACTAGATAACTCTGTTGATAACGTTGAGAAAACAATCACTACATCTCTGGAAGCCAAACATTTCTTTCGTTACATGAGCCCACCCTGTCTGACTCCATACCACCAAGGTCATCTTCATTAGACGCCATTCATCATCCATTCCAGCCGGCTATATGTGTAAACAAAACTCAGCTACAATCGCAGCAAAAGATACAAGTTGAAGTTCACGCCGATGCAAACAAGTCCAAAAGAGCTTTTAATAGGACATTGCATTAAATAAATTTATAGAGAATAAATAAAATTCATAGTTTCATTAACGAAAATGTTTATTTCAATAAAATCTTACATTTTTAGGAATTTGTCTAAACAATAGGATAAGAACTAAGTGATTTATCACAACCTGAGGCACTTCATGTTACATCTACTTATAATTATTTACTATGTTACAAGTTGCTAATCACCCCCTCACCAGCCTACCCCGCCACACGTCTCCACTCCTCTTGTATTTGTGTATTGACTGAATCAACCTGACAGACACTCAAGTTAAATACTTAGGCGTCACGCTCGACAGACGTTTAACTTTCAGCGCTCACATCGCCACCTTTTAGGCGCCCGTTCTAAAATGTCCCTCAAAAATAAAGTCACGATGTACAAGACCTGTATTCGACCCGTCATGACCTACGCCGGCGTAGTGTTTGCCCACGCGAATAAAACCGCGCTTACGTCACTCCAACGAGTGCAAAATAGATTCACAAGACGCGCCACGGACGCGCCGTGGTACGTCCGCAACGTAGATTTACACAAGGACCTTCGGTTACCATCCATATCGAACTACCTAAAAACCGCCTCGAAAAAGTATTTCGAACGCGCCGCGAAACATCCAAACCCGCTCGTGGTCGAAGCCGCGAACTACATCCCGGATCCGGATCCAAAGTATAGACGCCCACGTAACGTATTAGACGACGCGGACGATTCTATAACTCTTGCTAACCCACAGACTACTACACATTGCGTTCACCGTCCTCGACGTCGGAGGAGAAGAGGACGTCCGCCTAGGCTTTTAGGGCCTTCAGCCTACAGACATTACACGAACGCGCCGGGTCGCTTCAGTCCAATTCGGGCATCGCCCGCGGCAACCTAGGCCGAGGTTCGGTCTCCTTCCGAGACACCCCTTAGAGTTGCTGCGGTCCCCGTCTCTACACCTCAGTGTATAGGCAGAGAACACTAAGTTCGAAGCCTCAACTAAAAATCAGTTCCCAGTCCGGTTGGAACGTCTGAGCCTCTCTCAGCGGACAACCCTACAGGCTGTTGTCACATCCGATGAGACTAGCCGGTGTCAACAGTCGGTTAGGACGACTTGGCGTGGAAGGGCCGCCCCATCCACACCAAGCGTCTCTCTCAGTAGTCAGAATAAATTCACTCGCACAAAACAGCGCCACCTAAGCGAGGTCCGAGCCCACTATGAGTGCCCTTAGGATGAGCCTGTAGTCTAGATCTGCACTTTGCACCTGTTGAGGGATGTAGCACCTTTTGTGCTACATCCAAAATTAAAATAACCCCGTTGGGGCTACAAGTTTTGAGGCCTCCTAGCCTTAAGGCTTGTAGACCCAACGTAATGCCCGGCTTTGAGGGCATCAACGCAAGGAGGCGAAGCGCAGCTACGCTGCGCCTCGCTCCCTTGCGGGGAAGCACTCGCCGCGCGGTTAGTCCGGTTACGCTGCGAAGGCCAATAGGGCCGCAGTTAGGGTCCATAAAAAAAAAAAAAAAAAAAAAAAAAAAAAAAAAAAAAAAAAAAAAAAAAAAAAAAAAAACCTGACAGACACTAACTGACCGATGTTTGTGGCGATATGTGTTGCCTCTACAACTAAATCAATGTATAGCAATAATCACAAAAAAAAACTAATCACATCCAATTTAATTTGACAAAAACATAATTTATAATTAAATGTAAATAATATGCATTTCCATTCAACGTGAAAACTAGGGAGCCGTACAGGTGCGATACAGGATTACTACTATGGTTTTGGTGGATAAATATTATTATTTAGATTTGAATGAACTATTTCACATAATGATATCGAAATATTAATGTAGTTCAATTAAATTGATATTTTATAAATTATAATATAATCATTCAAAGATACGTCATTTTTAAATAAATATAATAAATTCGACTATATGTTTGCGTCAGGTTGGCGTGGAGCGACAGTGGAGATGGAGGTGGGTCACAGATTAAACACATTTTCTAAAATATAATGCCCTTATTTACTTAGCACTGTCGTCGATATATAAAGACTGTGTGTGTGTGTGACTGGACAGTCACATTTGTATCATACTTGGAAAAAGTTAGAGATAGAATTCGGATTTATTTTGCACATGAAACCACAACAAACAGGTGGAGTTTTTATCGTATTATGAAACCGTCTATATACATCGATGACGTAATAAATTAAATAAATAAATGTTTTTCGTTAAAATGTGCCTCGAAAAATACAATGGATAAGAATAGACAAGCAGGCAATTGTTGTATAGTGAGATGTTTTTTTTTCAAAATTTTACAATAAATTAACATTCGGTAATGAAATTGTTATTAGAGGTTGAATGTTGAGCTAATTGTTTCAGTGCAAAACAATTTTTTTTTAATGTATTTTTGACTCACCTTCCTTTTTAAAACCTGTTTGAGTTATTTTTCACATTTTATAATTTCACCATAAATGGTCACGAACTGCATAATCTGACATAAACGGTAACTGAAGTTCTACTCTGAATTGCCACAGACACTTCACACCGACACAAAATAAAATCAACGATTGCTTTCTAAATCAATGTGCCGTTGTCTTCGGTGTAAATTTTTGATGCAAAATACTTACTCGTATGTCAAACAAATTTCGATCGGAATTGTGACGTATGAGGTACTGTTTTCTCTTTGTTTATGAATCGTAAAGGTTATTAACTGTCAGTTTTGTCTATGAATAAATTATGTGACGAATGCAAGTACTTTCTATTACAGGTTAGTTTTTCTATTTGCATATTTTTCAGGGGAAAAAATGCATCCGCGAGCCAGACCCGACCGAGAGTCTTTCGTAGTAGGAAACTCAACAACATTCGGCCGATAATTCGTTTTTCGTGGTTTCAGAGTAGACGTTTCCTGGACGAAACACTCGACTCACGCTCAATGGTTGTGAATTAAACAAATTATGAATTTTACATCAATAAAATTAAACAGTTGCAATAACTTTAACAATAGTTATGTGTAAGTATCACGATGATTCTGACGAATAGTAACATTTCGTTATTGATGTGTAGCCACTTACTATATATACAGTATACTTATCATAGTTATAGTTAATAGTTCAGTCTGTGAGTTTGGACATTGTGCTGTATGTACGACGCCTGTAAACAAACAATACACATTTAATATAGCATATATATACTTGGTATATTGCAAACAGTTATGTCATCCTATATACAATAGAATCGTTGTAAATCAACAAACATCCCCAAATTACAATGAAACTAAATAATCAAATCAGAATCATGGATACTTAGCGACCGCCCCGAGGCATTACTATAGCGACGGGTGCGGACAATGATATACCTCACGACCTCTTTGGCGTAGTCATGTAAACAGCCGACTGCTACGCTAGAGGTTCTGGGTTCGAATCCCACCGGGGGCAGAACTTTGTGTTACTAACAAAACGCGTTGTTTCGCTTACCGGTCTTGGATGTTGTATTTTTACGTATGTAGTATATACCATATCGTTGCTTAGTTCCTGTGACACAAGTTCTTACGATACTTACTGCAGGGCTGAGTCAATGTGTGTGTCGTGATGTGGTTTATTATAATACAACTGACTTGCTGATGAACAACCCACAACGTTAACTGTGTGCCTTCCATAGGTTTTACCTTCTGTTGTCGCTTGCGATTGTAGTTACAAATTTGTATGAATCTTTGTAAAGCGCTCCTAACGGATTGATGGCGAATTAAGATTTGTCATACAAACACTGTACACTCACTGTAGTAATCTTTGTTACCTGACGTGTACCAAAACTACATGAACACATGGTAGAAACACTGATGCCGTACGACAGATCATAAGCATTACGGTGGTAGTAAAAAAAAACATTTAAAATTGTTAAACAAAATAACAACTACATAGAACTTATTCTGAAAACTATTAAAAAAAGGATTATATATCAGAAAGATATATAATCCTGTTTCAGAATATCAAGAGATACGAAGTTTCGAATTGTTCCCTAAAAATCCGTTGTGGCGCTAGTCAAAATCTCATACAAATTTGAACTTTTCATTGACTACAGAAGTATTTGCTACGGGCACAGTCCACAAGCAGTAAGTGGCAGTCATATTACAATTTGACAAAAGTATCATACTCAGATTCATATACAATATGGCTTGACGGCCTTATCAAACCCGCTGAGCTGTTGTTTATTCATAATAAATAAGCGACATACCTATGTGTGACGTGCGTCTATATGCAGGTAGTCTTGAGATGCATGGAGAGCAGCCCCTTAGCGACGAACCCGCGCCCGCACAGGCTGCACGTGTACGGACGAGCTCCGCTGTGGTACCTACACGTGTACGTCAATCCAGTGTTCATTACAACGATTTCTTAAGATATCTCTATAGTTCGAGGGACTTAGAAATAAACGGTTTACAGTAGTTCGGTCGTAACTCATTTTAAATTATTATTGATTTTGATTTAATACTTCAATTCAATAAAAAAAAAATGTGTTTGTAACATTAATTGAATTGAATTTACCTAAGTGTAAAAGTATAAACACAATACTCGTAGATAAAGAGCAGTCTAAATGGAAGTGAACTGGCGTAACGCCAGAAGTCAGTGGTTCTAGGTTTAGCGCGGAGAGGGGCCACTTCCATGTAGCCAGCTCTTAGCTTATTTATAAATTTGGTTAACCAACGATTAAAAACACAATACAATATGGTTTTAACATTTTAAGAACTTTTTCAGTGTCTTAATCACTTATAGGCTAACACAGCATGCACTATGATATAAGGTTTAACATTTTTTTCTCTTTATTAACTTAACTAATTTATTAAAATTACAAAAAACAATAATTAAAAAAATAAATAAATTTAATAACATTCAGGTATTCGTTCTATGGAATTAGTAAAAATCCTACCCATAGTATCTTATGCTTTTAGTTCCAATATAAGCAACATTTAAAAGAAGTTGCTTAAAAGGTAAAAATATTGACGTACCTCTCGTGTATGACGAGCGTCGACCGCTGCGAGAATGCCTTCCCGCAGTGAGGACACACGTGCGGTTTCTCACCTGAGTGCACGCGCTCGTGCAGCGTCAGGTTGTGCTTCTTAGAGAACCCCTTGCCGCAAGTCCTACACATGTTGCAATTTTTATAAAAATATAAATAGACTTTAGTAAAATCTTTGATCTTATTTACCTATTTTTTAGTTTAAATCAGACAGTAAAATATGAATTATTATGCTGATGTCAAAAACGCATTTAAATTGCAGGTTAATATTGGTGACTTTGTAAAGCAACATAAAGAACATGCAAAGGAGAGTTCCACAGGGCTCTCATATGGATCCTTGCTTTTTCTATTGTTCACTAATGATTTAGTAAAATTGAAAGAAATTCAAGTGGATGGTTGAGACTAACTTGCAGATGTAAGGCTTGTGGCCGGTGTGTATCCGAATGTGGAACTTGAGGTGTTCCTTGGAGGAGAGCGACTTGCCGCAGACGTTGCAGAGGAAGTTCCTCTCGCCGGAGTGCGCGCGCATGTGGCGGCGCAGTGAGTTGATGTGCGTGAAGGCGCGCGCGCACACGCCGCAGCGCAGCGCGTACGCCAGCGACGCCGCCTCCGCGTGCGCGCGCGTGCGGTGCGCCAGCAGGAACCTGCACCCAACCGCACCCACAGCCTTACTCTACTGCTCAGCCCCCAGGCGCCTCAACGCCAACAGACAATTAAATGTATTGAAATCATATTTACTCCTTCTCATGTCACGTCAATGTCATTTCAATTCATTTTTATCTCAGTTCTTGTCTAAGGGGGCCGAACTGATAAGTTTGTTACACAATCATAGACCAGTTTAAACCTCTCGTTTTTAGAATGTATTTGAAAAATGGTGCCATAGACAAAGAGACAAAGGCACCATCTTTCTTTTTTGTTGAATATTAAAATAAAAAATCCAAACCCTAGTCCAAAACAAAAAACTAATTCTTAATAACAATACAAACCGTTGTCTAAGTGACCTGGCTATTTACTGTTATGAAAGGCCGTTTCAGTTTAGATGAAAAAGATAGTGGGACACTATCACAAGCAAGCAAGCAAGGTCACAAGCATCATTCAACCCACACATTTAATAGTGTATACATTGTAAAATTAAAAGCACTTGTATGGATGCTTTTTTTTAATTCAAGACCAGGCAGGCTTTTGACCCAAAACCCGCCAGATATTAAGCGGCGATGAGGTCTAAGGTGGATCATGCCTTAAAGAGGCCCAAGTTATATTGGTCAGGGAACCCATCGGCAGGCAAAGAATTCCACACCCTTGCAGTACACATTATGAAGGAGCTATCGAAGCGTTTAGTCCGGATGGTCGGAATATCTACCACAAAAAGATGCAAATTCAGCCTACGTCTAGTATTCCGATTATAAAAGGGGCCGGTGAAAATAAATTGTGCAATTGCTGCGCACACTCTCTGAAATGTATCCTATAAAATACCGATAGACACGCAACTTCGCGGTGGTGGCTGAGGACATGAAAGTTAGCAATATCATCGTCAATGCCGATGATTATTCGGGCTCACTTTTCAACAGAGTCTAAAGCTGCTAGCTGATACTTCGCTGAACCATCCCAAAAGTGACAGCAATACTCCAAACAAGGCCGAATTTGCGCCTTATACAGGACAAGCCGTTGTTTGAGCGTGAAGTATCGCCTAACCCGGGATAGACCACCAAGCTCTTTAGCCGCCGTTTTGGCTATAGTCTCAATGTAGAAGCCGAAATTCATGTTCGACGATATTTCCAGGCCCAGAAGTTGCATATGATTAGTTATCGGTATTGACACACCCCGGAAAGTCGGAGTCAGCTTGAAGGGACTCCGTTTGACGGAAAAAACACACGCCTGTGTTTTGGCTGCATTGAATCCAACAAGATTGGCTTCAACTCAGCCCGAGAACGCGCGAAGTGCCAGATTCAAGCGCTCAAGTAGAGACTTTCGACAAGACTGAGTTTCATTCCGACTGGCCCGAGAACTGGAGAAGTATCTGTCCGTAATAGTAGTGTCATCTGCATAACCAACTGTTCCAGGATCTAGCAGATCATTTATGTGTAGCAGGAATAGTGTCGCGGACAGAACTGACCCCTGGGGAACACCAGCGTCGATTGCTTGTTGCTTGGACAGGAGACCATCCAAAACCACTTGAATCGAACGGTTCCCAAGGAAGTCTGAAATCCAATTACAAAGGCCAACCGGAATCCCAAAAAAAGGAAGCTTGCTTAATAGGCTACCGTGCCAAACCCAATCAAAGGCCTTGGAGACGTCAAGTGAAACTGCGATGGCTTCACCGTATCTCTCTATAGCCTCGCTCCAAAGGTGGGTGGCATACACAAGAAGATCCCCAGTGGACCGACCTCGCCGGAAACCGAACTGACGGTCACTGAGGAGATCATTGTCTTCAAGGTAGCCGAGGAGACGATTATTCAGTACACGTTCCATAGACTTACAGAGTACAGAAGTGACTGAAATGGGTCTATAGTTAGATGGGTCGGCAAGGCTTCCTTTTTTAGGCACAGGCTGCACGTTAGCTAGCTTCCACGACTTGGGAACAACACCAGTCTCAAGTTAGAGGCGATACAGGCGTGTTAGAATGGGAGACAACTCAGGAACACAGTTGCGCAGCACCGCTGCAGGGATTCCATCAAGACCACTCTCTTTGTTCACGTCTACACTTTGCAGAACTTTAAGTACGTCTTTTTGATGTATATGAACATCTCGCATGGAGACATTACAGCGAGGTATTGAAGGAGAAAGATTTCCTGCAGAAGCCAGACGCGAATTTGCCGCAAAGAGATTAGTAAGCAAGTTTGCTTTCTCTTCCGCAGTGTGAGCCAGCGAGCCATCTGGTTTTAACAGTGGTGGCAAGAAAGAACGGCTAAAATTGGTTTCGACCGCCTTGGCCAAAGACCGAGAAGTTTTAATCCCAGTTGGATACGAAGCAAATTTTGAGCCAAGGCGATTTATATGGTAGAAACGAGCTAGGGCTCGCAACGTTTTCTTACTGGACTTGGAAGCACGGTTAAAGGCTTTCTTCAAATTTTGAGTATCCGGAGATTCACGCAATCGTGCATCAGCCCAGGCCCGAAAGGCCTCCTGTTTCTGTGCTTCAGCACGGTAACAGTCTGCGCCGAACCAGGGCCGAGCATTACTGCCCGTAGAAACATCAGAGAAAGGAATGTAATATTCCATTCCCAAACGGATGACCTCGGTAACAGCATCAGCACATCTCGTCGGATCACTTAAAGAAAAACAAGCCCGCTTCCATGGATAAGATGCAAAAAAATGCCGCATCTCATCCCAATCTGCCGACTTGTGTCGCCACACGCGCCTCATGCCAACTGGGCACCATTCGGTTGGGGAATATACGGATACAGATTTCACCAGACAGTGATCAGATGATCCTAAAGGTGCGGATACAGACACCAGATATCTGTCCGTATCAGACGTCAGCAGAAGGTCCAAGCAGTTGGCTGTATGAGAATCAACGTCCGGTATCCTTGTAGCACAACTTACAAGCTGCGAGAGATCCAGCGACAACACTAATTTCCGCGCCTCTCTATCAGCATGATCGGTCATTTGGTACCACTCTTTATGGTGTGCATTCAAGTCCCCCAAAATGACTAGCTGCGCAGTAGGATACCGGTCAAGAGCCAAATCAGCAGAGTGGCTGAGATAATAAAACAACCTGGTTGTGTCCTGGTCGCCACTGTGCGACACATACACAACAACCTGGTTGTGTCCTGGTCGCCACTGTGCGACACACACACAACAACCTGGTTGTCTCCTGGTCACCACTGTGCGACACACACACACACTGGCGTATATAAGTTGCTTCACGCCAGTATCTATCAAGACCCAAAGGACAGAGAAACTGGGCTCCTCAAAGCTTTTGAGACGCTTGGAACAAATATCATCGCGAACGTCTCCAGCGCGAGGGATGAACCTATGCTCCAGAGTATACCCAGGGTGGCTGAGGTACGCCTCGTCATCCGGACATTTAATCTGCGTCTCAGTGAGGAACAGCAACTGCGGTTTTTCAGCCTCAAGATGAAAATGGACTGCGTTGAGATTAGAGTGCAAACCTCGAATGTTAGTGAGGTGCACTTTTAGTGGGAGGACGTGCAGCCGCTGTGAAAACTTTTTTCCTTTTCTTTGCCCTTTCATGAAATTAGAGTGAATAGGATGGAAGGATGGCAGTTGGACGAGGCACCGATTCTGACAACCCAGAATCAACATTACCACTAACGCGCAGAAAGAGTCCTGACATTGGAGACCGCGGGGACGCCCGAACCCCCCCAGAGATGGCCATCTGGTCGCCAACCAGCAAGGTGGAGCATCCTGGGTTTTAACGCGAGGTGGCAGGGCAGCCTTTCTTTTGTGGCTAGCAAGCTACTTGGGCCCCCTACTTCCTGCGGTCAGCCAGCGCTGCACTGTGCTTCGGATCCCGCTAGCCTCCAAAGCCAGGCATCATGGGCGATCGTAGTAAGCCATTCGTACCGGTATACAGACCGTGCAACTATCCAGACCCATAAATCCAAATGGCTACTCCAAACAACAACCTAGAACACGGCAGAACCGCTTGGCGGGTTAGCTTAGTTTGGAGGCTGCTTTGTTTGTTTGGTTTGGATGCTGGTGACACTGCTGAGGTAATAAGTAGAAATTTCTGATCTCAAATTAAAAGCCTTTCTGAGGTTGCACTAAATATCTGTATTATAAAAGTTGAGTACAAACCTCATGTAGAAGAATCCCTTTGGACAGAGGTCACAGATGAACCGCTTCTCCTGCTTCGTGCTGTCTTCCTTGTGCGTTAGACCTGAGCAATAAACGCAACACAAGTTTAAAATCAAAATATATTATTGATAATTTAATTGAATATTATTATTAATGTTTTTAAATTTGTTTAAATGCTATTCTTAGAGTTTTAAAGTTATAATAATAATAACCACATCACGACATACACATTACTCAGCCCAGCACTGAGATGTATTGCTAAGTAACGATATAGTATACACTACATATATAAGAATACAACGTCCAAGACCGGTAAGCGAAACAATGCGTCTTAGAAATAACACTTAGTTATTTGAACCCGGTACCTCTGGCGAAGCAGTCAGCTGTTTACACCACTGCGCCACCGAGGTCGTCACACATCTATCTTAGAAGTAATTAAAACGGCCCCCACGGCAGTAAATTCACTAGCAACAGCTGTAGGAACATACCATTGGCCCCACCCATCATGAAAGGAAATGTAACTCTTGCAACACAAGTTAATATTTTTAATGGCTAGTTTTCGCTAGTGTACATAACAGATCCAGGATTAAAGTTTAGGGGGGTTCAGGCAGTTCACCCCTTTACAAAATTACGACCTATTTTTAAAAAGTGTGTTTTGGGGGGTTTGACCTTACTAATTTTGTGTTTTAACTATGCAAGGGCTAAAAGTTCTAAGAACTGAGATACTTTAGGGAGGGGCTAAAGCCGCCTATACATACCTGTACAACGTCTGTCAGTTTTTTTTTTACCCGACTAACCCAGGAGTGTAATGTGTTCTATTGTTGCCTTCTGTAGCCTTAATCGCTGAACCGATTTTGATAAAAGAAATGATAGATTTGTATTATTGCGATGAAAAAATCTAGAAGGCGCATTTTATAAGTCAAAATTATGTTTCCGGTTTTATAGTCATTCGAGTTTTTTAGATTTTTGAATTAATTAATTTACTTATATAAGTATGTGAGAGCATGGTAGCTTAGTTTGTTACATGGCTTGGTTAACCGACAGGTCGAGGGTTCGAGTCTTGGCTTGCCGTACATTGTAGCTTCCATGTTCTTCATTATGCCCGTATAGTGCCGATAGATTCGTAGCCTGACACACTGGTACTCAACATAAAAATACGAAATGCGGTGTTTTACACATCTGCCTACCCCTCTCGAGGTATTAATAATAATAATAATAATAACCACATCACGACACACACATTGACTCAGCCCTGCAGTAAGTATCGTAAGAACTTGTGTCACAGGAACTAAGCAACGATATGGTATATACTAAATAGATAAGAATACAACATCCAAGACCGGTAAGCGAAACAATGCGTCTTGCAAATAACACAAAGTCCCGCCCCCGCCGGGATTCGAACCCGGAACCTCTAGCGTAGCAGTCGGCTGTTTACACCACTGCGCCACCGAGGTTGACAAAGGTTGACGAGGTTGAGGTATTAATTACGGCGTGAGTTTATATCATGTTATAAGTACCATGTTTGAAGACAGTGATGGGATCCTTGAAGGACTGTTCACACAGCGAGCAGCGGTACGGCCGGTGGTCCATCTCCCAATGCCGCAGCCAGTGCCCACTCCATTCATCCACTTCTAACTTCTGTTTACAAAGCAAACAAAACAATTCACATGCATCTATAAAATAGTGTGATTCGGACTACCACATAAAGAATTTCGTATCATCGTTTATAAGAGAAACAAGATCAGGCGAGAAATGTCAAAAAAATATTATTCTTAATTTTAATCCTTAGTATATATTTTTAGTAAGTATTAGCAACAAAAAAAATACACATTGACTATCAAATTCAATTCAGTATTTTGATTAATCAGATACAGGTGACAGGCGAACAGACGGACGGGCTTTTAATATGTTCCCTTTGAGTACCTATGGTATTAAGTGTTGTAATTGGTAGCATAGCTATAGTCTGTGTATATACATAGGTAGTATGGTAGCGACCTTGTTGCAGCGACTGCACTTGAGCGGCGCGGCGAGCGGCGCGGGCGGCGGCGCGGGCGGCGTCAGATCGCACACCGACGCGTCGCGGTGCTGTCTGACAACACACACAACAATGCAACACTAATATTATACAACAAATCATTCCTCCCATTGAAAATCTCCAGATTCAGATATAAACATTGATTTCTATCAAAAGTAAATCACTGTATTGTGAGGATTAGACAAAGTGAAGTAATTACCTGTAGTGTTTCAGCATTTCATATTTTCCAGTGCACTGCAAGAAACAAATGCAGCAGCTAAATAGCTCTGCATCTTCACTCTTTATCTTATCCTCCCCCTGCTGCACCGACACACCCAGCTCCTTTAGGTCCACCTCCTCCGTCTCTCCATCCTCAAAGCTCAAACTCTTTATTCCCTCTATCTTCAGCGGGTTGCCATCAGACAGAACATTAACAAACTCTTCCAATTCCTTTAGTTTTCGCTTCCTTCCTCTCTTTAGACCGTTCATAACATTTTTATCCTTTTTACTTTTCCTTTTCTTCTTTTTGACATCAACAAGCAGTAAGTTGTCACTGTCATCTGATGGTATATATGCTTCATGTGTGCTGTCATAGTCTTGGTCCACTTCAAGTTTGACTTTTGGTGAGAGTGGCACCGGCTCAATTTTAACTTTGACAGACGCATCTGTATCTGTTTTACCTTGATTAACACATGTCAATGAAGGTAAGTGGTCTGTCTGTGTGCTCCGATGTGTAGTGATGTGCTGAGGTGGTGGTGAGTGCTTGTTGATCTTGACGTCATCTATGTAAGTGAGGTCCAAAGACTGTGCAGGCTCTGCGCTGGACTGCACCAGGGCAGCTCTTAGTCTGACAACAACAATTATGTTTAGCAAAAGTATTTATTCTAACAGTTACATATTAAACCATACACATTCATGAAAGTCATGCTCGTAATCGGTTAGTACTGATAAACTCACTTACTTTAACTTAAGAAGTCTACGATTGCTTTAAATTGTTTATTAATAAACTTTAGGAATTACTCCGGTAAGTTTTCATAAAATATCTCATAAATTCATTTATTATTAATAAGATATGAGTATGAGACAATGGTGAAGATCAAATTGCATACAATTTTAAAGGCAAAAGGTGATACATTATCTAGTGTTTGGATAAAGTATGACACATCTTACATGTGAATGTGAAAGACTTTCAACCAAAATTTTTGTATGAGTACTTAAAATTAAAAATTTAAGCCATGGTAAAATTAACTTTTGATACACCATTTACTGAATTACATCGTGATAATTACATCGTGATAATTCATCAATTTAATTGATCAAATCCAGTCAACTTAAAAGTATTTATGATTGACACAAAACTAAGAACTAATTTAAAATAAAGTAGAATGCAGATTATCTCTAAATGTTTGTTTATAAAGTTGACATTGTCTAATGGCTGTTGCTGTATGTACTGCAATATAACACTTACCTGTTCTGTACTTCTATACTTTCATTACAGAATTGGTAGAAATCATTAACTTTACAACTACACTTGTCACAGATTTTCTGCGGCAGGCGATCATTCTTAAATACCTGCAAAACAACAACAAGTATTTAGTTCAATGCAACTTTAATGATGAGGTTATATCATTCAAAAAAATTTATATTGTACCTTTATTGGTAAGCAAAGAGACATTTTTATGAACAAAGCATTCTCATCATCAAATATGTTATTGTTTAAAAATTTTGGAGAACAACACAATCTACAAATATCGTTCATCCTCAGCATAAAAGTTATAATTCACGACTGAACACACAATATGTTTATAAACAATTTAACATAAGAGCCTCATGAATCTGGAGCTTCATAGAATTACCACCCAAAAAGACACACATTACACTTTAATTTATGTCCATTAAATCAGATAAATTACTAATATGTAAACTATCGCAGCCTTCATTCAATTCATTCAGGTCTCTTGTCAAAACGTCAAATTCGGCACGTTTTTGGGTTCTGTTGTACATTGTAAAACGTAACCAAAAAAAGCCCCTGTTGAACCAATCTGTGGATCAAATCTTTGTTTTTTTTTTGCAGCCCACATGAGTTGAGAGATTTTTTTTTGAAGTTAAAACAAGCACAGCTGTGCGATTGTGAACTCTTTTATATCGAGTTTCATCTAAATGGAAAACGTTAATCTTGCATACGGAACTGTATTATGCGCTAACGCGCCATTTCTTCATTATTGCATCGTTAATGTCAAAGTCAAGTTTTTAAACTTCAATTTTTGAGGCATTAGCCATCAGCCTAAACATGAGACTACTATAGTATAATTTCTTCTTTCTTGAAGATAAGTGAGAGTAAAATAATATGATGATGTGATTATGGTAACGAATAATAATTTGACTATGCGTGTAGTAACATGCTATTATTCTGTCACTAAAAGCTTAATTAATTATTATAGTTGGTAGAAATATTCAACTTTTCAACTACACTTGTCACAGATATTCTGCGGTAGTCCATCATTCTTAAATACCCGCAAAGCAACAACAATAATTATTTACTGGTAAATTAATGATGAAACTAAACTAGTACTTTTAAACCGTCGTATTTTTAAACTAGGTGCCATTGGTTTGAAATGCTGTCTACTGGGTAGAAACCGGAAAAAAACATCCGTAGTTTTATCCGTTACTCCGTAGTAATGCTTTTTCAAAATAATTATAGTATGTCAATGATTTTCCCTTATAATTTGTAAAATATAGTATATTCTAGGTACTTTATAAGATTTTTTTTTGTATAATGTTTAATGATGTGTAATATCATTCAAATGTCTGAATAATTTTGTACCTTTATTGGTCAGTGTAAAAATTTTCATGAACAAAGAATTGTATTTTATAAATGTATTTTTAAATTAATATTTCAGGGTTCTGCAGCTTCATCGATATTATCGACGTAGTTTTTAAAGTGAGCCGCTCTTATCTTATACCTTCTATAGATTTACTGCATAAAACGGAAAGCTTGTAGGTAGATATGTACCATCTGACGCCCTGTTTTATTAGTGGCTACGAACTTTGCGGGAATGGAAAAAAGAAGAAATTATTTTGTTTTATGGGCTCTTTGCCTTTCCCAACAAAGGGAAATTTAAAAAAAAAGTAAAATTTCACCAATGATGTCACCCCATTTAATGGATAATTCGTAAAACTCGAAAACGGCTTTAACGATTTGAAATACTATTTTAAAAAGTTGCTTGGTATTTAATCTAATACGGGTAAGGTTATATTACAAGTAGCAGGAAACTCCAAAGGAATTGGTAGGAAGTATTCGGTGTTAACGAATTTTAAATTTAAGAAAAAATTTACAACTATGAGGTACGCATTTTGTTTTTAAAACAACTAAAATTTTTTCTAATTTATTATTTTCTTTTTATGGCCATAATTATATCCCAATTTCAGATTGTTTTATTAAAGTACTGTGTTTTATATGGGGTATTAGACTTAGACGTTTTCGGGTATGGATCGGTCCCATACATTGCGGTGTATGTTAAAAAAATCGCACGCATCAGTCAGTCTTAGAACCGTGATAATGATATCTTCCAAATCCGTAAAAATTAATTGTTTTTAGTTTTTTTCTTTTTCCTCAAAATAATTAAAAAGAGTATAGAGTAATATAATAATATATAGAGTATAGAGTATATAATATAGAGTAATAATTAAAATTAAAATGAACTTTTAGTAGGTTTGAATAGTAAATCAGATTCGGACCACATCAAATAAATATTGACCTTCGAATTTTGGAGTTGCCATTGGTTAAAAATCATTTTGACAGACCCAAATAACGCAACTATAACTATTATATTTAGGTATATGCGACTCAGACTAGGCGGAGGTGGGGGTGGTGGCAACTGGCGGGCGGCGAGACGTTGCGCGAAACTTTTGATTAATGATCAAAATGTTTGTTGAGTCGGAAACTCCTAGTTATATTATAAGACATTCAAAACATTGAACTTTTTAAATGACATAAAAACAATAAAATAAGGATTTTGTATTTAGAAAGTGGACACGCGTGTGAGTGCGCTTTACATTAATTAATAAATATTGTTTACTTTTAGCGTTGAAAATAGCCAATTATTACAAATAACATGAACTTCCTGAAATGAATTCTTTTCGCGCGATAGCTTGTGATAAATTCAACTGCCACTTATCTTTATCGTGCGCCTTCAACAAATAAAGTATTAAATGAGATAAGAGTTTAGTACTATTGTATTTCACATGACGTTTGTTCTTAAATCATATGGCTGATTTTTAAAAGAATAATATTGTGTTATTATAGATAATAAAAATACAAAATAAAGCTTTTGTAAGAAATAATAATAACAATAATAAAAATCCCAATTTATATTGAACCAAATATTGCGTAACTGTAAATAAAAAAAATTAAAGTAGGTATTCGGGAACAAATTGAATCGAAAAAAAAGTTATAGTACTACCCGCCTAAGAAGATTTTGAAGGGACCCAGCCGAAAACGATTTAAGCGTGTAAGCGTGTTATGCGGAAAAGAGAAAATAAACATATAATTTCTAAAAATTTGTCTAGGCATTGAATTCTAGGTACATTAAAAAATTAGTCTAGTCTTTCGTAACTTGTTATCCAAATTGGTCAAGCCGATTTCGGGTTTAACTGACATCAACGAAAGTTCATAGGATTTACGGTGTTTTATTAAATCAGAGCTGACTCTTTCATTTTCATCGTTATTACTTTCGATATATTTTTGAGAGCCAAAACTGTCAAGAATATCCAAGAAAACCAAAACACAAATCCTAATAAATGTATGAAATAATGCCGCAAGTTGCAGGGTCTGATGGCGCATCATACAGAAAATGATATTAAGCGGAATCGTATTAAGCGGGGTTTTCTGTTTTTTTTTGTTGTGCAAAGCATTAGCAGATTATTACATTAAATTGCTAGATAATATCAAATTACAACTTTGTACCTAAGTATTTGTCACATAAGTAAGTTCAAAACCTAGAGATTGAACTTAAAACTTTAAAAGAAAAAAATATTTTGGTGGAGTGTAAAAAATTCAAAATCGGAAGAGTAGGCTCGAAATAACTTCTTAAACTTAATCAAAATTACTTCTATTCCGTTGACTTAGAAACATCAAATGAATTTAAAAAATTGTTAGGAGGATTTAAGATGGGGAAGAGCCAGCAAGAAACCCTATGTTCTGTAACATATGTAAGTATATCAAGACATTTTTGCTGGGACACTAATACATCTTCTTATTTCATATCATAGTTTAGGTTGAGAAAATGCGATACAACTAATGTTTCAAAATATACTATTAAAATTAAATAATTTTATTAATATGTACCATACTGGCCCGTTATACAAATGGTACTCACATATAACAAGTAATTATATGAGCAGCATGTATGCCTTCATCGTCACTAGTTCGGTAAACCAACCGCCGATTCATTTTTTTTCAAAATTATTATTACATTAATGAATCATTCATTATTATCGATTGATTCATTCATATAGATTTTATTCCCTTTTATAAAAGGTAAAAGTACCTCAAGACAATAGCATGTAATTGATTTAATTAAAAAATATATATAATAATAATGGTGTTTACACCTACAAAGGTAAGAAAATATTTAAAATGTAATTTATCACCTCAGAGCAAAAGATTCACTTGGGGGAGAGGGGCCTATCTTCATGATGAGGTCAGCATTTAGTCTACTTCGTTATGTTTCGACTAAACTGTCATAGCTGAGAAAACGGGTACCGACATTGGTGGTTCCAGCGAGGAAGACGCTGCTACTTTGTAGAAAATCCACGCGTAATAACTACTAAATCTATTGGGGGTTCTAAGAAGGTGATTTAGAAGTACTGACTGTTGTTTTATTTAGTTTTCTAAGTGTTCATACCATTATTTAAACGAAATTGAAACCAAACTAAACATCTACCTACTTTCTTGCTGATTTATTAGATATCAGAATTCAGGTTACTGATTAGGAAATGCTAAATAATCATTTGGGTGGCGGTGTTCCAGCATTATCGGAATATTTTAGAATTTAGTTCATGGGAAATGCTTGAGTATTGCCAGATAAGAAGCCAAAACTTTGATTCGGGTGTGGCCGATCACTGATACTGGTGTACGAATACCAGATATTGAAAAATTTGGTTATTTTTTTTGCCTAATTTGTTGTTTATGTTTCCCATTCCAACTAAATTTATACCTACGTACTCATTATTTGGGCCCTTACACGCATATGTACACATACTTACGCATTTTCTTTACAAACATTCCTTGAAAGAAAACTTAGGAATCAAAACTTATTAGAAATAACCTTATAATTCTTTATCAAGCAAAAATATTTAAACTTTTTTAGTATGGGGTTTTTGTCTAGACAGCTCAGGTATAGAAGTTTGATGATAGTAGGTATCGCGTAAACGAATTATATAACGACTGTGCAGATTTTTTTCTTTTTCCAAAAATGACATCCTATTCACAATATCACCCTTCCATATAAATTCAGAGAATCACCAACAACCTTGAAACTTGTGATGAACGCAAAATGGAAATCGATAGCACAAACTTTGGAGTCAACTTTGTAATTTAGTAGAACGTGAGGCACATACGCTCACTTCACGCTGGTGAACTCAGGTTTAACTTTAACCCACATAACAAAGTTGAATGTAAACACAATACGGCAGAAGTTGTAAAGTTCCAGTTCACGGCCGTGGGGCGCCGCCGGGCCACCGCCGCCGCCGCCCGCCACCCCCTGGAAACTTCGCAACTTTGCCCCAACTTCTTCAGGTTATTGCATTGAAGCAAAGTTCGCCACCGGGATTTGCTTTCATCGGCTGACCTTTATTGCGGCCTTTTTAAAATATTTTGAAAGACGATATCTAAAATTTAGGTAAAACCGATGCTGATAATTTGATTTACTTACTTTAAAACTGTGTCATCGTTAGCATTTAGCTTAATTTGTAAAGAGCGTTTAGCATTCATATTTAAATGACTTTTTGTTTAAAACTGGTCAGAAATAATATTAGTTATGTAAGTAGGCAGTTACGATTAGGCATGTCTTGCATGCTTTATATTTCACCTGCTCATCGAAGAACCTTGTGACGACTATCCTTCATAGTCATTTTAACTTGTTTAGGTACCTACATATGACGGACCTAATAAAGTAACTGGATTTTTTTATTTCAATAAATACCTAGTTTAAATTTGGAAAATATTTTCTTTATTCACCTGTTTTAGCTTGTGCACTAGAAAGAGCACACCTTGTACACCTTATCAAATGACACCGTTTGATATGAGCCTTGCTTGCCTTATCTAACGTGTCGAAATTCTTACACGTATCATAAAAGTATCCTGGTTTGAAATTTACTCATGAAAAATTTGCTGAATAAGCAAACAACATTTCTAAATAACTCTTTAGTCTTTATTTGGAATGCAAAGTGCCAACCTTTATTTAAATGGGTACCTACTTCCGTAACAAAAAATTTAACAACCATATTTCAGATATCGGTTAATTAGTATTTTGAACAAAATTCAGGAGTGGAATGAAAAGAATGGTTAAAATTATCTGTGAGAAGAGATATAACGTAATAGAGGTGTATCTCTATAGTAAACAAGGCACAGTGTAGTGATGAAGTTGTCGTTGTGAGAGATAGTGATGCGACAGGAGGCAGTGGCCCCGGTCGGTCGGCTGCGCGCCAGGAGGTTCCACATCAGCTCGGTGCGGTGATCTAACGCTCGCTATCTGGTAGACCCTGACGATTGGAGGAGTCAAGTGTTTGCGCTACTGATAGGACTCGCGCCGACCAATAGATATCCTGTTTTATGAAATCTTATCGCGACTATGGTGGACATTCATACCTAGCATCGGTTCCCTGATATCATATCGGAAGATATCATTGAAAGTATAAATATGAGCCCATCGATCGATCGGTTCTCTATCGAACTCGAAGCCGTGATTAAACTGGAATTGAAGACTTATTCAGAGTGCTTTAACAAGGAAGACTGGACAAAATCACAACCATTTGGATTCGTGGATTATCTACATTCGGCATTTCGTAAGAAGTATCGTTCTTTTTAATTAGTTTAAGTTGTGATGATTACTTTTTTTTTTGCTAAATTACAGTGTAAACTAAAATTAGTGACGTGGCAACTTGATTCACTCAACATTGATAAGTTATTTTCAGTCACAAATTCATTAATTTATATTGTCATTCATTTTAAACGTACGTTGTACATGTTAAATAAAGACAAAAAGACTGCGATTACATAATAACATATGGTATGGTATTAGCACATGTGTCCTTCCGTTAATCTAACTTTGGTAGTAATTATAAGTAGGTACATAAATTACGATCATTTTATCCTTGTACTTGTATTTCATAGTTAAAATATTTATTTGTATTAGAGCAATGTTGGATCGCTGACGTGACAGGAAAAAAGCGGTGTTCTTATCAAAATACGTTAGCCGCACCTTTCAAGTGGTGATAGCGAATGAGTCCACATTGAGCGCGGACGACTGTCACATTGAACAAACACGCGCTAACAACCTATTCATATCGTTCTAATATACGTATCATTTTCATTTTCAGGGTACCTCTGTGTGTCACCGGTTTGAAGGCCTCACGTCTAAGTTGGACAGGGGATCTAGGCAGTTTAAAGTAAACGCTGCCAGATCTATCTTTCCAGCTCACGCGTAAAGTCGCACCAGCAATCCAAGCTTCAAGCCACGTGGTCTTCAGAGTCTTCACTCATAATACCACAGTATTTCAGCATGACGGACTAAGTGGAGGTGTGATCTCTTCACTTTTTATGTCTAAAGTGAGATTCAACTCCTCCAACTTAACCCGAAATTGCTCAATCAACATGGAGAAGATGATTTTAAATAAATGTTTATTTTGTAATAATTTTAGTGATCTTGTATTTATCTACAATTTAATAAATTTATAATAAGATAAAAATCGGGTTTAATTTCATTATAAAACAGTACTGGACATATAAAATTTAAGGAAATTACTTTTGTTTTAAATAATACTAGAATAAGTAATGGTTATTTATTTATCTTTAGTTAGATAAACCATTTTCGTGATGTGAGGGCGCTACTGAGCGCGTCTTATGAAAGACCCAATACTGAGAATGATATGAAGTAGGCTACAAATCACATTAAAAAAAATCACAACACCCAAACAAAAAATGGGCAAAAAAATGCTGGTAACACCGGTGCGCTGCTAAAAAAGCTTGCAAACTTCACGCACCTAACCTGCGCTGGACATCGACTCGTCCGTATCTCTAAACTCTAGGAAAATGTATATTGATTTTTCAAAGAAAAGTCAACCGATGTAACAAAACAGTGTTCGTGGAGTGTTTATACGCGTATAAAAGCGTCGCGGTCGATGTGTAGTGTCTTCAAGATGGTGCGAGTGTGTCACTCGGGACGGTCCGAGTGAGTCCGAAGAGAGTGTTGGTTGCGTCGCGCGGCCGACGGCCCCTGCCCGGCCGAGGCCAGGGCCTGGCTGGCCATGGACGCCGGTGCCAGCGCGGACCCGCTGCAGGCCCCCAGGCCGTGAGTATCCCGTGTATACGTCCCCCCGCTCTCCACCCGCTCGCTTACGTCGTGGATTATTTTGGTCGCCGCGAGCCCATCCGAGGTTGCGAAACGTCCCGTCCGCGCTCGTGGCTCGCTGTCGCTCGGTACGTTCTCTCGGGAGCGGCGTCACGGCCTCCGTCCGTCGCGTTGCGCCATTTCCAAACGGCCGCGTCGTCCGCTCGTGTTGTCGACTCGAGGACACGGAGCGCTCGCTCGCTCGGATACGATCTCGGCGCGCCGCTCGAGCGTGACCGCACTCGATCCGCTACTCGATGAATGGTGACGGCGACACGCCGTAAACATCATAAATCAGGATCGTGTTTACTTTTTTTGCGAGCCCTCAAACGTGCAGCGCCCCCTTTGTCCGGGGGCGGAGGCGCTCGCGCGACCGTCTCGCCGCGACCGAGGCGCTCACGAGTCGCCAGTGAGTTATGGCTCGCTGCATATACGTGCAACACTATAATACACCTACATAGCTAGCAGTCGCGTAGCTAGCTATAGCTAAGTATGTGCAGTGAAGGCTATAGGTACCTCAGTCAAACAAAGCATTTTGCCCACTAATCCATACTCGTCCCAGTCTGTGCCGGGGCTGTGTACAGTGTGTGGGAGCTGACTCACTGGTGTGCTGCTGATACTGTTAGTGACATTACAAACATCTGCATGCTGGGATTATCATGAGATTGCTTGCTTTGAGGTTAGGTTGTGTTTTGTGCATAAAGTGATGTTATACTGTCTGCTAGAGTTTCCAACAGTGTTCAGTCAGATACCTACTTAGATTACATAGTGAATGTTGATATGGTGTGTGTGGACAAATGTTGATGGCAGAGTATACATTGAGACCATTAATTGTGATTGTGAGATGTTGTAATAGCTCCCGGAGTCAGGAGTGAAGCAGCTCTGATGTTCAGGTGATAATCACTGTGCCCACTGTCCAGCTGGGGTATTCATCAACTAATTAATGATACATCTTTTTCTTTACACTGTCTATTGTAAACACAGAAAGAACAATTAGACTCACACTCTTTACAACTATTAATTAATCTATTAGATTCCTAATAGATTTATTTATTTATTTATAAAACAGTCATAGACAGTGTGGTTATGATCATGATAAACATTGTACAGCAAAGCTGTCATGTTTTTCCATTATTTCTCTTTGTTAATCTGCACTGATAACAATATTGAAAGTTATAATTATGATGCAGTTTTCTTATCCCATCAACACCATTTGTGTCCTGGTAAGGTACTTGCTTACTACATAAGATTATATGAATGAATTCTACTTAAAACACATTACAACAGACAGCCATGTTTGCTGTTTTTTCATATTTTATAAATTCTTTTGATGAAGCTTAGGTGCATTTAACTGTTATAATTACCTTATACTACATTGAAATCATTTTTCCTGTGATTGGATTGGATAAAAAATATACAGTGAGGTACTGTTGATAATCAATAAATAAACTGAATCCTTTTATCAAATGTGCATTAAAATTGCTTATAATTCATTACCTGACCTGATTCTATACTTGCACATTAGATTTTTTGCTTGTAGATACAAAAAGTAATCGAAAATTTTGTACTACAAACAAATTAAATATAATAAACAGAATCCACTCTGTTACAATTTGTAAAAAATATTTTATCATCTGCTGGAAATTCCATGGGTATTTGATATCTTTTTTCAATTCTTTTTTTCAAAACCTCACACAAAAATTCAAGTGTTAATTTAATTAATTGTCAAACAATAAAATAGATTTACAGAATACTTCACTAGTTCATGCTCCTAATATGGTTGTTTTTTAATTAGTAAATCTTACACAGTTAATTTGATTAGGTAATTAAAAGCTGATTAAATGAATTTAAAGATACATAACATATACCCAAGTCGGAATAGATGAAAGTGGGTAATCATCATTACAGTGTGTATTATGTTTACATATTTTTGGTAATTATAACTCGACAATTATTGCTCATCATTTTGACATTAACAGAACTTGTTTATGTTATAAATATATTATATTCAACATAGATATTAAAGGCAATTAATAATAGCCTATTCATTTCTATTTATACTATTCATAAACATATCAAATGAAGAGTATTGTCTTTTATGACCTTTTTTGAGATCTATTATTGCTTAAACACAGTTTGTATTCAAATTATATGTTAGTCATGTGTCTACATGGCGTTTTTCATAATAAATCTTGCTACAGTTTAAAAGGAGGTTTGTACTTTTACAAATATCATTAATATTGAACATCACAAGGGTTTAACCAGTATTGTCTTGTTTTAAAGACAGTTATTATGGACTAAAGCATAGTAGATGATCTATATGTATAGTTAAATGAATAAGTCACAATGGTGAGCTATACAACTCAAGGTGAAGAGATTGCCTTGACTGGGAACTGAACCTATGAACAAGGATTTACAACTGTATAATTGCAGGTAGGTAAATACCTACTTGTTCATTACTTGTGTTGTACTTACACTCACACTACAGCCACCATTTGCTGCTCACATACATTTCATATTGTGTATGTTATAGTTGTATCTCTGGATACTCTTAGTTGCCACTTGTACACCATGTGCTTCTAAAAATGACAATAGTGAAGACAAAAGTTGTATTTCATTACTTTAAAAAAAGAAGGTTGTCCTCAATTTGTCTTATAGGGTTCTGTATCCATATATATTACACTAAGCCTCTGCTGTCCGCCCTTCTGTCTCTCTGTCCGCTGGCTGTCTCTTATTAACCATATTGCTAGACACTAGAAAATTTCAGACACTGTTATTTCTATTGCGACTATTATAAACATAAATAATAAAATTTTCTAGAAATAAAAAATTGATGGGGGCTCCGACACAAGTACCATGATTTTTTCTAAATTTTTACTTGTTCTTTTTTCTTGTACAAATATCTGAAATGTTCATATCATTGTACTTTTTATACTGTTATGGAGCACTTCATATGCAAGTCCACATTAAGTTTTTGTATGTTACCTGATTACTCAATGTTAAGTCATATTAATTACAATTAAACAAGTAACAAAAATTTGGAAATGCTGGTAAATAGACGCGGTAACATAAGTCACATTTTAGACTTCATGCAATCATATCGTTAACTTATTTGCACACACACATTGCTCCTTTTTTGCAGGATAAAAAAATAGAATAGTTAACTTGAGATAACAACAAACAACAACTATAAATATGAACATAACGATAACAAATTACGAACTTGCACAAATTATGAAAAAGAAATACTACAAAGCGGCTTCTCTCAGTCTGTCCCTATCTTAAAGCTCAAAAATTAGATCTTTAAAATATGCAACCGAATTTGATTTAAAAATAGATAAGAGTGATTCAAGATGAATGTTTATATGTATATAATACATGCATAATATCAGTGCGAAGCCGGGGCGGGGCGCTAGTAGAAATGTAATACAGGCTCTAAGACCCAAGCTTGCAGATTGATAGGTGACTTGTGGAATAATTTGAAAGTATTACTGGGTTCAACAGCAAATAAATGAAGCCATTGTTATTGTGTTGTTGTGCAAAATGATACTATTTAACAGATTTTAAAAACCCTATATTATGCAATTAGTATATTAATTGTACAGTTTGGTTCAATATTAATTATGTTGAGTTGTATTGGTAGTAAACTGTTTCGGTTCTTATAAGAAAATGTAGTTTTAATTAAGAAACTTTAAAACTCACACACCAGTTATTGTCTTCAATACAATACACATAAAACCACCCTGTTACCCGGTCTGCCTGTCCATACACATTGTGGTTCTCAGTAATTACTGTACATATTTTGTTGCAAGTTACACTAATGGGCATAGAATTTCACAAGGGAGCTTTGAAATGTAAATAATGAACATTTTCTATATACCTAATTTCCAGTCATGCAAAACTGCCATACAAATTTAATTAAATATATACAAAATTTTGTAATCCTATTTATTGGTTTACAGATAGTTTATCACCTTGATAAACATGTAGAATACTTCTTATCTGGGAAACGATGTTAGATTCCTGAGGGATGAAACAAAATCTATGCAGATGAAGTTGCGGACAAAATCTTGTATTGATAGGGATAGCAACTGGTCTGATCTCAATGAAACTGTGCAGGAATATAGAGTTTGAATTATAGTAAATAATATTTGTTAATTTAATATTATATTCTCTTGAAATCCAAACCTTGGCTAGGTTAGTAATATTTATGTGATATGAAATATAAATTATATGATGTTTGCGTAGTTAGTTATTGATTAGTGACAAGCATTAAGACTTTTTTGAAAAGAATACTGCTACTTGATAATGTAGCAAGGGCAGTATGATTATCACATCGCGAAAAACAGATAAAAAGCACATTTTGGACATACGAAATCAGTATTTATTTAATACTACACAACATGAAGATATAGTTTAAATTTTGTGCATTAAGTAGGTGTGTGGAATTATCGATTTGTTGATGACTAGGCACAAATTGTTAAATCCATGGAATAGTCTTACTTTAGTTAAAGCATGTGTACCACTCGTATATATGTAGTTATGTATAGTGAGAGAGACTGCCAGCGGAAGCCATCTTTAAAACGCAACATACACTACGTACGAGATGTATAGATAGATGTGCATGTATATAATGAAGGTGATTCTTACACCTGCTTGCTTGCATGACTGCGGCGACTGGCCCCGTCGCTTATTACTACACTTAGATTGACTATTACTTAGGGTTACCAGATGCTAATTTGAAATACCATATAACAAATTCCTGATTTGTTGGGTTAGTAGGGGGGAGGAGAGTGATACCTTGTTAAAAGTGTTATAAAACATACATATCGTTCAAAATCATAATCCTCCTTTTTGCTTCGCCGTAGTAAAGAAGGTATTGCTACATGAGTTGAGTGGCCCCTAAAAATGGCCAAAAGTCCTATCATGTCAGGAAAATCCCTGAAGTCTAGTAACCCTACTGCCAACCCATTACTGCGACGTACCAAATTATGTGTTTATAACGTGATTAGCAACCGATTGTCTGCAGACGCTTTTACTTTCACTGGAAAGTTTTAAATGTTTATTTTTAATCAGGTAGCGCTTTTTATCTTCATAAGATTTTGCTATGCAATTTTCCATATAGCTTGATGAAAAGCAGTTAAAGAGCATGTACACGCTTGTGACATTAGTGTAGTTAAAGAGCCATCCCTTCAATGGAGCTAGACTATATGTCTATAGAGCAGAAGACACGTAATGCACCTGACAGACAATGTAAAAATAAAACTTAATTTTTATAAATTGTCAATGTATTAAATCATAACATGGCAAAGAAGTTGAATCTCTATATTCTTATGATGCGTGCGTATGATGATAAGACATTTTATAACAGACAGCTAACAGACATTGACCTCCGACCCCCCCCGCATCTCCCCCGCATCTGACATTTGACTGTCAGGTTTGGCAATGAGATGAACCTAACATACAACATTATTATCATGCTTAGTTATAACAAGTATAACTTGTTTAGCCACGAACACCTAAGGGCCTTACATAAACGTGTCTTCAATAGAAATAAACTTTCAGCATTTCAGTACGGAACACTAGGCCGTGTTGTATGTGCTCGTCTTATCATATGCGCTACATGCTTGAAGGCAACCCCTCATCGAATAACATGAAAAAGCCACAATAGAAAATGTTACTATCAAACTATGCTAAAAACATTGCTTTAATATTTTCGCTATTATAAAGTACTCTAAGCATAAGAGAATTTACGAAAGAAATTTGTCTTAAATCAAATTTGCTCTGTTAATTCTTTTTTTTTCTTTACTCCTACGTACAGACCAACATAAGCTAATTATAATATCCATACCATAAAAAATATACTCTCTCATCTATTTCTGTTTAAATAGAAAAAATATCGCACAAATAATTAAAAAATACATTGGTTGCCTACCGGTCTTCCAGGATAACTTTACAGGTGTACAGACGTTGATTATACACACTCGTTGGTTTTTTTCGTAACACCGTAACGAACGATTTCTTTGTCTACCAATTAATATATGTTTGAAATTTAAGAGTGTGCCCAAGCCACAGCATCTAAGATTTTAAATTCCAGTTTTAAGCGCTAACAAAGACAGATGGAACAACTAATGAGTGAATAAAAAAGAAAACAATAGATAATTTATTTTCATTAATAATGAAGGCTTTAACCTTAAATGAAGAATCTTGGCAACCCATGTGCGAAGTTTTTTAATACGTTTTTTCTAATACATAAACGATTTTATTATCAAATAAAATATGAGGGAGTATAATGTATGGCCGTATCCCCGACTAGTTTTTGTACAGCCTCCAAGAAAGGGTAAAATTTTATTAGGAAGCAGCTATAATCCAGGTGTGCTATGAAAATAATGTTGAAAATCATTCCCAAAGACAAATTTCCTTAGTCTTTCCATACAAAGTCATAACCCTTTAAAACGCTTAAAAAGTCATGTGTATGCTATACATAAATACACGATATAGTCTGTTGTAACTAGTGTCTAGTCTAGGTAAAATTCCATCAATGGATTTTTGTGACATGGTCATCATTTAAACTGAACTGAACTTGGTATAGGTACTTACTATGCCTACAATCTTGGTCGCGTTTTCACAATTATTTAGATTAAGTTTTTGGCATTATTTTTGACATGTGTAAGCTTACAAGAGTGTATTGTAAACACTATATAAATGAATCTAATATATTAGTCTCTCAATTTATATGGTGAAACGGTCACACATAGAGCTTCACAATATCAATCCTTATGCTGAACAACTTAAGAACGGTACAAAGTCCAAACTGGTTCGGTTAATCCATGACCGTGTGAACTATAAACGATGCTTTTATGGAGTACTTACATGTCAAAATGTGTAGGCACCAGTCTCTATTAGGTGTTTAATAGGGTATGTAGCTGATTGTTAAAAAATGCGAAAGTATATGTTTGTGTTTGGTATGCATGTGTTGCCTCTCCGTGTGTACACCGTGGTTGCAATTATGTTTAAATTCGCCAGTAAATTTTGCCTTTCATTTTCGGAAGGTCTGAGCTACTTAAAAATGTGATTTTCTATGCAAATGAGCGGCGGTAGGATAACTATTTAATAAATAAATAGTTTGAAGTGTATATCATCGTTTCTGTATAAATCCTTTAATAGTACGCCAGCTAACTGGTTTAGTTCATACCTACGCTTGTATATAATATACACAAGATGTACATAAGTAGGTACTCGTGTGATGTGTGAGGCGGGGTCATGAAAGGGCACATTTCAAAAGTGGGAGGTATCATGCCTGTCCGACAAGTATACAACAACTACCAGCAGATGTAAACCCACTATACTTTAATAACATATACCTATCTACCTACTGGAACATTTAGACATCGTCTGCCTCCACTCTTTGCTGGCCACTGGAGAAATCGAAAGTATTTTTTCGCAGTTTTTAACTGGAATTACTTAGCTCACGACTCGGTCGCCTAGCAACTAGCTTCTGAACCGTTAATTGTTGTTTAAGCGTAATTTGAAAGTGTTGGATTCGTACAATTAGCTTGTACATTGTCTGTATGTAATGTCATCACGATCAGCTGACTCACAGCTGTGTTTATAGGACGTATATAGATTGGATATGTCTTATGTAGATGCTTTGAAATTAACTTCCTTCAACAGTGTAACAATCTGTAACATCTCATCAAGTAACTCCATTAGCTATTAATAATTAAAAATGCTTATAAATAATCGATAAATAATATGGCTTATCAATACTATATCAATAAGTATTGAACTCGCTAATAAGTTAATTAGTAATTAAAGTAATACATTAGCATTAAATATGATTTTGATAAACATCAGATATAATGAAAAGCCTGACTTTGGTTGGGACGATTTTCGCTGCATCACTAGGTTGCTGTCATCAGTCACTGTTGCATTATTGTACCTATCTCAGTCAGTTATATGTAATGCCTACAAGTGGGTCGAACAGTCCCTTGTAGGATTTCACTCTAATACAGATACTCAAATGTGAAGTAAGAAAAATAGCTGGAAGTGATATTGAAAGTCATTAAATCAGCAATAGTAAAATGAGTTACAGCTAAAACTGGAATCTAGTCTGATCCCACACTGACTGCGGCAAGACGTCTATTTATAGCCGTGGTAGGTGCATGACAGATAAGCAAACGAAATGACTAATATGCATTGGTAGGTAGTTGTTTGTTGCAATGACTCGATACTCGGTCGGGCGTTATCTGCTGCAAGTGGGTCGCAGTATGCACTCGCTCGCGTTTGATGCTGTGCACTGTCCACCACCCGATGCAACTCTCCTGTTAGGCTGAAACCACATCCCAGATGCCATGCGGTGTGTGTTGTGTTGTGTAACACACAGCACGCAACTGTGTGTTGACCTCTACGACTGCCGTCTGTATCTCCTGATTAATTGAGTTTACTAAAACACGTGGTCAGTTACACAACGTTACCGTTAAATGCCAAAGGAGAACGTCGTACAGGTAGTGTAATTAGATTGCCTAATTTAATATCAAGTAGGTATTTTACTTGCATACATGTATTTGAAAAGATGTACCGTTCAACGAATAATTTTATTACTCTTTACGCAGAAAAGCGAATCTTTATTTTAATCTTAATTCATATTAACTTCTCAGTGTTATAATTTTGAAATAGGTATTATTATTAGTATTGAGCGAGGTGGCTCTTTAGTTTATTTTCCCTGTGGGCCGTGTGTCACATTCGCAGCTAAGCTCGGCACAATGGGCATACGACTTTCGACGTCGACTTACCTACATACAGCTACGTATACATATAGATATAGGTAGGTATCCACCGGTCGATGTAGCTTTATGTTGCCGAGGGGTTCACACACGGCTGGCTTCGTTTCTCTGCTACGAGTTGGGGATTTCATGACGGCCTCACAGCTCGGCTCGGGTAAAAATTAACCTCAGGGTACAGGACGGGTACCTCACCCACGATTATGTTTAAAATAACAATGTGTTTCGGCTAATTAGAAGTTTTTAGACAGTTATTGGTATGGAGACAGTTATGTTGACTGTATTTTCTTTTTCGCGATTTGAATGGAATTTTCAACAATTCCAAAGTAAATCAGGGACATGTTATGTAGTTAATAAATAAATAAATTAAAAACTCATATAAAGATACATCGCTTAATGCTATAGCTAAAATACAAGCGATTAAATACAAAAAATTAAAGCGAGAACAAAATCGAAGTGTGCCTACGTAAAAGCAATTTACTTACGGGTGAAATAAAATTCAAATGTATCTGTCATGTCTGTGTTACAATATATATATTTATACGAACAAGTTGTCCGACTGAATGGTTTCATTCATTCACATTGGCGGGCGGGTGTTTGCCACTTACTACATACAACAACTACAAATGTCTTGATTTAATATTACTAGCTTGTTATGTCATTATTATTACTTTTAAACTGTGTCCGTCGACTCAGCGATGTTAACGATCAATATGATTTACGTTTATGAACCGTTATCAATGTGTTCTATTTCATTGTTGAATCGAGGAATACTTATTTATGATTCAGATAAATTACTTTACATTATTCAGTTTACAGGTTGAAGGCTTAATTGTGTGTTTTCATAATGAAAATTATCAAAGTTTTCTGTACGATTCGAAGTTTTTTTTTCTTGTTTTTCAAAATACGCGACTCTGTTTCCATTTCAGGCGAGTTGTATTGTACTTAAATAATTGTCTTATCATTAATGTCATTTGTGAGGAATATTTTTTTACAAGACTTGCAGTTTCTAAAATTTTGACAGTAATTGTAGGCCTCAAAAGTTTTGCAGCTCATATAAAAGTAGCCTCATAGTACACACGGCCATGGCTCAAACTAACTTGTTTGTACTTTGCATGTACCGTTCGTAGTTGTTCAGTGTAAGGATTGGTATTGCACATTTTGTGAAGCTTTATTTCTAGCATTTTGTTTCCGATGCATGAGTGAGTAAGTTTGCCTTAGGTCATTTGCTTATCTTTGATTGCGTGATAGTTACTAATTTAAGTAATTTGTACCAAGTTTCCAATTGTTTGTTGTCAAGATCATGCCGTTTGACAATGACAATTTAATTGTTGTCTGATTGATTGTATCGATCGGTACGCACGATAGATGTGTGTATGTATAGTGTTGCGTCGTGCGTCGTTGATAAGGTGGAGGCGTATGGACACGTAAATAGTATGTGTGTATGCGTGTTGTAGGCTTCTTGGAAAATTGTTGCGACGATTATTGCCTTGCGCTTATCTTGCGTTTTGCACGCACCGTGCTCAGACCGAGTTAACTAACCATTCGATTTGTACTGTAACGGAGACGTTGCTATGCTACTTTAATAAATCACTCTTTATCGTGCCCTTGCCTTTTTGTTTATCGTTTCATTAAAAAAAAAATTATGTTAATTCGTTTCCGATGGTGGTTTTTTTTTTTTACCGAGAGTTTTGGTTTAAAGTGATCTAGTTACGTGTAATTTGAAACAATAAAGTAATACACGTGACAATATGGCATTGATGATGCACACACATCTGAACCATGCCTTCCGTATTGCACGTGGGTTGATCGACTTCGCATACTTAACGTTACCCGGGTTTTTTAATCTCAACATCCTACATTTATTCAATACTAGGTTTTGCTGCGACTTTGCCCGCGTAGAAGTTGAAAATGGTTCTAATAAAGATTTTAAATTACTTCGTTATGTTTTGGACAATTCACACAATATCTTTGTAAATTATAGTCTATATGTTATTCTTATGTATAAGCTATTGTAAAGTTTCATTAAAATCCATTCAGTAGTTTTTACGTAAAAGAGCAACAAACATCCATACATGCATACAAAGTTTCGCGTTAATTGTATTAGGATAGTAAGGATTATAGTGCTTATTATCGTGCATTGATTGTTTAGCGTTACGGGGGCGCTAGCGGTGGCGCCATGATTATTGCACACATCAAAATATCGTTTTGCAATGATAATGTGTTGTGGACAAGTTTCTCCCTCGTCCTTTTTATTCCCGACTGCTATTTCGAAATTGCACTACGGCTCAAGTGAAAATCAACAAACAAATATACGACTCAAAACAAAATAAGGGCCACGAGTTATTTTGTCTGTACCATGAAAATAATAAAACCAATATATATATTTTTTGGCTCCATAACGAAAACTAATGTTGTTTTTACCGTGTATACCAATAAACTTATTCCAATAATTTTTTTTTTTTAAAGATTTAAAAGTTTATTTGCTTTTGAAAGAAAAAATCACATTTAAGGTTAAAAATAAAAACAATGTAAAGTTACTGAAAACAAAAGAAAATACTCCATGCTCATCTTTTAGTAACGAGTATGCCCTCCTCGTTTCGCTACGCACTCCTGAAGCCTGGAGTGCATGCTCTCAATCAAATGCCTGACATTTTCCATTGGAATCTCTTCCCAGGCCCTTTTTAACATCGTTGATGTGTTGCTGTTGGTTGTGGATTTCCTGATCACCGTCTCTAACTCTTCGTTTCAACTGATCCCACATGTGCTCTATTGGATTTAAGTCCGGACTGTTCGCCGGCCACGGCAAGACTTGAATTTGAGACGCTTCCAGTACAAACTGAGTCGCTTGAGCCGTGTGTGCACGAGCATTGTCTTGCATCAAGATGAATCCAGGACCCGCTCGCTGGGCAAATGGGATCACATGTAGTCTGACAACTTCCTCAATATACCGCTGAGCAGTAACAGTACCCTCATTTAAAATAGCGAGCTCAGTTTTGCCGTGTAAGCTTACCCCGCCCCAAATCATTACATTTGGACCACCAAAACGATCGACTTCATGGATGCAGGCTTCTGAAAATCTCTCGCCGCGTCTTCTCCATATTCTAATACGCCGATCTTCGTTAAAAAATTTAACGTTGCATTCGTCTGTGAAGAGCACCATGCCCCATTGGTTTATGTCCCAGTCCAAATGTTGACGGGTAAATCTTAAACGATTTGCACGATGATTTCTGGTTAATGGAACACGGACAACTCGCCTTCTTGATGCCTGCTGGTCTTCATGCAATCGATTACGAATGGTTTGGTCACTGACACGAGTACCCGTTGTGAGCCGTAAACGATTTAGCAGCTTGCGGGCCGTCGTTGTGCGATCTCTGCGCGCACTTAATCGAATGTAACGATCCTCTTGAGCTGTTGTAATGCGAACTCTGCCCAAACCAGGTCTTCTTCTAAAACTGCCGGTCTCTTGGAAACGATTCCATAGATTTTGAATAGCTCTTCGAGAAAATCCCAATTGCAAACCCACAGATCGCTGCGAATGACCTTCTTCAATCATTGTAACGGCTCTGGTTGCTGTCAGCGAGTCTATATGACGCCTGCGTGCTTGTAGCATATTGCAAAAGATGTTTCTGACTCGAGATATCAATGAACTCTGATAATTTCTAATAAACCAAGAAGCTAAGGAAAGCAAAACGACAAAGAAAATGGAATCAAAATTTTCAAAAATAATTTTAAATCAAATTTTATTTAAAATTGTTGCCAGCATTAGATGAATACTACAATATTAAAAAGTTAAGGTATCAAAGAGTTTGTATACTCAATATTTTACTACTTTCAATATGTAAATGTTTAATAATTTACACCAAAATTAAAAAAATACCTCGTGGACCTTATTTTGTTTTGAGTAGTATAGATGCATTGCTGTCACCGCACTGCCATGACCTATGATTGCTCGCTCATCCATTTCTATACTAAATACAACGTAAGCTCAACTCGGTTGACACAGAGCATTTGGCATGTTTATGTTGAGTCCCAGTGTGACAGGTTGCGAATCTGTGGCCACTATCCGGTCATAATGAGGAACATGAAAGCTACTACAATTTACGACAGCCCGAGACTCGAACTCTCGACCTGTCGGTTCGGGTCGGTCGGTTAATTAAGGCACGTAACAAACTGAGCTTCCACGTCCTCAACTACTAAACATACTAGAGGAGCTATTTAAAATACATGTTGCATAAAGAACAAACTAAATCCATAGGTTAATATAATGTCTACTGGTTGATAGATGAGTTTGTCTGAAACGAGAGTTTGAGTTGGTATCGTGTGAATGGTTTACCTTTAATTCGATACTGGGTTATTCGTGCGAAAGCTTGCGTGATGAGCGACGCAAGCATGCATTAATTACAAACACGACTCACTCGATATTACACTTTGTCACCAGCTAACGTATAATTTATAGTAATTATACACCGAAATATTTACTCATTATAGTTTAATTTAACCAAGCTAAAATTTTGAAGCAAATTTGATTAGCAATTATTTAGCTTTGTCTCTGGTGTTAAGTAAAAAGGAATGAATAACGAAACGTAATAATAGTGAGTATAAATAGTAGAATACAGTCGTACATGTGTAGAGTAAGCCCCCAGCTATGCGTCCCTTGATCCTGCCCTGTCCGGGCCGAGGGGGGTGTAATCAATAATAGCTACTTGTCTAATATTATAGCTAGCTAGGTGTTGGGACAAAGGGACACTCAACACCACTTTCGACTATTATACAGAAAAATTACACACACATTCTCAGCTACCTCGCCTACACACATACGTTCATATATGCCTCATACAATGCATATGTCACCTTGACAGTCGTGTCTATGATCCTTTGAAAACATTAGAGATTTTGGCATTTGTTTTGGGTTTTTGTAGGCCATACCACACTTGCATTATGTTGCAGCTGTTAAAGAAACATCAGTGATTTTTTATACATCAGGTCGCAAACTATCCTACGGCCCGCATGTTAAACGCTTGCAACACATAGTGTATCAATCGCGCGTTGCCACAGCAAAGGCATTTATTTTTGTGAATATCGGTAAGAATATAAAAATACAGAACATTAAGTTCAGGCCATCATAAACTTGAGCGCTGCGCTAATCGCGTAAATGATATGATAAGTAAAGTTGAAAGACACTGCTGCCTTTTGCAATGAAACTGCGAGCAAGAGAAAGCTAGATCAGCTAGCTGGGGGCTGAGGGAGGGGGATGCGAGACTCACACCTGTCAATCTAATCAACAACAGAACAAACGTATGTAGAGCACGGGATGTCAATCACTTGCCTAGTCGATACATCTCACGAGGACCGTTTAACTTAGGTTGTTGTTAGTTTAGTCAGGTGTGTACGTACATGCTGATTGTTTTAGTGTGTGTTACCTCGAGATAGCTCACTAAAAGAACAGTGTGCGTGTACACGTCTTATCGCAGACATAACATACGGAACAGTCTTCATGAGATCATGAGACGGAATGACTACTCATCGCTAGCTTGCAACATCTAATGAACACAGCAACACTAATATTGAGTCCAAACAATTCAAATACTGGATATATTTTCACAGAGATAAGGTGTAGAATTCGCTACCTAGATGCTCCCTGATCAATACAACCTTGGCCCCTTTTAGGCTGCTGAAAATGCTTTCCCTAGACCAGGGTAGAGACCTTGACCTCATCTTCACTATCACCAGTCATTAGTGGTGTGATTGTGCTCCTGTTAAAAAAGGGTCTGAAATGAGTACCGACCTTGGTTTGGTGTGTTCTGGATAAGTAACTAGTAATAATAATTAAAAAAACGGAATTAACTAGGTTAAAGTTGTTTCAAACAAAATGTCTTTAACTGTTGTAGGTGTTTCTAGTTTTATCGTAGCGCCTGAAAGTTTCGTTTAAAAATAAGACTTTGTGCTTGTGTGTGACGACACCTTGTTCTAAATTTTTATTAATAACAAACATGTATACACCTTATACATATAACATACATTCACAGTCCTAATCATCTTCCATCAGGTGACCTGTCTGCTTATTCGATCATGACGTGGATGAAAAAAAATGCAATTCAAATCCTCCAAAATTTCCTAGCTGTTTTAGTAAAAGACAGTTTTATGCTAAGCCCTATGTCGAACAGTCCTTTTCTATGTAAGCATTGTACACAATTCTTAGTTGAATATATAATATCGTGTGATGTTGTATGCATAGAGCACTCTACAGTAGTGGCAGATTCGTCTCCACTTTCATCATGAGCTATAACTTTGTATTTTCTCTCGGTAATGGTTAGGTACGTCGAGGTGGGGAGGTGTCATTGCCGATGATGGATGGCTTAGATCCGAACCCTTGGAATGACGCGCTATACTAACATGTTATATAGAATTTGGTCTCTTTCAACAGTTTCTTAAATGTATTTTTGATTATGCAACTAGCAAACATCTGCTCCGTTTTTTTTTTTGGGTGTTTTGCTGACTGTTACTTTTATATTATAAACATTGTCGCGTTATTATACCGTCCATAGTTTTTCTGAAGCCATCGTATTACACATCTTCGGGCCTTATATTTTATGTAAGTAATGTATAATTTCTAACGACGTACGTAACGCTATAGCAATAAGGCCGAAAGTGCAACTCTGCCTCAAGGAGTGTACGCGTGTTGAAGTCTGCAATTATCTGGCATGGTTTAGTCATACCCTGCACTATCGAAACTGTCATGACTTCACGCCAAGTAATTTTCCTATAACCTTTAAATGTTATAAACTCCATGGTAACAGGGTTTATGGTAGGAAGACCCATCTTAAAATAAATAGGTACATATCTGCAACACACACAAAATTTCATAATAACTGCATTTCCTTATCGTAAATATTTAAAAAAACATAAATGTACGGGTCGACTAGAGAACCTACTCCGTTTTTGTTTTTTCGTCTGTTAAAAATGAATTGCAATTCGTACGAATCTCCAAAATTCGAAAATGGCTCGGATTTGAATGAATCTTTTTAAGTTTCATTCACTCATGTAAAGGGATTGTTTTATAATTAAAAAAAAAGAAAACCAAAGAAACGGTCACTAGGTACGAAGTATTTAATATTAATATTTTCATGAGAGCCTTATTAATTTATAATAACTTTCCAAACGTATCCGTTTGGTTAGTTTGTATTTAATTATGTTTGATATAATTATTATATATCTTGAAGAGTAATGAATGACTGTGTTGCATTTTCTTATCAAATTACTGAACCTTACCAACTTGCAACCCACAAATGTTGCAAGTTGCTCAACCTGACTTTGACGAATATAATATTTTTCTTAAAAGATCAGTGACAGAGTTATCATTCTGATCGTTGATTGCTTGTTTGGCCATGATTTTATAGTAAAGTAGCCGATACAACAAGCCAAGTTTGGTCTGTAAAAATAATAATGGAAATTATGTATAATGTGTTACTTACGTTTTATCTAAAAATTAAGGGTTTTTTCGTATAACTCTCGTTACATTTGTGTATTACGAGGGTGGCTGATTGCATACAGTTGTGGTACCCTATGGAAGTTCGATCTGTATAGAACCTCTCATAGTCAATATTTGCGGTTAGTTAATTGCTTCATTGAAGACGTCAGCCTTGCACAGTCATACTTCAAATATTAAGCGACTGAAGCAGTAAGTAGGCGTAGCTCGAACCAATTAGCATGATAGTTGCTATTATGCTGAGCTGGTGTCGCAAGTGGAAGGTCACACGATGCGTGGCGTAACGATACAGGGCTAATGCGATGGCTTTTGTCTCACTCTACTATACGTTTATGTGTAACGGATAAGTAAGTTGAAGAGGCAATGGGCTCGCTATATAGCTTACATAATCGATGATCGTTGGGGAAGGAAGGTTTGGCTATCGTGGGCCAGAAAGCGTAGCGCATCCTGGGGGGGCTAGGGGGCTGAAGCCCATCCCCTAAAAGCATCTGGCAACTTAGGACTTTCAGCTTTCACTTAGTTAAAACCAAAAGTTGGCTAGGTCGAAACCTACCAAAAGCGTATCTAAAAAAGGTTGTAAGAGGGTGAACTGTCTAGCCTCTCCCCCCCAATTTAAGTCCTGGACCCGCCACTAAAGCGTAGTGTTGGGCGAGTTGGATGGACGACCTTGTTAGGGCTGCAGGGAGCCGCTGGATGCAAGCGGCCGAGGATCGATTCGGTTGGAAACATTTAGGGGAGGGCCTGTGGGCGACCAGTGGACGTCTCCCGGCTGATGGATGATGATACTTAACTCAGATAAGAAAACTTGATTGTTCACAAAATAAGGTTCCTTGAAACAATCAATAGAACAATACCATAGTTTTAAACTTCTTAATTGATACGATATTGTTTTCCCTTCAACTAAATAAATGTTGTTAACAGCATGAAAATACTGTTTTTGAAGGTTTTCACAAAGTTTCCGAACCTGTCAATCTTTGTTTGTTCATGGTTTGGCGAGGATGTCTGTCTTAAAATCAACATGGAAATAACTTGTATTTAATTGTCAATATCAGGCGATAATTTCGAACATTGTATTTGTAAATGAATGTTGTTGATTATGATATAATTTTAATTCTTTGCAAACTATTACCACAACGCTGTATTACCTTCCTTTTCATTTTTTCCTGCGGGTGTGTAAGAGCGTCTTATACATAGATAAGTAGTAGGGTTAGCGATAATCCATATAAGTAGGCTCCTCCTGTTTACCATAATATTGTTTATGTCTATCTGTTTGCCACCTCAGTCGGAAAACAATATTTAAAAATGCACATTAGTGTTTGCCAAGACATTCTTTTATATAGTGCAGTGGTTATGTGATTAGCTAGTATATATGTATTGTTGTTGGCATGACCGCAAGCTGGTGGGCCGCGGTCCCAACCTTCTCAACTCACGTCACCCGCCACCGGTCACTCAACCCGCTACACTACACCTCGCATCCAAACGTGTACTCACCAACCTATACTGTACCATGCGCTTTGCCGGTCGGTAGCCGGCCGGGGAAACAATTAAAATGAGACTATATTGCTATATTTTGTAATTGAAACTAACATTTCGACACCACTGAGTACTTGTACCTACAATTTGAGCAAGAAATAAATGTAATATTTAAAAAAAATGCTAACTTTTCATGAAGACTACCGCTGAAGGTCTCTCTTCATAAATTTAAAGAAAGCCAGGGCGCACCAAAATATTTATATTATTTTAAATTATAATTTTAGTTTATATATTTTTAATCTGTATGTTTACTAAATATCAATAAAATATATATGACGTTATTTTTCTAATGATCTTATATTAACTCTGGAGGTATGAACGAACGTGTAGTAATTTTTTTTAACCAATAAAACCAAAAACTAAAAATAAAATTCTTTAAAACCAAACCCCCATGGTATTTTGTAAAAATCATGAATATAAAAAAAAAAACAAATCTTCATTTCGGTGTTGACGAGTACATATGTATCTAGCTATATATTGATATATAAAATGTAGCAAGACTGTATATAAATCATAGGTTTGTACTTTTTAAGAAACATCTGCTGTGAAACTTGAATGGAATACAAAATGCTTTGCTTGATTCATGTTTCGTACGCGGGATATCTACAATACATGTTTATTGTTTAAAATAATTATATTGTCAATAGAGAATTTCAGAGTCCGTTCGTCAGATCACACTCATCGGACCCATCATTGTCAATTTGTGTGATTAGCCAGTTATTCCAAGAAATGCTTTCGTAGTAACTTCTGTATTGAGTTAAATAATAGTTCTTTAATGATTGCGACTAGTTTCAAGTGTCCATAATGTATCGGAAAGATTGGTAGTACCTATTTAGTAAAACATAATATAAAGCAATGTATGCGATGTAGCGAGCAAGCATGCACCGATCCTGTTATTTCTATATAATATACTATCTATATAGTACAATTTCTACGCCGAGCCACTTAAGCAAGACGAATTATTATTGATGTGTCAAGGTTACCTTTACGATGGCTTGTCGTTCGTTGCATTGTACAAGTGGTGGATGTCTATGATGAGCGTTACAAAGACTCGGCAACAAAGGGTCCGCTCGTAAGGTTACTGCGTACATTTGCATTAAACGCATTTGCTTTTGTTTGATTGTATCACTGACTTAATCTCAGCGTCGACGCAGGGAGGCCTTGACGGGTCGCAGACCGTGTAACCGCCCGACAACATTATCCAATTATAATTAAAAATACTCCAATGCACCTAATGCAAAGGGTCTCTTAATTAATCTATTATTATCTACAGGTTATATACTATTAGTAAGATTGAGTAGTATTTAATTGTTACCTTCGTTCCCATAGTTAGTACGAGTGCAAAACTTGTCGGTTGCGGGCATTGTTGTAGTAAGATGTTGTTTTTGTTTACTAATTAAGTGTGTATGTGTTACAGGGAGGAAGGTGAGGAGAAGCCGAAGTCGTCGGAGAACCAGGACGACGGCTATGAGACCAGCAATAGCGGAGAGGCGCGCCGAAAGCCTTCGAGCGCGGAGGCGTCCCCCGCGCCGCCCGCGGAGCCCCCTTCCCCGCCGCCGGAGCCCGAATACGACGCCATCATGAGGCAGTTCCCCCCCGCGCCGCCGCCCTTCCGCCAGCAGTTCGACCAGCCTCCCCCGGCGGTCGAGCCCGACTACCAGCACTTCCCCTTCCCCAAGTACCACACCGGGGACCCATACGCGTTCAAGAGGGAGCCCGATGTACCCTACGACATGAGCCAGCATCAACCGCTCCAGCAACACCATCCACATAATGTTAGTATACAAATAACTACATGTGTACGTACTATGCAGGTATGCAGGTATCAATGTGTTCTGACTAAAGTGACAAACAAGCATGTAGTTTCTCTTTTCATACATATTGGTAAAACAACCGTAATACGTTTCACTTCGCTCAGATATAGAATGCCCTGTCAAAAAGTTGTTTTATGTTAAAACAATTAAATGAAAGGGTCCAACGGACTGACATGCACACATGAAATAATAGGTGTTGTGTTACATAACACATAGAGAGAGGAAGTAACACGAGTGACGTCAGTAAATGTAGGTACATGGGAGGCTGAGAGTTTTGTGGTGTGTAGCGTGTCGATAGATAATGATGCGAGTCAGGACGCCCGCACCGCGCCGCTCGTGTCGAATGTCAAAGGTTACCGGGCCGCATACACACACACACACACACACCTCTACATAACACACAAAATATCAGACAAGGTGTCATCGATACGATATCCCACTATCACATCTACTGGTAGGTTGGATTTTTTCTAAAGTTAACCAATCTAGAATTCAGGCTAAACATCAGGTGTGTTACTGAACCTTCAGGTCGAACGGTCGCCTATATCCTTATATTGGAACTTTAATAATACATGTAGGTTTTCAAAGACTATTCGATGCCTCCTTATTTTGCCTCTGGAAGGTACCCCGTTTTGCCTCGACTCAATCGCTTATCAAGTATTTATCAACAGAGTGTTAATTAGTATTTAATAATATCCCTTTTTTTGGGTGGAATGCCTAGAAGGAAAAATGTTTGTATAATAATTTTTATAAAGACTCGTCAACTTTTGCCCCAGGAAGTAGGCATAATTTTTTCCTTATATCTACTTTCCCTAAGTACACGTTAGATGTTATTTGTATGTATCCAGGTTGAAACGTTGCTGTCTAGCTTAACTGAACCACACTTTCTGAAAGTGCTTACAGACACTAATGTGAGTAATAGAAACATGCGTGCGGAGGTATTATAGTTGTAGAGGTTTAGTGATGTTATTGGAGTGGCTCGGACTATTACTTTATCTTATTAACCTCTGCCTGGGCTCACACTCTTTATATGATCAAAATGTATGTCCAAACACGTATAGTCTTTTAGTCTTTAAGGGTGTATGGGATCACTTTTTAGTATGGAGATGCGTACGCTTGCGGAAAGCTGTGAATTGTGGTGTATGTCATCTTCATAATAAATTTTCTATACATAACGTGCTGATTGTTGCTGACGAGCTTGATTCCACTATAAGTTTGTGTTTTGCTATATTTAACTTTCAGTTTAAATAATATTGTCTACTATGAACATTTCGACTGGATTAAGTGTATGGAAATTCTTTTTTTTTGACTCGTTAATTTGACGACTTAGTACAGACAGGTAAAAAAATCATAACCCTTCTTTTTGCTTCGCCATGATCGGGTGAAAACTAAGTCACTGGGCCATCAGTGGAGTTGATTTAGCTTTCATACGTAAAATAACGAAATATTTGATTAGTGCACACACGTGAAGCTTCACATGACAAGTGCAATATCAATCCTTATGCTGTACAACTTAAGAACTGTTTAAAAACAGGTTAGGTTAGGTTAGGTTAGGTGAGGCATGGCCGTGTTAACAGATAAATCATTAACAACTGTACTGTGGTGTAAATGTTAATTAAATTGAATTATGATTCCATTACCATTTTCTGTATATTTTTGAGATATATTTAAAGTAGGATTTAATATATAAATAAATGTTAAATCCCGTAAAATCAGTTAGATCAGTAAGGTTAAAAAGCCGCTTTGTGCCGAATCTGATTATTTTCTGCTTATTTCAAATCGTTTAAACCATCATTTTAAATTCGCGTATTTGATACTTTTCTGTTTAGATTCGTAAAATGGTATCTAAATGGGGAATTGCTTTTACGTTAAATTAAAAATAATAGTTTTCATGAATGATTTAAATCCCACAGACGAAACTTTAGAAACACATACGTATTTAGGTTTTGGTAACCGTGATAAACTTTAAATAATATGAATAATAATGACACACATTGACTCAGCCCTGCACTAAGATTGTTGAGTCTTTTGTCGCAGGTGCTAAGCAACGATATGGTATAAACTACATAGATAGCAATACTACACTACGTCCAAGACCGGTAACCGAAACGATAAGTCTAGCAAATAACACAAAGTTCCTTTCCCCTGCCGGGATTGGAACCCGGGAACTGTCGCATAGCAGTCAGCTGTTACACCGCTGCGCAGAAGAGGCCGTCAATTAAGTACCTTGGATTGTTCTGTTTTACCCGTAGTTGGTCTAGTATAGTTTAAATTTCTGGTTAAGGACTGCAAAGGGCAGACAGGAGTCTGGAGACCTTTTGCTGTAGTCTGATAAATTCGACAAGTCGACAATTTTAACAAAAGTAACAAATTTGAACACATTAATTACAATTCCAATTGCGTAGTAACTAGCATAGTTATACGCAATCATTATGTTGTTATTTTCGTGGTTAATTAATTAGTTAAAACTATAGGAGGGTATACACTGGCTAGCTCTGTTGATTGTTACAAAAACGTGGGACCTTGTAATCTTTCTCTCTATTCAATGACGTCATATTTAACTGCTACTTAGCACTTACGGTTATATTCACATTAGCGCTCATTTATACACATAATAATGGATGTATAGGTAGTGTAAATATTTTTATTAATCAACATCTTATTGTGAAAACTTACTACACATTTTTTTTTCAAGCTTTTACACGGTTTTCATAGTACAGTATTGTTATGTGTAGGTATATAGTTTAGTTGGGATACCAATTTGCAGTAGCGGTACTGTCATACAAGCCCAAAAGCCCGGCTTGCCCTATCGAACCAGGGTAAGTTCGTGCTCTCGTTCATTCATTACTTTTCAAATCAAATGACAATATGCTTTGCATAGCATGGTTCAAAACTCGCGCTTATTCGAACGCGTAAGTATGAAGTGTAGATTTAAAAGTAATGAGGCAATAAGACATGTATCGAAATGAATTTAAAAAACTACAATAACGTATCGGCTTGCCCTATTCTAAAACTCTAGGAACGCCACTGCCAGTTTGATAGATGACTGCGATTTTGCCACAGTAAGAAAGAACACATATAGACTCATGAAATCATTACCCTTCCGGTAAAAAGATTTTGTTAGGAATTAGGTGGTAAAATTTAAAACATCATAGGAAGATAGAACTGAAAGTGTTAAAAAAGATTTTCCTCCAATAACGATATATTCGGATAACGGCGTGGGCAGAACATTGTGTTGATGTGTGTATTATTATCAGTAACCTTACCTGCGTACTTATTTTATTAAATCAATGCACTAACCAAAAGCTGTTGTTTAGCCGAAAAAGTTCATCTACTTACAAGATAAATAGTCACAAAAGAAAAGAAAATAACACTTTGTACCTGTTTAGTTATTAAAGGACGAAATGAACAACTCTTAAACATAATACAAAATAATTTATGGTAAACATTACTGCCAATAATGGACTATTTATGAAAGTAGCTTCGTTTTAAAATATTATTTTCGTTTTAGCAATTCGGTGGTCCGATAAAGCGTGACGGTGGGGCAGACATGTTCAACGGTATCAAACGCGAGTGCGAGGATCCGTACTCGTTTGTGGAGGAGGAGGCGATGTGCGCCATGCTGGGCCAACAGCACCACCAGCCCCACCAACTACACGACCACCAGCACCACATGATGTTAGGACACCAACCGCTGTTAGGACAGCCCAAGAAAAGAGGCAGGAAGAAGAAGATCAAAGATGAGAATGGGTGAGTGTGATGGACTTCGTATTTTTTTATTACAATACAAAATTAATTCATTTGCACAATCGACATTAACCATATGTATCAAGTTTCCTCACCAACATATACCTATTTGTAATTATTATTAACAATACAAATATTGCTATTACATAATGCATTTGTAGTTTTGAAGATACACTTTTATACATAAGCTTTAAGCTTTTTATAATGTATAAACTTGCAATTGTATTACATAAGGTAACAAGGATCGGCATCCTTTATGTTTGATTGTTAATGAAAAACGCCATGACACGGAAAAACTATTTGCGTTTTATACGATGATCTGCATGTGATGTGTATGCAAAACATACGCATTAATGAAAACTAAAACATAACATCACATAAACTCACGCCGTAATGAATCCCTCAAGAGGGGTAGGCGCTGAACACCGCATCTCGCATGTTTACGTTGAGTCCCATTGTTGGTATTCTGTCGTATACGGGCACAATGAGGAACATGGCCGAACCCTCGAGCTGTCGGGTCGGGTCGGTCGGCTAACCATGACACGTAACAAACTGAGCTACCACATCCTCCAGCAAAATACTATTACTGCACACAATTACTACTTTCGTAGTAGGTACTCTTTTAGTAAAATATCACAGTTTTTCAACAAAAAACGTGCAGCATTCACTATAAAAATTTAATTTCTTCATTTATTTATTTCTATTATTTTGCTAAGTGTTCAAGCATCGTGTTAAAATAAATATAACAATCGGGACCCTCATGATATTTGTTCGGTTTCGATATCTCATTACGTAAGATTGTTATTACTTTATTGTGATTACGATATAAATGGCAAACGTATAATTTTGTTGGATGTTAAATAAAATTTTACGCATTGTGAATTATAGCCACGTACTGCTAGCTAATGTTACGTAAAACGTATTTTTATCAATGATATCGTGATATCAGTCAGTACAATGGGCTTTCTTCATGATATTCTGTTGAGACAGATGCATTCGCAACTGTACTAATTGATATAACAAATAGAATAAATTACATGTACTTACTTTAGTTTTGCGTTTTTAATTATTATTTTATTAATTTTATAAGCGATACTACAAATAACTTGTGGAATATGTATAGGTGTTTAGTTAGGCGCGTTACACAGA